>WAAE01023391.1:0-56289 GCA_013400495.1 Nicator chloris
CAGTAATAATAATAATAATAATTTGACACACATTATGGCAAAGACAGTTTCCATACTGTGTCCCCATTATTTTCACATCATTGCTGCTGCTGAAGAAAGAATTTAGGATCCTTATCTATAGTTCCAGCTCCTGCTGACACTAGACAGAAGACAGGAAATCTGTGCTCCCCTAGCTTCCGCAGCTTCCCCCTTCCTGGCTGGGGTTCCTTCACCTTGCTGTGAGCAGCCCCTTGACAACCTTTCTGATGGAGAGAGAGAGAGGAACTGCACTTCTGGGATCCAGGATCAAGATTCATTTATTGTCTCTTTGGCAGGCCCTGGGTAATCACAACTCCTCCATGAAACTGGCTTGCTTTTTTTTTTTTAAGGAATATTCAACCCTTGCAGGGACCTAGCCCCAAGGTGGTAACTTTTGCTTTAAGGATCTCACAGTTTGCAGAGATTATAACTTCTGTTCTGTTAATCATACAGATATTTGTCATACTGATGTGGCAAACAAGTGTGTGTTCTTTATGCCCCCATCAGGTAAAGTTTTATCTTAGATTTATGAGAAAGACACTGAGTAAAGATACATCCTAAATCTGTTCCTCAGCTTTATCTTGGCCCAGCATATGGCAGCATACTTTTAGATTGGTTAATCTGAATACCTCAGGCATTTTAACCTGTCTAATACCAAAATCATTAATCCTGTGTCTGTAAGATACTCTGCAGACCTGTTATCACCAGGTACACATTAGCTATATCAGTGCCTGAACTTAGTAAGCAACAACAGTGCATGAATTTTGTTTGCAAGATTTTTTCCAGACATATATTCATCTCATCTGATCTGTGTTTCTTGCTGAGACTTCCCAGTGATAGGTATTTCGTTGAAAATAACTGTAATATATCTACTTTTACAGCAGGAAAATTCTAAGTATTAATATTAAAATGTTAAAATATGCTAAAGACTGGGATCAAAGTTATACTTTGAAAAGCAAAATAAAGTTTTATCTTTCTGTCAAGAAAACACATGTCCTCTAACCTACTTAACTGGAAATAAGTTACTAGACTCTGAAGTTATGGATTCATTTGCATATATCTTCCTTGTGACAAATGGGTATATGCATAGCTACATAGATTTTCATGTATCTGTACAAAGCATGCATGCACATGAGGGTGCAGTGTGTAAGGGTGGTAGACTCTGGACATAATATCTAACATTTTAAGCTGAACAGAAGAAACCCTCCTATCTTAAAAATTTCTTAAAATTTGCTTTCTCTAAGCATTGCATCCATCAATCAACCAGACTGCAAATACTTCACTTTCCCACAGAACCCTTGATCACCCTCCAAGAATGCCAAGAACTGGAATTTGTGTCTCACTGCTGAGCTGTGAAGTGTGCACTTTTCCTGACACAGGGCATCCTGATCACAGAGAGCTGCTCGTTGGAAAGGAGGGGGGTAACAGCTCACACGTGCTCAAAGATGTTAATCTTAAGTCACTGTTCCCCTCTATTGATTTTAGGCTGACTTCTAAGCCAAAGACCTAAGAAATAATTTTGTTACACTGCCTCAGCTAAAATCCAGCCAGACACAGGATTTTAAAAAAAATCAGAAGTCTCTGAGATCGGCCTAATGTGCTAAGCTGTGTCATTTATCTTCCTGCTGGCAGAAAGTCTATTGCAATGCTGACAGGCAGGCACAGGTCATCAGTGTTATCATCACATCAGGGAGAGATGATGCTGGGAAATCGTGTTTCCTGTGCAGAGGGCTGGAAGGACACTTGATTGAATACAACCACCAAGTAAAAGAGTAAGGTGGCCTTTACACCTCCCCTGACCCAAGACACGCTGGAAGTGTACACCTCAAGCCACTTTGTAAAATATTGTGCCCCTTTATCACAAATAGCTTATAAATACACTTCTAGGGAATTTCAGTCTTCATGAATTCTCTAGAAGTCAATAGACTCAGTTCCTCTGGAAGTCTTCAGTTTTCAATGGTATTATGTAGAAAGGGAAGGTTGGAAAACAAATATAATTTTGTATAATTGGGCACAGAAAACCACATTTACACATTCAAGTATATTCCTTTATATATTCAAACATTCTCAGTGCATTTTCTTTAGGACTGTCATTTGTTTTACAGCCAGCTTGCTAAATTAAACCCAGGTTACAAAGAGAAAGGCAATTATCTCTATCAAAGGGAATTAAATTTAAAAAGGACTGAATCAGACACACTTGGATTAATGTGGAAATGCACTAAGGGTTTATAATCTTTGCTCAAACAAGGACAAAATAAAAAGAGTAGTGTTGTTATCCATCCTTCAAAATACATCTGTAAAAATTGAAAAGTGAAGCCTTGGATTGATGTGATCTAAAACAGTTTGTATCACATAGTTGCCATTTATCAGTTGCCAAACACTTTTGCAATTTAACCATCATATATTGATCCCGGTGGAATAGTTACCTGGTAAAAAGGATGTCCTTTCACAAAACTCTGTAATGAACGTTAGTGAAATGATTGTATAGTGCTTTGTTGAGATGAATCTTGCAATCACCAGTTCAAGCATACATTTTTTAAAATGCTAAGTAACCAATTACAATTGTTCTCTCTCAAAAAGATCTGTTTTGCTAAATGCAATTTCATGATTAAATTAAAAAATCAGAAGGGAAATCATCATGGTAAATCAACTATGCATATAAAATACACTACAAATGTCAATGTATGATTAACTACATGCCAATATAACAAATGTATGGTTAATTGCATTACTTGCTGCAATCCTTACATTCCTACAATAAATCAAAGATTCTAATTATTTTATTACGAAAATCATTTCCAGAAACCCTGACAGAAGAGGCAAATTTTTATTTTGATTATATTGTAATCAACCTAATGATACTTCCTTTACACATCATTAAGCAATAATTTATGGTACAGTGCAAACTAACCAGATTAGTCCTAAGAATATAAAAACCATTTACCTATTTTGAACATAATGCATATTCCTTTGGCCTGAAGGCAGTGAAGTGAATTTCTAGCTGATGTCTTAAACATAATTTTAAATCTGATTTTGGTTTTTACCACCCTTTATGTTCCACATACACGTCCTGTTCAGTGCAGAATGGCAGAATGGTTGGAATTAGAAGGGACCTCCAGAAATCACTTCCCTTTTTTCTGTGCCCTTTTAACAGTCACCATCCAGTTTTAATCATATCTGTAGCACACCTGTACCACCTATCAATAATTTAGCTATTTCTTATAAACTGTTTAGAGATCAAGTCCTAGTACAAAGTGCAGGCAAAAGTACAGCCTTTTCCTGCCTGAAAACACAGCTCTGAGAACATGGGCTCAGAGCTAGGTACAGGGCAGCTGGGTCTTGGGCTCAAGCCAAGGACAGGTGAAAGACCTTTGCAAATATCCCAATGTGCAGAAACACTTGACATCTGGATCTCAGAAGGATGAGAGCCTGGCAATGGAGCACAATCGCTGCAAGATCTAACTAGCCTGCAGTGCAACATTAATATTTTACTGGGGAATTTAACTGCATATTATGCTTAATTGACTTTACAGAAACACACTAGAGTGGTGCTTCATGTGCATGGTTAAAGTAAAGGTACTTCCTAGAGTCCTAGGTTGCCTAGTTTGTGCATCTGATACATTAGTTGGGCTAAAATGTTGGCTGATTTTTCCAGAATGAGCTGTAGAAATACCAGAAATGTATTAACGCATTTAATCTCATTTTTCATCACTAAAGAGTCCATTTGTTACGCAAGCTAATTTTATATCTCCTGCACCCGGTAAGGGAGCAAAGCTATTTTATTGTGAATGTCTCTGGGTTACACATTTTGTGCTTTCTGTGTCCCATGCCAACCCCCAGGGACAGTGCAATGGAACACTTCTTCCCTAAAGGAAGCTCTGCAGCTGGATATTCATACCTTATTCTGATGGAATAATAGTTCCTATTTGTTCAAATATATCAGCAAATATAAAAACAAATATATCAGTGAGAAAATTCACGGACAGGCTGTGCCTCAGAGCATAAACTCAGCATGTAAGGTACATCCAACATGAATATTATTGGGTGAAGTGGTGGAGAAAGCTAAGGGTTGGAACAAAGCTAATATATTCCTTCAGTATACCAAAAAATGAAAAACCTCCCTTTCTTTCAAAAAGATAACTGCTTTTAGCACAGGAATTCTTCAGAAAGAGCTGAAGGATTCGAGAAACATGGACTATGTGTCTTTTTTTTTTCTTAACTGCATGTCTGTGATGCTGCGATTCTTATACTTAGTTGAGCAAGAGTCTTGCATGTAACAAAGTAATAGAAGAGGTAATTTAAGTCATAGTGTTGAAAGAAAAAGCTGCAATTTGAAATTATGTATTTTTGCTTTTTTCATGTTTTAAATGTTAAGAAAATTATTCTGTCCATTGCAGCCACACCAAAGGGACTATTTAGACTAATGTAGCAATCAGTTGTTAATTCCCATTGCACCTTCAATACCTCTTGCTTTAATTTCACCCAACACTGCTTGGGGGGAAGAACTGGTTTCTTAATAAAGCAATCATGAATCTTTCCTACATCTACTAAGAAAACACTACTGAAGGTGCTCTGCTTTGCACAAAACATTTAAATATTCCCAGGAAAAGAATTTAGACCCAAGACTTCATGGTCAATATGTTAACCATTGGACAAAAGTGTCATTCTGATGTTCTCCCAACAAACAAAGATTTATAAACTTAAAAGAATTGGCACATGTTTGGCAAAAGAAAGTGAAGCCCACCTTTGAACATCCACAGTTCAATGGTTAGGCACTGACCTTAGAGGCAAGAAACTGCACCTAGTCCTTGCTCCAGATGCAGGGAGTTCTGGGCCCAGGTAATCAGGCACATAATTGGCTCAGCACTACAAGCCAAGGCACTACAAGCCAAGCACTACAAGCATAAGCTCTCCAAGGTCAAAATTTTAGTGATTTCACTGGTTTAGTGAACAGTGTTTAATTTTTTATTTAAAACCATAGCATTAGTGCCATCCTTTAGAAATATAAGCCTTTTTGTCTCTTTTTATGCATGACATATTTTTCAAGATATTTACTGTTCAAAACAGAGGTCACTTGCCATTGGGTTCCTGGGTCTGTTACTGGTCTGCTTTTTGAGCTTGAGTTAGTACTTCACATTTTTCGGCCAGCAGAATAGATACGATGCTATTTTTTTACATTCATCCATTTCCGAAAGCTAAGGTACACCTAGATCCTAAAGATGTTGTTCATAAATTACAAATCCTTGGGGTTTTCATGAACACTGAAGTTTCTGAAAGACATTTGGAGTAAATGAACAATATCATCTTCACTAAACACAGAATTGCTACCAAAAAATCTTCAGGGAGGAAATTTTTATATCCCTTCTCTAATCTGCATGATTAGAGAAGGGATATAAAAAAATAGAATGGACCATGTACCGTGCCATACTAATTTGTCTTGAACAAAATAGAAATACATTGCTTTGGGGGAAATGTTCATTTAAATTGTTTCCATTGTACTTGCTTCCTCAGGTCCCTCTTACATAATCCAACTCGGTATTTTTGCAATTATGTCAAGTTCTTTAACACAGTACCTTTCTTTCTTCTCTCCTCCTGTCAGTCAAACCATATTAGAAAAAGTCTTCTACCCTAAGCCAGGTAGCTTGCAGTAAAGTGCTCACTTTTCTCTTGAAAAATAGACGTGAAGTGCAACCCACTGCTTGGTACACTCTGTCATCAAGTCACCTGTGTGGCATAATCTCCACCCTGCTCTGTGAGAAAGGCATCGTGTATTCAGCTGTCTGTCACTTCTTTATGGCCATTAAACCTTTGATGGAGTCAGTGAGCCAAAACAGAATGTGAAAAATAGATGATTCTTTGAAAGCTTTATGAAAGGGTACCAAGACATGCAGTCGTTTAAGGAAAAGTATAGTTTGTAAGTATGAAAGGAAGAATAGGTATCACAGAAGGGGCATGCTATTTCTGCTTTCCATAAAAATAACAGCCTGCATTTTCAGTTACATGTTAATGAAGATAAGTTCTCTGCAGCTTAATGGCAAATTTCTTGTAAACTTTATGTAAATAAGCGAACTTGAAACAACTAAACATTGTTATTCTACTAATTCATTTAAGCATTATAGTGTAAGACAGGCAACCCTGCCCTTCTTATCAGAAGGAGGAAGAGAGCAAAATTCCATCTTGGCTTTCTTCTTTAAATTATGCACGTTGTCTATTGACACTATAGATGCTATTGACACATTGCACTACTGCTATTGGTTACATATATAATTTTATACATCTGTATAATTGTAGCCCTTACATCTGTGTCTACAGTTATTGCATATATTTAAAAGTAGAAAAATACAAACCAAGTCTCATAACAAAGAATGTCTTTCACTATTTAAGAGGCACAGCATGACCTTTTCAAGAAAGTTGTTATTAATGAGACTGAGAGAACTTTGATTTCCCAAGTGCTGAAGAAAAATCCTCAGAACATGTAATTTCTTACACATTCAGTTAACTTTTGCCTTAATTAAGAAAACAGATATTGTGTGCTCCTGAATTTGAGTTTCCAGATGAATATTTTTGCACGGCTTCAGTCATCTTTCCCTGCAGCCTCAAGGACTAGAACATTTCTTTCCTTATAATGAAATCTGAGACTCATTAATTCCATGCCTGCAGAATTTGTCATAAATGTAGATGGACTGTGAGGTTGCCAACAAAATCTTGAGAACTGGCCATAGTGGCACAGTCCAGTGTACTCAGAGTAGACTGATGGACCAGCTCCTACATCTTCATGGGCAGACCCAGCAAAATGTTCCCTCCAGCCGATTATCTCACTTGGGTTTTATTTTGGCATCACCCCTCCAGTCAACTCATTAATCAGTGTTTGCTAACTAGAGAGTGAGTCTGCAGTAGGAAGTGGGACATTGAGACATGCAGCAGCAAGAACTGTAAAAATGCTTGGCATGGATGTGTCAATCCATGGATTCTTGAAATAAGTGAGCAGGATGTGTTCCCCTAATAATCGCCAAAGGTCAATATTTTCAAAAGTCGTAACTGTAAGACACTAGAAAATGGAGACATTCCACTTCAACTGTCTGCATTTATCTTTGGGATTCAGAGAAGATGATATAATGAAAAGAAGCATCCTTTATCCTTCCTTCATAAATAGATAGTTGAAAGGAGATATCATGTCCATATTTTTGGATAAAATATCCTTTTACCACAAAAAAATTTACACATTAATTACTGTCCACCAAAATACAAATAACACTTGTGAGACAAGTATAATATACAGATTTTAAAGATGACAGCTACTTTCACCTTGATAGTAGAGTTGAAACTGACATGGAGAACCCATGAACATGAGCATGGTTAAACCTAAGAATGGCCTTTGACTATGTGTCTTGAAATTCAAGATCAAATTTCTGCAATTTAAAGCAATAAATAAGGATGATTGGAGATTTGCTTCAAAAACACACTTCTGATCTAACCCTAAAGTGCTAGAGAAACTCAGTTTCTCTCCTTTACATAAGGTGTTCAGCAGTTTTTATCCATAATGATTAAAGGAGATGTGCACAGTATTAAAGAAGGAAATCAAGAGGATGCATTTATTGCTTGCTGTAGTGACTACATTCAAGCAAGTAATAAGCAACAAGAGAAAAACAGTTTTGAAGGTGGATGACAGATTCTCTAACATATATTTCGTGCAGTCAGCATCATTACAGCATATGTTTCATTTCCTCATTTTTTGGCATACAGGTTTTATTAGGAGATGTGAGAATTTTTCTTCCAAAAAGGTGTGAAGTCATGCATGGACGAATTCATAATACAACTGGAGTGTCCTTTCATACCACTATATTTTGTCTGTTTGGTCATGCATGTAATGACTTTGCTGGAAACTGTACAATTGGTGGTTAAACCAACACATCGAAAGCAGGCAGAAAAAAAAAGGAAATAAAGGAATTGAGGTAGAAGAGAAAGGTCCCACTGTTATATTTTGGAGATGAGAGGAAGCAGACCATGTAACACAGGAAATGAGAATGTGGAGGGTGTGGCTGTTGGGTCATTGTGTGCATGACATCTACACTAGGGACAGCAATCGCTGTTCAAACAAGTAGATTTGCTTGCCATTAGAAGTATAAACAAGTAGATCTGCTGCCATCAAAAGTATATAACAGAAGCATTTTGTATTACCTTCTTTTTTCCATTTCTCCAAACACAGTGCAGTAGATATCTGGTGGAAACACAGGCAGCTAAACTCTTTCTCAAAACCTTCTCTGTTCAGTGGCAATTAGTTCATTTCTTTAACTGAAGAAATCATCCTTGATTTACCTAAAACTAAATGAAATATTCAGCCATTAAGAATACTTCTTTCCTCCAGCAATGGCTTTCTTCTCATGGAGAGCTCTTTGTCACTGGGTTTCTCCCACATCAGTCATGGATTGTTGCTCAGCAGAAATCCTACTCTGTATATACTATAGCAGCCAAAATATCTGATTATTTTATCTGTACTATAGTTTTTAAGATACAGAAAAAGACCCCAAAAGTACCTCTTTTCATGCTGCTGATTACATACATATATGCAGACAGTAATAGGCAGTGGAGTATGAGGAACACACAGCAAATCAAAACAAAGGAATGGGTCTTGTATTCCTGTCCCTTTGTAATGAGTTTGTTATAAAAGCAAGAATTACAGTCTGATATGCTCCTTGTGAAAGCCACCATTATTGTACAATTCATAAAAATACAATTATTGCTTCAGGCTGCTACTAGTTTAAACTCTGCACTTCTTCCATCTTACACAATTAGATCTGTTTACAGACTCACAAATATAGAAGGTCCACCCACTGCCTCGAAGCCAGGATCTACTATCCTTAGGCCATTTGTTGCATTCAGTCTGCTGAGTACTTCTCATGGTGGGGATTCCTTCACCTTCCCCAGCTACATACTCCAGTGCTTTGCTATCCTTGCTAGCACAAAGGCTTAACGTGTAAGCCAAGTCTTCTCCATTGCAAGTCATTGCCAAGTCTTCTTGTCCTACCCTTAGCAGAGACAGGACTAAAACTTGTAAGTAAAACCTAGTTATTCTCTTATTTACTGCAGCCCCTCATATACTGAAAGATTGTTTTCACGTCCTTTCCTCTCGTTTCCCTTCCAGTCACTCCTGACAAAAATACACCCTCTAAGACACTGACCCTCATCCCTCAGAGACCTTTGTACAACTAACTCGTGTTTCTTACATTTGGACATTCAGCAAAGAGTACTCTTTTTCACTAAAAGCTCAGTGTGTGCTGAATAGAGTAGGATTCTTTCACATGCTCCATAGATTACACCCTCAGCTATCCATTACCTTGTGGTGTTTGCCTTGCTCACTGCAACAAGACATTGCTGACCCATAGTCAATGCTAGAGTCAGAGTCAGTTTCAGATCTTTGCTCTAGAAAAAAGCCATTTCATTAAAGCAGTGATTGAAACTGTCCTTTCACAGAAAAACTTTATGATAAACATAAAATGACCTCTTCTTAGACCTAAAAATTTGCACATGGAATTTTGTATGCAAAACCAGAAGAAAGAGAGTAGAAACCTTTGCATGTTTTTATTGACTTTTAAATGGGAGTTTTCCTGAAAAACATTTGTGCTTGAAGTTCTGCTTTTACAGGACTAGAATCTTCGTTAAGGCAAAAAAGCCTTAACATTTGAAAGCCCAAATTTCAACACTAAAAATCTTGCCTAGCAAGTACCAAGTCACAAACTTTGGCATTTCAAAACTGATCCACAAAGAATGAAGCTGACACGAGGAATGTATGAAGGCAGAGAGAAAAGAGCAGGGAGTTAGAAATTAATAAATGGGTTTCAGTTTGAATGATGTTCTTACTAAAAGGAAACAAAAAATAAATATGCTGAAGGCTTGGAAAAGGATCATGTACAACTCTTCAGCTCATCCCTCTTGTGTCAGCAGTTTTCTCTTTTGGAGAGGTCTGCTCCTCCTGCTGCCAGAAGGTGCCTTGTAGATACTGCCAAGATGTGCAAATCACATCAAGCCACTTGAGTGGAAGCGTTCTGACAGCCCCACTGCTTCGGCAAGGGAGCTGAGCAGGGCGATGAATGAGGGGCTCTGCTCTCGATTGCAAACACACTTTGCTCACAAGCTCTGTGTTGTTTACTGATCTGGGACCACATAAATTCCCCATTGGCTCTCTGATGGAAATTTTAACCAGCTTGCAAAATTTCTGTTGATTTTCACGTCTTGTTCTTTATTACTTAAGTGTTATCCTAGGGTCATGTCAGCAAAAAGTGTGTAGGTCTGTTCCTAGAATCTACATCTATTTTTTCATTCACTTCAGGTGCCTCTAGGAATAAAATCTGAAAACTGACTTCAAAGAAATTAAATAAGAAGCTTAGTAGTAGTTTCTGGAAGAACTTCAGTGGCTGATAGAAACAATTCCTGAGCAATCAATTAATTAATCATATTTTGGAAAGAGACTGTAATTTTATTTTTATGCTTGCAGAAATGATAAATAAGTAACCCAAGGACTAAAGTCAGAAGATGAAGGGTTGTTTATCTGAGCAGTGACAGCAGCACTGGGAATAAAATAAATAATTCTAATAAGACCCCTGACTGCAGAACAGTGCAGTGCTGTCACAGTGTTCCATAAATATACCACAGCTGTAAAAATAATAAATTTATACTCAGTAAAAATTCCTTATGAATGGTCTCTTCTACTAAAACTTTTCCCCAACATTAGCATCACATTTTCTTGCGGGCCTTACCAAGAGGCATATAGCCCTCTAATTCAGTTCTAGCATTACCGAAAATTTGGCACACTAAAGTTTGAAAAATGTGTTCGATTGTCACATTTTCAGGCCTGAGCTGCATAGAGTCTGAGACAGGGAAATCCCTGATAGCTTTAGAAAATACAGGAGAGTAGAATTTGAATTTCCAGAAGAGATCCAGCTCACGACAGGCTTTCTGGACGCATTGGGGCAGTCAGATTGCAGGAGCAAGCTGGCAGTCTGTCTTCTATCAGCCTTGGCTGCCAGGCATCCGTCTGCCCCAGCTCTGCTCTGTGCCAGCTCTCTGCGTCTGCTTGTGCCAGTGGGTGGGTGTTGCAAGCTACAGACCACAGACAGGCCCAGACACCCAAAGGCACATGGCCATGTGTGCAAAAACATGTAGCTTGTGATTAAATATGTCTGTAGTTAAAATAAAGGCAACGGCCAGACCAGCAAGGATAAACGAGTTTCCGTGGGTCTCGCCAAATTCAGCGCAACAGGCCACAGGGTGGTGCAGCTGTAAGGTCACAATTGCTGAGACTTGATGTTAAGGAGAAGATAAGTTAGCAGCTTAGTGGGTCTGCCTTCTTCCCAGTTACATCAGTAAGTGTCTTTAATGCTCTTTAATAACCAAGGCTTCCTCTCTAGGTAATCACGGAGGGTGCATTTGAAGAACAACTTCAATCTAGCACTGCTCTGAAAATTGAGGACAGATGCTAAAGCTTTAAGATGTCTTCTTAATCCACTAAAGAAAGAAGAAAAACTCCAAAGTACTTTCTAGACAAGGAAGAAATATTAAATTATCAAGGCCTGTGTTACAAGGTTTTACATGTTGTTATGTTGTAGCAGGTCTGGGCATATGAGACCATATCATGGACAGTATTGTCATTTTTCAGGGGTTACTGCATTTTACCATCATTTAAGTATACATTTTCTTTCTTGTGTCCATCTGATTCTTTTTCTAGATTCATAATAATCATAGTAGCAATAGTAATAATAATAGTAAAAATAATTCTTATGTCATTATTAGAAAGAGGATGAGCAGCCTATCCATTTGGGATCAAGACATGAATAGTGATGGGAGAGTTTATAAAACATTTCCTGGTGTTATTACATCCACTCAAGCTCCAAGGAAAATTATCTCCGATATTTTGTACTGAACACTTATCAGTTGCCTTGAGGACATTGCAGTTTAAATTTTTTAACTACAAAATTACAAATAATTGAAGATCAAAAGAATTATATTAGCATGTAAATTTTGTCATTCTGATAAAATTAATAATAGCAAAGATAATTGACCTGTCTATGAAAGAAAGATAATTGACCTGCTTAGTAAAGATAATTGCTTCTGAAGAAGAACAGCTAATGCTATATTTATTAAATAGGGAGACTAAGCACACATAAGGATTTGTAGTGTAATAAACCATATATGAACTGGTATTATGAGAAAGTCCTGTAAACATGCTGTGTTCATTTGTAAGATTTCATTTTTAAGATTTCCAGATTTCTGTAACTTAAGAAATTAGAATGCATATTTGTATAATAGTTTGAGCATATTTTATCGGATCTTTCATATTTGTACAATACTTTCATTTATTAATAATAATCTTTAATAATGTGTTTTAAAATCTGAGTTGTGTCTTCATCAAGGAATTTCAACTATCTTCCACTTGATCATCTATTACCTTGTTGAAAGGAAGGAAAACTGGTTCTTTTGAAAAAAAATAACTTAGTAAGTCAGGAAATTCATCCCATAGCCTAAAAACACAGTAAGAAAAAAAAGAAAAAACAACCTCTAATGTGCATCTTGAAAAGAAAGCCTATTATTCTAATGAAAAGGAGGAAAAAATTAGCAAGTGTCTGTTCTTCCAAAGCTCGTTTCCAGCCTTGCCAAGCTCGCCATCCCTATTGTAACCCTCTGACTGCACGTAGCAGGCAGAGAGAGCTGCTAGGGAGAGCGGCAGGGTAAAATGAGGATAAATGGCTTACATGCAGCCATTTGTGCAGTACTGGAAAGCATTTCCTTCCAGCAACCATTTACAGAGGAAAGGGCTGGAAGTGGGCAGAAAACATGCACTTTTGGAAGAAGAGGAGTTTTGCAAAGCGCTGCCACGCAGCTAAGGGCAAAGAGAGCACCTGGTGCTAGGCCTAACAGGGAGTTAATAGGACAGCCACCATCCTGCTCACCGCATGACATGACTACGCAGCTAAAACCCTCAGATTCTGAGGGCTTAAGGTGGAGCTGTGTCTGTGGGGGCCTTGGCACCGTGCCTGGCCTGTAACACCAGCGAGGCTAAGGTGTGTCTCTGTCCCCAGCCCCGGCACGCAGGCCTCCTCCACCCACACAGACTTCAGCTGGTTTCTGTCAGCCTTTCTGCACAGACAAAGCGACATCCTTCCCAGAGCAGTGGGCAGAGCCCCTGGCACACAGCCATTTGTCTGTGCATGTGTACAGCTGCACACAGTCGGGGGATCTTCCAGCAGGAAGCACAGGCCCCTGTTCATGGAGCCAAAGCGGCTCCTGAAGGAGAGCTCCGTCTGTAGTGAAGCTCCTGCATGGCTCCTGGCACCTCAAGCTGCACATGTCTTGCCTCACGGGCCTGTGCAGAGGTTTTCTAAAATGGATTCTCCAGATGAGCATACCCTGCCACATAAGGTGCAGCCAACAGAGGGGAAGTGCTAAGCATATTGCTTTTCCTGGTTTCCTAGAGTCTTGTGGCTGTCACCCTCTCAGTCCAACACAGCGCAGCTCACCCGGAGAGGAAAGGACAAGACCTTACGTGCAGTTTCCAGGTGTCTCATTCCAGCCTTCTAACCCTGTGCCCGAATATCTCCCTGTATTACCTCAATATAATCTCTTTTTCCCTGGCATAACCTTTCCGATCTTGTTCCCATCCGACCTCACATTTGGTGCTGGGCAGCCCCTGGCACAATCTCTGAGCAGCGCCTCGCACAATCCTGTCTCCAACATCTCCTGTTACACTTCGATAAAAGCATTTTCATGCCTTTCCCCATGCTGCTTCTCACTCTAGGAAGGCCACAGACACAGCTATGCCATTCTTCCCCTTTAACTCCTTATTTAAAATTTTTCTTTGTCTAGAAGCTAACAAAGCAATTAGCCACAGTTATGCTACAAGGATGCTGGTGGCTGTCAGGATGGCTGATCTGATAACATTTTTACTTAAATAATTTTCCCCTTTTTTCCATCCTCTATCTCCCTCAAGCACATCATGCATTGTCAGCTGTTGTAGATTTCAAGCATAAGTCACTTTTTAAAGTCCTATTTTCTTTAGGTTTTGTTCTGTGCCTAGCACAGTCAGGCTTCTAGTGGTAGCCCACTCTCCTTCTAAAATACAAATTATTCTATTTGGAGAAATGTTAAAAATACGTCTAATATTGAAATAATTCATTCCTTCTCAGTAGTAGCAATATAATTAGCAGATCTCCTTCTCCTTTCAGATTAGTTATATTATTTCTTGGGAGCCTGATAAGAGATATTAAGAGATGTTGATGTTTCTTTTAAGAAGGTAAACCCATCAATATTTGACCCACACAACAACACTGTAAGGGAGGCTTGACAGAGTACCAAATATTTCTGTGTTGTGGGAATTTAATTATGTCTTGCCTGCTTCATGGGAACGGTAGCCTAGATACAGACCACCACTGATAAACATAACTCAATATTTGGCATGTTCTGAACAACTGTATTTCAGAGGAAATGGTTTGAATTCATTTTTATAGATCATAAGCCTGAAACTAATTACAGCCACGAATTTTGGCTCAGCAGAGTTCTCTGAACTGTAACAGCAAAGTCTGAGATAAGGTCTGGGATTTTTAGCCTTCCAGAAAGCAGAATGAAACTTCCCTTTCTTTTTATAACATCAACCCAACCACTGTATGTTTCACCCTATCGCAACATTTTTAATTATAAATGTTATTTTTCCATGAAGTTGGACTAAGTGAAAAAGTGCTCCAGGTTTAAAGGAATTGCTACAGGTTGGGAGCAAATGACAAACAGTTTTGTTCAGTTATTTTATTTGTGTATAGAAAAAAGAAGAGATTCAGACTGATTTAATGGGACTATGTCCACTTCATAAAGATTAAATGTGACTGCTTCACACTTTGTTCCCAACCACTTGAGATTTTCTGATGAACATTAAACTCCAATTTTCATGAGCAAATATAACTGGTAACTCTAACTGTAGAAAGCATACCTTCCTTTTTTTTTCATCATCCTTGCAAGGAAAATATCTTCAAGCCTCTCTGATTGATAAATAAATAATGAATTTAGCCCACTGTGATTCAGCAAAGGAAAACACAGGATTGTGAAAATCTCAAAAGTAGTACTAGATCATCAAATCAAACATAACCAAGACAGTTTCCCACCTACAGATGCTGCAGATTAGGGCTTGGGTCACATTTTTATCTTGAGTACTTACAACTTCACAAGCAAAACAGTAAAAAAGCAACCTAGGTTTGAAACTGTTGTTTTTTGTCAATCGTTTCTTATGCATAATTACAGCACCACAGGAAAAAGCAAGTACACCACAGAGACACACACTAGTGCAGAAAATCTGTGCTGCTTTGCTTAAAGTTTTGATAGTATCACAAGGGAACTTGACACATATTTCAGTCTGACACAATCTTATTTTTATTTCTAAATGCTTGTGGATTTCTGCGTACCACTGCACAAATAAAACCCACTTTAATCTTAAATGATAATGAAAATATTTTAAAATTTAACACACCTCCTGTATCAAATTCCTAAATTCAGCTAAGCTGCACTCAACACTGGTCTTGCAAGGAATCAGAAGAGAAAAATTATTTTTGTTGTCTTCGCCTTCTCTGTGTCTCTGACAGTTGCAAAAGTGTCTTACAGAGCCCATTCATTTCAAGGTGCTTCAGATTTCGTCTGTAACATCTTTGTTTATCCCAGCAATTATACACTTATCAGGCTGACTAAAAAATTCAAAGAAAAACTTTGTTCTACTCTATTAATGAGTTTTCAGCATATCTGATACAAGTTATGTAGTGATAAAAGCCACATAGTCATGCAATTAATTACTTTATTTTCTTCCCTAAATGATGCAGAAAGTTTTTATTACCAAGAGAAAGAGATATTACTCTTGTCACTGAGACACTATTAGGCATTTAGGTGAGAAAATGTATACTTAATTAGGATTACCGCTTGAACTTACAAAATGCAAGGTATTCAAATAGTTTGTATCCACTATAACCCATTTGCAGTTTTTTTCTTGTCTGATCAAGCCCAAAATAATATTATTATTAACTTTTTATTTCTGGCCTTTATTGCTTTTTATATGAAAAGGTAGCATGCCCTGTTTAGCTTTAGAATAAAACTTTAGAGTCACTTGTCATCTTTCTCCACATTTTTGCTTTTTTCACATGACAGGTCTTAAGACTGCCAGACTTGCACTTGGGAGAGAGTGGTGAGTGAAAGCTGAAACTTCTTAGGGGTGGTTACCCCACAGCCCCCAGCCTGGAAAGACACAGTGGTTCTGATTGCAAGGCAGAAAGCTGTGCATGCCAGTGAGGCTGCAAAGTTGTAATGTAGGCTGCAAATCAAGTCTTGTGCTGGTATCTACTCACAAAAATTTACCTTCTCTTAGAGAATCCTCCATTTTAGTGTTTTACTACTTTGACACCACATCTGGTAAGTTCTTATGCATCCTTGTCCCCGTGTCTTGCCTAAGGAAGCTAAAACAAAACATCTGGAAAGAAAAGTAACTGCCCAGAGTCCTTCAACGAGCACAGAAGTACACTTCACTTTCTACTTCACAAGACACTGCATGGCTTTTGCATGCAGCAGAATCTCATTATTTTGTACCTCATTATTTTTATATTGGGTAAGCCACACAAAAGCCATGCAAAAGGTAAGTTCTTCTCACATCCAGTAAAACAGCTCAAGAAGACATGCTACATGGATGCTTTAATCATTGGTTTTGCAGAAAGTAAATCATTGGTTTTGCAGAAAGAAAACTCATGGCTTTCACTTGTCTCCTAATAATTAAAATTAAAACTGAATTGCCACCATTAATTAAAGCTAAGTCACAGATTCCACTGTATTTCAAGATAACTATACCGTTACATTCCTCAAGACCGAACTTTCTTTTCAGAGAAGCAAGAGTTATAATGCTGCCAAATAAATTTCTTCACCTTCCATGGAGCAGTATGTAAACAGTGAAATGGAAAATGTTATATAAAAAGAAATTAATCAGCCAGAAAGATTTTTTTTAATTCATCAGCATAAAATTATACTAATTTGGAATCCAATCAAGTCTGTGCTACAAGCAGAATTAAGGGTCAACACAGTATCTCCTTCAAGTTGGATATGTTTTGAGTGTTTTCTGTTTAAACAATTCATTCTGTTCATAGGGTCCAAGGTCAGCATAAAACAACTTTTCTGAGTAATAACTAAGCAGAAACAAATCATATATTGCAGAAACAACATTTAATCAAATATATAAACATTTATCCAGATATTTAACTCAGGTTCTGAAGAACTGTTTTGTGTTGTCTTCCACTAATTCATTTGAAATTCAGAGCAGCCTTAGCCTAGACTAAAAATGCCAAATTGAAAATTAAACCAACATTATAGAATGTATTAGATGGGAAAAGGAGAGGTTTAAACACAAAGCTAAATGCCACTAGTGGAAATCAAGCACCACCAGAAAGAATAAAAAAAGCAATTTATTCAAAGGACTAAGTCCAGTAACTGAGTGGCAAGAAACTCATAAATCCTTTAGTACAAGATCAATAATTAAAACATCTGCTTCACTATAATTATTACAAACATCCAGGTTTAGTGCCAGTCATTCTTTTTATGTATAAGGCCAGCTCTCTAATCAACACAGAAGCAGCCCTGCAGATGTGGTATCTACTCCAAAGGTTTTGTGCAATTTGAAAACTTGCAGAATTTTCACATACTTGAGTTTAGTTGTTAATGAATATCCTGGCTGTTGCTTTTATCCAACTTCTCTTTTTTTCCCTTTTTCTTTTCTTTTTTTTTTTTTTTTTTTAAGTGAATGGCTGAGCTGTCATCACTCAGGACTAAAACATGTCTTCATGGAGAATGAAACTCCCTTCTGCATGGTGTGCACCATCCCACTTACCCAGGGAAAGGGAACAGAAGGCTTTAACTCAGCGATCTGTTCCAGTAGTCTCTTGCCTGTCCCAGCAAACAGCAGAAACAAACACCCAGCTTGTAACAAACAAACACAGCTGGTAACTCCAAGCACCTTCTCTCCTCCAGGGTAGAGCAGACCCTCCTTCACTGCAAGTATCAAGTTTAGGAAAGTGCAGCAATAATAAAAAGAAATCACGCAAAAGCCATTAGTCCTGTGTCATTTCTGTGTGCCTTACACTTTTCTGTCCTTATTTTGATATATATCAGATGGACATTTTGACTTATACTAATCGATTACAACATCTGTAAATTAAATTAAATCATAAATTAAAATTAAAAATAAAGTGCAAAACATAAATTATAATCTTGCCTACAAATGGCTAAATAGGGGAACATGAGCTGGAAAAGCTGCACTGAGGAAATAAAAGGAAAACTGGTGATTCAGAGGGAACCTAATCTATTACAAGCATGTGTGCAGTTGTCTGCAGTTCTAGCATTTAATTAGGACTCTTGTCCTCAGGAAAATAAATTCAAAAATATTCTTAAGCCTATCCTTTAGTAGACAGGAAAATAAATGTAAAAATATCTTTAAAGTTTTTATCATTCAACTTTTATGTATAATTTAGTAGGGCAAAAAAGGCAATTTACATTGGAATGTTTTTAAACATGATAATTAAAAGAATTATGGTATTAGCATTGTCGTTAATTAACATTGTCAAAAAAACTTATTATGCAGTTAGCTACCACCAGCCAACTTCCTGTCTTATTGGAATTTCTTTGAACATATAAAAATTAAAATATATAACACAATAAAAATATATAACAACAATGATAAACTTTCAAAGGCTTTCCTTAGTCTGGAATATATCAGGAAAAGTACCAGGAGAGTTTCTCATCACCAAAGGCCATTCAATACCTTTTGCTCCAAGGTACCAAAGGACAATGAGATTATTCCAAAAAAAAAGAGCTTCTTTGAGTTTTTTTATTTCAAAGAAGGATCTATTTAAAATTGTCCTTGTTTAAACCTATTAGTCCAAACCGAACTAAATACAATTTCAGCTGTTTTAAAAATCCCTCTTCAAACCCTTTCACTGCCTTTCTTTCATCCACTGCATTAGATTTTATCTCTGTGGATGAAATCCTCTTCCATACACACACACATCCAAGTGCTCTCTTCAATGTTAAGGATCCAGCTTTAACTCGGTCTGGGTGGTTTAATCCTTTCCACAGAACATTTACTACAAACATATAAATCCTGTTCATGTCCTTCTCTTACCCTGCATGTGCTGACCACGCTCATCCCTGTCTTTCCAGTTTATTATTTCTCTAAAAAAAGCTTTCCTTCACTTTCACATTCCAAAGAAAAGCTAATCTAATAAAACAATGAAGGTCTATAATAAACACTTTTATTAGAACCACCATTGTTTATATGGTTACATCTACTCTTTACAGCTCTTTAGTCCAAAAAAACCCTAAGAGCCACAACTCAGACAGGAGCAATTGGTTGCATTTTTCATGCTATGAGATAGCCCTGGGTACTGCTGATCCAGTCATCCATCAAAGGTCCCAATTCCTGTTGGCATCAGCCATAGCTTCTTGACCTTGCACAGTGGATTTACATCAAAGGATCATCTCTAAATTAATGATTCATACTTTCTATGGCAGAAACTTGCTGAACCTTTTGACATGGAAAACAGATGCTGGACCTCACTGAAAACAGCCATTGCCTTTAGGAACAATGCATTAATACATCCCCACACTTCAAAGAATTGGTAGGTCTGTCAGAAGTTTTCAGACATCAGTCTGAAGACATGTGCTATTTTGTCAATGTACATGAATTTTCCTTACTACTATGCTCCAATTTACCTGTGTGGTACTCAAGGTGCATGAACACTGGCTGCTCTCCACTTATCACAACATTAACAAGGCTCTCTCCAGACTCGGATCCAAAAATTGGAGGCTGAGCAGCAATTCCATTGCAATGAACCAGTTTCTGTCCTCAGGTCTGCCACCACTGTTCCAGGTACAGAGAGTTGCATGAGGGCAAATGTGCCAATGTCATGTCGTGCTGGTTCCTGGAGGAAAAGGACCATATCAATTATCTGTTCATTTTAGCAGATGGATAGTGTTCTAGTCTATCTTAGTATTCAAATAAATTTTATTTTGCCTGCTTCACAGTTAACTCAGAAAATGTGTGCTGGTGGCAATTAATTCTTGCATGTGACTGAATAACCAAATCCTTCATTTGAAAGAAGTTTTAGGCTGTTAATAGGGAATATATTTTGTATATAATCAGAAATAACACTTTTTTTTCTCTTTCATACTTAGGCTTCAGCTTACAGTGCATTCTTTTTGATTGCATCTTTTGTATATTAATCTTTGTGAGACCTCACAGATGAAACCTCTTGCTGTGAGGTGAGTCGCTGTTCAATTATCAAAGAAGTTTTGCTAAATAATATCAGCATTTCTTGTTGTACAGCTGTTTTATTCAATAGTTAAAGCCTACATCAAAACATCACAATCCTTTGTGTTATATTTGTTCTTGAATTCAGTGCACATTAGTAACACTTTCAGTGACAAATATTTTCCACAGCCACAGACTCCTTGCTCACACTGGCTGGGATTCTGCTCTCTTTCCTTATGAGAGCACTGTAGGCAGTGTAGCAGCATGCTGTGTGCAGCTCCTGCTCAGCTTTCTCAAGCACCTTTGTTCTTTCACGAGTGTGCAGGTTTTCTTCCAAGGCTACATCTCATATCCAATATCCATTGGGAAGCTGCTGCAGGGGCTCCCAGAAGTTTTTCCCCAGGTGGAGTCCTTGCTGTCCAGTTTGTTTCACAGTGTGATCTCTAAAAGGTATTCATTGCACTGTCCATGACATTGAATGTGGGTCAGTTTAAAACAAATTTTTGTAGTGAGATTGGAATGTAGTCAGAATTTAAAAAAAGGGGAAAATACTGCAAGCAACCCAAACTCAGTCCCATTCATTCCTTCTCAACTTCCCCCAAAATCAAAACCAAAAACCCCAAATAACCAAAACCAAAACAATGATAACAACAAACAACAACCATGTAAGAAGATGTGGAGGTACATGGTCCATCTGTGCCAGGGGTGGGTGGCAGGTGAAGATGGTGGGAAAATGAAAAGTGGTAGATGGCTTGGATGAGGGAGTCCATTTTCATTTATTGAATGAAAGTCCTTGCAGCTGAACAAGGTCTGTCCTTGAAAGTATTTCTGTGTCCAGTAAAATATGATGAAATGTATCTATCTGTGCTATTCCCGTTCCCACACTGACCTTCTAAAATGAGATTTTCAAAATATCACACTTCTAAATGAGAATAAGACATAGCAGTATGAAAAGGATTCCTCTGTGACACAGGCAGAAATATAATGCATAAGAATTTATGAGTGTAAATCGGCAGTTTAAAATAAAATATAGCACAGATATTTGAATTTCTAGCACAGGAAAGGTTACAATCCAAAATACCACAAATTTTTCTAACAAATAGTTTTTATTTGCTACTCAGAGTGCCTTTTTAGAATTCTTCAGAATCAGAGATAAACAGTTATCTCCATTGGCAAGTACCTTGCAAATATATATTCACTACAAACTGTGAAAATAACTAATCCAAGTGACATCTACTTCCCATTTTTGTCAAGTGCCCAGATTGGCAATTTTCATAATGATCAAGGAGGCAGACAATGTTTAAGATTGTTGTTTCTATGTGTGCACATATTTTCCTATCTGGTCCCAACAGATTTCCTACAAATCTCAACCTTAAGTTATTTCTGTTAATGAACCATAGGGTGAAACTCCCCTACCAATCTTACAGCTATGAAGCAACAAATCCATTCTGGCACAGTAAATCATAGTACATAGCCTCTGAAGAGATAATTCTAAAAAGAGAGATGTAAAAGTCAGAATCACATTTATAGACATTTCCCCCTCCTGCTTCTCCAACTGCACTGAGTGTGAAATGATTTAAGGTCAAATCCTCACCAGGCAAAGCAGTGTATGCTCAGTGCAGCATGAAACCACCGTCCTTATTACCACAGAACTCACAGTGAAAAAAATGAAAAATTTCAGTAAGCACAGCTTTATCAGAAAAAGAACAACGAATTCTAAGAACATTCACGGCTGAGTGGTGCTGCTATAAAGATGGTAACAATGCCTCAACAGAAGCAATGCCTCCTTGGATCAGTTCATTGTCTCCCTTATCTGTTACTTTGAATATCTTGTTATATACTGTCAAGTATTGCCATTTTTTTCAGCCAACTAAAAACTAACTGAAGAGTAGTTCTTGTAACCAGTAAGTACACTTACAAATGAAGTTTAGCAATAAAACTCTCAAAAATGTGGAAGCCATCATTATTCTGAGAGTTTACAAAGGAACCACTTATGCTAATTGATTTTTACTGTACTCTTAGCTATAATGGATTCACTGGCTTTTCTTTTTTCCTTCTGTGAACTCTTTGCTCTCAGTTCTTCTGTGCTTCATGGGATCTGTGTGGATGTGAAGAGCATGCACAGCCCCTGGCTGAGTGCTTTCATGCACTAGAGGTACACATGAAGGAAGCAATCAACTATGCCCACCAGCGTCCCCAGACTCCGTTGCAGAAGTCATAATTTTTTTATGTCAGCAGAAAATGGTGTTTTGGGCAGAATAATAAGTTCTGCAACTTCGTGACTTAGGACTGAAACATGCTTTATGAAGAGCTTGGTCCATGTTTGGGGTTTATACACTTTTTTTTTCCATTCCAATTTTCTGAAACTTTGATGGTTGAGAACAAAATTCAAGTCCCCTCCTGATCTGATATTAATTATTCATAATTGGTTGGAGTGCTCTAGAAGAAGCCTGGGCATTGTTGCACTTCTGTCTATGCCAAGAATTGAGGAGAGGGATTCTGGCTCTGACATTTTCTGGCAAAAGACAACAAACCTCTGCCAGCCCCACCAGCAGTTGAAATGTGATGGAACATCTTGTGTGTATCCTTCCCCAAGCTGTTGGATTGCCACCTCACACACAGCAACATTGGGATACCCAGCTGCTGTGTCAGCCTGGGCCCCCAAGAGGACTGACACACTCCCCCAAGCTTAGGACCTTCACTTACACTCTCCAAGAACCATGCACTGTTTTCAGTCCTGTGGATTAGTGTCTCTGACTTGAGCAAGGAAATAAAAGAAGGCTGAAGCTCAGACACTGCTAACTCTAGGTAACCAGTGGAGGTACCAGGATGTTTCAAAGGATCTGCTTCTTCAAATCTTCTCCTGTCTTGCTGGCATCCACACCTTTTGGTAAGAATGGGCAGCAGTAACATCCTCATTTCAATTTTTGCTCATTCAGGGGAATGGCCTTGTTAACAATTTATTTTTGCAACAATATGTAAAATAATTGGAATAAAGAAGCAGTGTAATTGGAGGGAAAAAAAAAAGTGGTGTGGTGCTTCCATGATTAAATAAGGCCATATCATTTGGAGTTAATCCATTTGCCCTAGAACACCTTTTCAAAGCTAACAGATGAATTTCCACGTCCAGAAGTTTATTTTTCTTTATATGATCAGTGGATTCTGGTGCTTTTATTTGATTGTTAGCTTTGTAAGTGAGAATTCAGGGTATTTAAATATAACATGACATTTTATCTAGGGGAAAAATTATTTTACTTTAAAGACTAACATGAAACACTTTTCTACTCTTTCATTTTTGTGGAGGGGTCAGAGAGTCAGGCTCATTTGAAAAATAATCCTCGACAAAAGAGGAATCCCAGAGGTTTAATTCAGTCTTTCCTTAACTTCATTGGTAGTTGGACCAAGCCCTGTCCTAGATGAGCCATGGAAACATCCTCCTTACATTCTTGTGCATCCAACAAAAGCCTTAATACAAGAGATCAGCATCAGAGTATCACAGCAGTGACTTGAGCACAGAGAAATCCTGGATGCAGCTGGAGATATGTATAGGCACAAAAGGTATAATATAAATTAGAGACTGTTGTGCAAAGCACCTACAGGGACTTGTCTTTCCATGAATGCTGTTTATGTGGTTCGTGCAGTGATAGTCATTAAATGTTCTGAAGGCTATGAAAGGGCCAAAATTTTTCCCGTTGTTTTATCTTGCTTTCCCATGATTAATTACTGCCTACCTGTTAGAGTGTTAGAGTGGCAGCAGCTCCCGAGGGAAGCCAGCCTTGACTGGTTGAAGAAGCACTTTCCCAGACTGTAGCAAAGTGGAGGCAAATTGCCTCTACAGCAGAAGTGCCTTCTGACATACCAGCCACCTTCAGATGGAAGAATTTTGCCTGCTTCCTCCTCCTGTGAAATGTCAGGCTGCCCCTTCGGAAAATGTGGGTAGTAACTGGGGCAAAACCTAAGCAGAAATGGTCCTGTGCTGAGTCAATATCACTTCACTCTGAAAACCTTGTAGCCATCCCTGTACCTCACCTCAAAGGCTTCTCACAAGAGAGAGAGAAGGCTGCCCAGGCTCTGATTTCTCCTTATGGGCTCAGCTCCTTGATCTAACGTGGGAGAGGAATGCAGCAAGGGCAGTAAAACGACTTCTGCTGACACGGTAGTATTGCTAATAATATCTGAACATGTGTGTATGGGTCTCAAGAGAAAAAAGAAAGGGAGCCTTTGAAGGCCAGAAATACTTCACAGGTAATGCTAATTTCCTTCAGTATTACACAGTAATCACAGTATCTTTTTTATTGCTTTGAAGATATTTATCTTAATACCACTAATTCTTACATAATGATTTTTTTATTGAAAAAGTGTTTGTCTAAGTAAGAATCAACACCATGCATTAGTAAACACTAAGACTACTCAACTTTTAATTACAATACTACATTGATTAAATTAACTCTTCGATTTTTTTTCTCAGTGTTTTTATCTAGGGTCTTGGCCCTCTTTGTTGTTATATTTTTAAACAATTACTAAACCACATACGTGTACATGTACACATTTTTACATGTAACAATTAATTGATTAGAATTGCTGCAATTAACAGCCTCCAATGATGGCCCACACAAAGGAAACAAACATCAGTTCCACATCATGAAAGCAGGCACTTAAAATAGCATGGTAAACAAAGGACAGGTCAACTGCTGACCAAATTAAGCACCTCAGGATGATCAATACAGACAAACCAGTGACATAAGATATCCTTAACGCAGTCTTGGAAGACATCAGATAAGGCAAAGCAAAAGCCACTCCTTTGAAACATTTCATAAATACCAACATTCCCCTAAGAAAAAGAAACAAACAAGAAGACAGCAACAACTGGCTGAACGCTGTGTTTTCTAGAAGCAGCTTAATTATATCAGCTAAGGATTAATGTCAGGAATAACAACACTGACAGTGTCAATCATTTCTAGAGCTTCTCTTGTGCATTTTACATCAAGAATAAGCTTTCTAACATTAACCTCAGTAAGAGCTTGCTGCTGAAACCCATCTTCTGAGTTAAAAAAATGTCAGGTGTGAGAAGAGGAAAATAAAATGCTTATGATACCCTCGTGCTTCTCTTGGTGGAGAAATGCATTACAGATCCCAGTGGCAGGCAATTTCTCCCTGAGGATTTTTACTGACAGACAGTGCAGTTATTGATTACCACCACATGAAGCTCAACAAAAGATCTAATAACAGACTACTCAACACATAGCTTGAGGGTCTATCTGAATGCTTAAAAATCTAGTACAGGTGTTTGGAAAGGATTTGTCACAGGGCTCTTGGCTGCTTCTGGTGCTGTGGGACCAAGTTCTGCTGTGGTGGCAATGCCTGGCCCTGCCTGCCCTGGCTTCACCATATTGCTGCCCTCACCTCCCAGCTTGCCTTCCCCTGGGGGGAGCCCAGCTTTTGCTGCAGCCCTACAGAGTTGTGTAGGAGATGATTGTAAAACATCTCTTTTAAATGTCAAAGCACTTTCCCCAGCTGAACATGTTACATGGCAATGGGTTATTTCTTGGCCTTTGGTTCAAGGCCAGACAGTATATTTTATGCTCAGCGTGGGAAAAGGAGCAAAATTTTTTTCCTGCCATTTTTTCGTTCTGTTTTGTTCTGTAAGCAGAGGAATTACAGTCATACACCAAAAAAAGACTTTCCAGCTGTGGAAAGTCCCACAGGAGAAATTTTGAAGAAAAAATTGCCTCTAGAGTATTTTGCTAGAGGGTTGATCTCTGCTTAGTGCACTGCCAATGCAGATAACTGACCCTCCGTGAAAAGCACTACAGTGCTGAACCCCAGGTGTGACAGCTGGGAGGATATAACAACAGTTGTGACATTTGCACACCATCAAACACTTGACCCTCAGGAATATCACCTGTCCCTGTATCTCCAGTGGAAACATGATACCAGGCCTGGCCACTCCCCAAGGTGTATCTCAAGGAGGTCTGAACCTAAGAGGAAAGAACATATGGTGCTAAAATGGTAAAAATGTCCTGAAGATATTTCCAAGAAATCCATTATATGCTCAAGATGTGTTAGGCTTCTGACAGCAGCTAGCAACATCCAGATGAAATAGAACTGCAGCTCCTAGAATAACAGGACTGTGGGATTTAAAAAATTATTTCTGGGATTTCCTGGCTTTGGGCTCAATATTGATTCGCTTTCTATGTCCTGGACAAAGGGCAGTGCTCAGAGCAACATGTGGGGCACTTTTCTGAAGGCTTCTTATCATGGGACCAGGCCAACTCTTAATTAGGATGTTTCCAATAGGATTTGCCCAAAGCCTCTGTCAAAATATCTCAGCACTGCTTTCAATAATGATTAGAGATATAGAGAGGTTTTTCATGCATATATAGATATATGAACAAATACAGATACATCATCCAAATTTCTGGTGCTTTCCTCTTTGTATAGATTGCAACAGCCTGTGATAGTATTAGATAGGAGTAAATTGATACTCAACACTTCACCTTATACCTGTACCCATGTCCCTAATCCATGGGACCAGCCATGGACAGCACTACAAGTTTCAAACCACTCAAAAAATTCTAGCAGCTCCCACCCCTTCCAAAAACACAATTTAGCAGAATCACGTTTTCTTCTTCCTCTGCAGCTGTTCAATTCACACACACTCCTGGACTTCCCTTCCCTCAAAAGCTCCTGATGTAAAGGCTGGATTCAGTCCAGACGCAACAGGACAAGGAAGAGTTATTGACCAAAGCGGAGTTTTCTACATCCCTTAAGTCCGCACTGAAACTGTCTGGGCTCTTACTCAGTAAAGGACAGTGCCAGAGACAGTGGGATACCAGCAAGAGGAGAGGAAAGGCAGGGGTGGGCAATGGTGCAACCAGGACTGATACAATAGAATGTCCTAGCTCCCACCTTTCCTTACCTGCTCCAGACACAGCTTCAAAACCTGTGAGGCAGCGGGAAAAATTCAGGCTAGCAGTAATTTGCAAGGGAAATACAATTAGTGCATTAGGATTATTTCACTAAATGATTTCTTTTGCTCCATCAAAATAGTGCCTTCCCTGACTGCTGCTATAAAGGACTGTAAACTCCACAGGGGACAGGCTGAAAAACACCACTAAGAGTTACTTGGCTTTTAGCACAGAAGCTCTGCTGGAGTCCTGTGTCTTTGAGTAAAGCATGTGCACTGCTACCACATGCTTAACCTTTCTGAAAGGCCATGGAGAAAGAAGGGCTGCCACTAGGATGTTAGATATGCAAGCACTTTTCTGCATCCCAGGGACACGGAGGTCATTTTTGTTGTTTTTTTCTCCTTTTTGTTTTTTCCTAAACCAAACTGCAGATTATTTTAAAATCTTTTATTTCGAGCTGGCAGTACGAGCACTTTTTAGTTTATCTAACATCCAGTGCCAAAGTCCACATCACTTATTAACAATAACAAAAGCCTCAGGCAACCCTAGAGACTAAGACATTTAACAAAGAGAATATTACATCAAACCTGTGTTGTCTTGCACAACAGTCTTGCACATCAAATCTGTGTTTTCTTACGTAAGTTTGTTCCTGAGTTCAATTCACTGTGACACCACCGGCTTTCTAGAACCAGTATCAATTTCAAAGAATTAAAATATGTCTAGTGGAAAGTTTCAAACTTTCTACAGGAGTTCTAAACATTTTAAGGGAAGGTTTCAAGAAGTGACTATGTTCTTACAAAGGACTTAACTCCACCCTGGTGGGATCCCACTCGCAGCACTGCATCCAGCTCTAAGGGTCCCCAGCACAGGAAGGACAGGGATCTTTAGGGGCAAGTCCGCAGGAGGCCACCAAGTTGATTAGAGGTATAGAGCATCTCTCCTACCAGGAAAGGCTGAGAGAATTGGGACTGTTCAGCCTGGAAAAGAGGAAGCTTGGGGTCATCCAGTTGCAGCCTTCCAGCACCTCAAGTGAGCCTGAAGAAAGATTAAAAGAGACTATTTACAAGGGCCTGTAGGGACAGGACAAGGGGGAATGGCTTTCAACTGAAACTGAGTAGGTTTAGATTAGATATTGGGAAGAAATTCTTTACTTTGGATTGGGCTTTGAGCAACCTGGCCTAGTAAAATTGTCCTTGCCTATGGCCAGCGGGTTGGAACTAGAGAATCTTTGAGGTCTGTTCTGACCCAAACCATCCTATGATTCTATGATAATGGCTTTCTTTGCACTACAGGTACCTAAACATGATTATTTTTGTGTTGATAATTCTTTTTCACAGAAATGTTGGAAGAATCATGAAAGAAACTGTTTGAAGAAGTTCATTTGCAGATACTGTCACTATAAATACCATATCAGCTGTCCTTTAAAGGATACTACATTCCAGCATTTCCTGGGACTGGCATCCGAATCTGAGTTTTCTTCAGCAGCACTTCAAGCTTTTGACATGGCTTTTTGTGTGATCAATGTATCTTAAATTTCAAAGTAAGATGGATTAAATCAGCTACTCAGACTTATTATAGCTACCTTACCACCTCTTCTTCTGATGAAACACCAAAACAGATGCACTTTAGAGGAGAAAGGAATTCCAGCAGAAAGAAAATGAAAGCAGAAGACAAGCTGTGCTCAGATACAGCCATCTGTAATAGGCACAAAACCTAAGTATTTTGTATATTTAATACAGTTGTGTTTTTACATAAAGCATATATTTATAGTTATAGTTACTTAAACATGAGTAATTTTAAACCATATCTTTACTTAATCACTATTTAGTATAAGACACAAAAGCTTAGTATTTCTGAGCTGTACTGAAAACTATGCCCCTTTGTGGCATATTTCCCTTTACAACTAAAGTAAAACATGAGTTACCATGTAGTCCCTTCCTGCAATCCAGTGCCAAAGAATCCATCCATCCATCCATCCATCCATCCATCCATCCATCCATCCATCCATCCATCCATCCATCCATCCATCCATCCATCCATCCATCCATCCATCCATCCATCCATCCATCCATCCATCCACATTCCCTGCAAGAGTGAGTCAGCTTTTTCATTGGTCTCATGCCACAAATCCACTGACAGGAGGGGCTCAGATAAACCAGATGACAGGGAGTGATATCACCTGGAGGGCAAAGAACATGAACTCCCCACACAACTGTTAATGATCAGCAACAGGGACTGTAGGAATTCATCCGTTCTTACCCTACGTAAGTTTGAAATTCAGAAGAGGCAGAGGGAAAGAGAGTGAAGAGCAGGTTGCATGCTTTGCACACGCTGCTGTGTCAAGAGCACACTTGAGCAGTTACCAGGGAACCATTAGAGCACTGTAGATCCATGTTTTAGCTTGGATTATGATTAGTGCTCACATAAGACTTGTTGCTAAAACAATGAAAATTATTTGCAGTAGTGGGAGGCAAACAAAGGGGCTTGGGCTTTGCCTATACCTTGGACTAGGATTCTAAAGCCCTTTGCTTACTTACAGAATATCATATCAAAAAGGCTGGCAAGACAAGAGAAGAAATTTTTAAGAGTTAACTTCTGTGGAATTAAAAAACGCTAGAAATAAAATCCTTTTACCAAACATGGAGACCACTTTTCAACACAACTGTTGATTAATGACCTGTTTCAATCAAATATTTAAGTTATTCTTCTCTAAACTGCATGAAGATAGAAAAAGACTTATTAAAAGAGCTCTCTGTGTTTCTTGGCAACAGATTGTTTGGTTTGTCAGAGTGAAATGCATTTTCATAGGACCTCTGAAGGAGCTTAGTAGGAAGGTAACACACACTAAAGTAATTTGACTTGGTAGTCTGAACTAAATGGTTGCAGAGTGATGAATGGTAACACTACCTTTTCATATTTATATAGCATTTATATTATTTGTATAGTCGCTTTTAAAAATAGTAGCACTTCTAGATTTTCTGTAACAGAACCCAAAGAACTTACAGTACCTCTGGAAAGGCAATCCTATGCTGTGCCAAAATGGTCAACAGGGACTTAGACCTGAAAGGAGTCAACCTTCCCACGGGCTGCAAGATAGTCTTGGCTTTTTAATTATATGAAAATCTGTGAGATTACAGGAAACAGATTTGTGCTTCCTCTGTATTTCCTCCTCCAAGTTCTTAAATGAATAAACTGTGAACAATCTTCCAAATGCATTAGAAGATTTCAAGCACAAGAGTTCACTGCCCTTCCCATGCTAATGATACAGTAAGTGCATGGCATAGTATGGCAAAGAACACAGCATGTGATCATGGCTATAAACACTGTGTGAGCACAGACACAACTCTACACATGGCCACAGCAGCAAATCCTTGAAAATTAATAATTCATTCTATAATATATACTCCAAATAAATCCGTTCTAGATATTTGAATACAAATATTTGTGGTGTTACAAGGATTTATGATTGCCCACATTTGTCAGTCGCTCATTCCAAGAGCACAGGACTTTGAAAGAAATCAAACCTTTCATTACAGAGAGGAACTCAGCCTTAGATGGTCCTTAGGTCTCCCCCAACAATGGACCTTAACAAACAGACATCACACATCAGCAGACAGACAACAGACAAAACTATATGTTACATCAGTCTTTCAGATTTTCTAAGTTGTGGCTGAAGATGTTCACCAAATGCAGCCTCTGTTGAAGGCTTTGTCTCATCCGACTTTAGGACCTTGCTTTTTAGCTCAGCTATCAGTTCAGTTTAGTTAGCTAAGCAGTTCTAGCAATAAAAAGCCAAAACCTACAAGCAACTTCTCTGGTCACTGAAATTTTGGGGTCAGGTCTGTTGCTGAGGTGAATTTGCCTCAGCTGAGTCACTCACAGGAGGAACAGTCTCCTTGCATACAAGCGAGTCTCTTCCGCTTAATAACAAGGGAGCTGCCAAAGCTTTTGTTAATCTTAAACCCACCAGCAGGTTTTTCAGAGGAGATGACAGACCAGTAAACCCTCCTAATCATAATTTTATCTGTGTGCACAAAGCACGAGAGTGCAGCCCAGAGGAGGGGTGGCAGCAGGCACCACAGGATGACGCACAATGCTGCAATTCCTCAGCAGTGCCCTGGCTTGGGGGGTTGATTCTGGGCTCCTGGGGCAAACGGAAAGCAGACAAAAATGCATTTGGGGTCAATCCCAATGTTTCCCTCGTGAATATTTTGATGGGGTTCTCCCCTTCTTAAATACCTTATCTCAGAAGTGCTACCACCACCACTGATGGGCTTGGCCTTGGCCAGCGGTGGGTCTGTCTTGGAGCTGGCTGCTCCACTGGACACAGAGGGAGCTTCTTGCACCTTCTCACAGAAGTCACCTCTTTAGCCCCCCCAGCAACCAAAACCTTGCCACAAACACAACACAGATAAAAAAACTTTACATCTGAAACTTTTTCACCAAAGTTTTAAAAACTAGTCTAACTTTTACATTAATGCTGATTTTCTATAAACACATTTAAAATTTAAATTTTTGAAGTTTAAGGTTTTTCCACTATGTCAGAGAAGATGGTGACGCTTTCTCCCCCAGAGAAACCAAAATACACTTTGTGTATTATTTAAATTAATAACAAATTACATAACAAGTAGAAGCAGTTTTATGTTACAGTTTGAGAAGGAAGCAGGAAATACTGATACCTCAGGGGAAATGCAAATAGCAAAATGTAATTAGTCATATTCATTTCTGGCCAAAATATTCAATTATCTACACACTTATTAAAAGTTTACTAAGTGACAACAACTGTCAAAGACTTTCTAATTGTAACTAAGAGACAGCAAGAACGATGCTTGGCTGTTGCACATCTTATATCAGGAAGTGCATTTTCTGAAGTGCTGAGGAGACTTTGTGATGGGTCTCAAGTCAGGTCTCAGGAGACAAAGAATCTTTTGAAAATCCAGGATCCCTTATTGAGCCACTCTGTTTTCCAGCATTAGTCTGACTGATTTGTGATATCTGATGTGAGTGTGTGATCAACTCACAGCAAGAGAACAGAAGCTCTGTCATAAAAAAAGGAAAAGGGAATATTATTCAAAACTGGCTTTTTTTCAGTGAATATTCACAGCACTCTATAACTGACTTCTGTTTATACTCAGTGCCACTCAGCTTCTCCAAAAATTTGATTTCATCTGAATGTAAGAAACCACTGCAGAAGGAAACCTTGCTGGCCACTCACAGATTGTTTCAGATGTCTCCTGCTAGTGATGCTACCAAAGCACAGCTTGGCTCTGCCTCAGAGCTCATCTCCTGAAGCAGAGGTTTCACACCTCCTGCACACCCTTTGGCACCTCTGCAGACTGCAGAAGCCAACGCATGGCCATGATCTGGCTGCATGGGGCACCTGCGACTTTCTTCTCGTGCTGGAAGATCTTTCAGACACAGCGTAGAGCTACCGAAACCTCTGCAGCCACCAGCAGCGGTGCGACAGTCCTGGACACATCTTGGAAGTGTTTCTCAGTCTGGGGTAAGACCTGGGAGTGTTTGTGGCAGAGCTGGCAAACAGCTTTGACTAACAGAACATTTTCAGAGTTCATTTCTTTCTGAATTTGGCTCTGATAGATTTCTCAATTTTCATGTATTTTCATGGAGATAAGACAAAGTCTTAAGCAACTGTTTTCCTCTGTAACAAATGCCATGAAGATAAACTCCCTGTATCAACAGTGGTAGGCATGATCTGCCTACCTAGAAAAGATCTTTAGTTTTTCCTTATTCAAAGACTGCAGGTCCACTTGCCTGCTGGGTCTTCATCAGACCTGGATGGTACCATTTTACAGACTTTTTTTTGTTTTTTGGAAACCCGTGTTGATCTATCTTACCAGCTTCATTTTTCTTCCCATACTTCTTTTATAGACTTTTTTTCAAACTGAAGCAAATGCACTGAATGCAAAGGCAACCTGTGTAATTGTAATTACTATTTTTAGTTGTACTGTGAAGAAAGATACACTTTCAGTGTGGTCATCAATATTAAAAAAGACCCCATACATACGAAACTTTATTGGAAAAAAATCAAATAGAATATATTGATGGTGTACTTCAGGGCTAAAAATCAAAATGTGTAAGACTTGTTCAGGCATTCAGAAATGGATGCATTGTTTCATCTTTATTTTTTCAGATACACAATTTAAAAATTCAGCCTTAATAAACGCAAAATAATGAGTGCCCCTCCAGAATTCTTGAAAAGTTCTCATCGAGAACAATCAGATTGTAAAAGAAAGTAAAATTCGTCCCATGTGAGCAGAAGGTTAGGGGGGCTTTTAGTATTATAGAATTTCCAAAGAAACTACCAAGAACAGCTATCCTTACTAAATAACTCTCCAGTTTTTCCATGAACTTGGACCAAAATCTACAGTTAATTGTCACCCTTCCCCCAACCCATTATTCTGGGCAGCAGTACTAAAATGTACTAATTTGAGCTAACACTTCTACAGGATTTCAAGAAGAAAGGTTATTTTTCCCCTTCCTTTGGCAAGTTATTTTAAGGTGTCAATTTGAATTTTTGGCACTACATCAAATCTTTCTGCAGAGAAGCTGTTTCTGTTCTCCACAGGACTCTTAAATGTAGAAGTAATATACTTCATTCTCCACAAATTGTAATTTTTCCATTATCCTATTACTATAATTTTCCACAATGCTCTTGACAGCCCTCTTGGCTCTGCCTTACTAGAAGAAAGGGGTTTATTCATTTGTTTTGTCTTGGTAACTTTTTTACCACGAAGGAGGTGGCAGCCCTTGGTACACAGAGCTTGCTTTGCAGCAGGAAAGAGAAGAGCAGTAGCTGTGGCTGCACTGCAAAACCATATATAGTTTACAGCTCTGCATGTCACGGGAAGAATAAATCTAATAACTGCAGCAATGATCATAATGGCAATGAGCTGTGCAGTGACATTTTACAATGCAGGAAGATTTTTCAGACCAACCTTGACTCCAAGCATCCCTGTGTGACAAAACATGCCCCTGAACGGTCCCTGTCTGAAATGTCCTGTGAAGATGAATAGGGACCCTTTGGTTTTTTTTTCCCCACAAAGGCTGCCATGTTTCTGCAATAAATCCCTCTATCAGCATGTCTCTCTGGACAACTCAGTGCTGCTAAATGGCAGTCATAGTTCATAAGCCCAGAAAACTGAGAGTATTAAGTAATGCAGCGACATAAAGCAATTCACTAGGAAAATGCACAATGCAACAAATCTGTTCTCCCAATTTTAGATGCTTCATTTCTCCTTGGTGCCTTGCCCCAAGGTCTGAACTGCAGTGGTACTTCAGGTAATCCCAATTGGAGCAAGGCACTCAGGGAAAGTGACAACTACTGACCTGAGCTGCACAGGATTCAGGTTGTGTCCAGCAGTATGTCCTCTGCAGTGTAAGTTATTCTTATTGTGTCAGCTCAGGACATTGGGGAAGCAAAACATTTAGAAATGGGATATCATGTCCAACTTACCATCATAATTGTTTGGGAGAAGAGAGACAACTGCTGTGCTTTTTCTGCTTAACCAGGAATGAACCTGCCATTTTGGATTTTAAAACCAATTAATCATGGCTCCAATCAGTTTTGATCAGTAAGCAAATGTTTCATTCCATTCCTTGTATAACTTTACTGAAAGCAGGAGTCAGATTTTTAAGATTTTTTGGTTGGATGTTTGGTTTTGAGAGCTATTGCCTTCCAGAAACAGCTGTTAAAGGGGTCAGTGTGTGCTGGCAGAGGTGAGCACAGCAAAACTCCCAGGCAGTGAACTGCAACATCTGCCCTGGGGAGATGGGAGCTTTCCTCATGGAGCACAAGATCATCCTACAGCTTTCCAGTTGCAGAGAAAAATTCAAACTGCTGTCTTAAAAGAGACAGAGGCACTGAGAGAGATTACAGGAGAGACTGGACTCTCAGCAAGGCAGCTTGAAGGACATTTGCTGAAATTCCTACAATCAGGAGTGCAAGGAGAAGGTTTCAGTGTGTTTTCTTGCCCCTGCACAGGATTCAGAGCAGCTGGTAGGATTAAACACTTACCACTCCTTTCCTGCTGCACCAACAGTTTTTGCCATCTGTATGTTAACAGCTTTAGCTTTATAACATTCAGTGTTAAAATTGTCTCTGGAGCTGAAAGATGACTGAAATATAAGCTTTTATAAAATGAGCATTTTCCAAATCACTGTGCCATGAAACAGTCACTTAAGCTAACTGGAAAAAAAAAAAAAAGACACCAGTTCAGAAGTTCATGTGAACTTGAAAACAAAAGAGAAAAGAAGATCATACAATTAGGTTGTGAACATGTCATTCTGTTCTGTTGAATCAGTACTCCAGTGGGACAAATGGCTCCAAACTGTGCTAGAAAGCCCCAGAAAAAAGCCCAAATCCATTCCAGATTCAGTCTATACCCATACTAAGCCTGACAAGAGCTTGCCCAAACAATTAGTCCAGGTCCTTATTAAGCAGGTGGCTGCCTTGTAGGTCCTGCAACAGTGAGAGCCTGTTAGCCCACCTTGAACATCAGGTGTCAGTGGAAACGGCTGCATGGAGAGGCCAACAGCTGCACACAGACCTGCAGGGTGAATGGAAATGCTCGATTTCACCTGCATTTGCAGCACAGCACCGCTGGATTTAAGTCAGTCCCCAACTCTTAAGACCTTGAAATAACCGTGCAAAATTGTAGGGTAGTTATTAACACTGCTGGGGAAAGTAATGCTGTAAGAACCTCTCAACAGGTTCATCTGTCCTTTTCTTGATCTTCTTCCTGCTTTAAAAAGGCTGATGGCAAACAGAGGATGATACTCTTTTGCCTACTGAGAGATCCTGTGTATTGAAGCTGCAACTCAATCATCTGTGAAGCTTTTCAGAAATCTTCAGCACTGCAGCAAAATTTAGCATGGATTAGCTTCCAGCTGGGAAAATAATAAGTAGAAGTTTTGTACCTTTATTCATGGGAGAACAAATACATGGGTATTTCTACACAAAATGGTAGCAATTTCTTTTCTGTGTATAAATAATTGATGATAACTTAAGGGGAAGGTGGTAATGATTTTGAAATTCAGCCCTGTACCTGCAAGAGAGTATGCTTAAATCTTTTGGCCTCATACATATATTTAGCCTTACTTCTTCAACCCAGAAGAGCAGAGAAATTACCACAGTGAGCATTTTTATATGAAAATTTATTTCTAGGTTGCTGCAGCATTTGCAGCACCTAAAGTTAGATAGAAAGCGAAACAAAAGCTTGGGGTTTAAATTCCATGGCCTGTTACATTCTGTTTAAACTACTGCAGATCAAAACTCTATGTAGCCACTGTGAATTACACTGGAAATGAGCAAAACCTGTGACTGCCTTGCCCAAAAATTTAAGAGGATGCCTGTAACAGTCTCACAGAGTTTTGGCTCAGGCTAAGAATGCTTAAAACAAAATTATGCACCTGGTGCTCCTATAGCTCAGGCCTAGCAGCCCCCTTGCACAGAGCCCCTTTGGGAACTTTATCATAATCTCAGGAGTGTGCTCCTTCTTTTTCCAGAGAAAAAGAGCACTATGCCAGGTCCTCAGCACCAAAAAAAAATTAAGTTCCCTGTCCCTACAGGACAAGCTACCCATTGCTGTCAGCTGGGGCTTGAGCAGGTCAGGACCTGGGCAGGGATCTGACAGGACTAACAGCTTGCAGCTGAGCGAGGGCGGTAGGCAGGACCCTGCACTGAGCTCTTGTGTTCCTCAAGGAAAAGAAGCCTCAGAAGCACATTTTCTTATTGCACTTGGGCATTTATGATGGATGTGCACTTCTGGAAGCTACATCAGGTAAGGGAATGCCATTTTTACATGACTCTTTTTCTGAGGTAGCTTTGACATTCCTTGTGGAACGCTAGTATACTTTAAGCATCCTTGGATCTTACGGTGACTGGGTTTTACTGGTGCTCTAGTTCCTACTTGTGTCGTGTCCCATCAAGGAAAGCCGTTGCCAGTGAAGAGCATTTAAATCAATGCTCTGGTCCACGATGTGGTTGAATTCTGGCTGCAGAAATCCTGTTGGAGAAGGTGAACAAAACAACTTATTCGTAGCTGAATGGTTTGAGCACCAAGTACTGGTTATTTACTTGCTATGTAAACCGATAAATAGGAATGCCTAAGCTCTGCTTTTTTTCTTCCGTGGTTGTATGTTTTTAGCTGTTTTGGCAAGCTATTATGCTTGCACCTGACAGGTTGTACTCTAGTGTGGGAGGAATAAGTCTGAAATGTTGTCCCAGAATATCCCTCTCTGTCAATATCTAGGGTTTTTTCACTAGGTGCAGAAAACTTCACTGTTGGGAAGGACAGAAAATGGTCCACCCTAATTTTTTTTCTAACTGAGGGAAAAGAAAGCCCCTGTGCAAAGGGTGTGTGGGGGCAGGGGGAAAGTAGGGAGTGAAACAATTCATATATTTATATTTTGGGATGAGGAAATGAATGATATTCCCCAACACTCCAGTTGATAGTACCACAGTGATAGCTGATTAGAAGAGGAAGCATTTATGTTAATGATCTTATTTTGTGATTCAATTTCTTTCAAATTCTACCATCTGTTTTAAAATTCATGTTTCTCTTAGGACGCTAATAAGTACACGTGGTTTAATGCTGCATGCTAGTCACCAGTAGCTCTTGCTGATTTAAATGAAAATTGTATTTTGCCTCAATCTGGTTTGCTAGATCTGGTCCCTGTTTGAACTACAGTTTCTGGAAGCTGCTGGAGAGAGAAAGATTTATAGCAAGATACGTTCACGTATCTCTTCTGCTTTATTTGGAAATGGTCTGTCAAAAATGAGGCTGAACTTTGTAATGTTTAGAATTGTGTTTTGGGCCAGGGGACTCATTTATGGTAGGCCAGTGTCTGGCTTTCTTCATTAGTGTCTGCATGGCAGTTTTCATGATTAAAAGTGGCACTGTTTGGGCATTTGTTTCAGTTTATAAGTGACAATTTATCTTGCTATTACTAAACACAAGTCTTCCAAAACGGGAAGACTTGTGTTTAGTAATAGCCAGATAATTAACTTGTTGGTGAATGTGAAGTTTCTTCCTAAGCAAGGAAGTCAGTGATTTTGAACAATTTCATGAAACTTATCAAAAAGGTGATGGTTAATGCTTTGCATTCAGCTTTTGTACAAAACTTTTAATACCTAAGAACTTCAATAGCTATGACACAAAACTAGTCTGATGGTGGAAGTTTTCAGCAACATCACACCCCCTCCCTCGACCTGAGAGTTTAAGTTTTCATTTAAGACTTTTCTACAATAAAAGAGCTTGTGTGAATGTGTGTGTGAAGCATTTATTTATGCAGCTGTTCAAACTGATGGCCTGGACCAGGCAGGGAACAGGAGGAAATATGGGTTCCTCAGCTCAGTCACACAACAGAAACAAGAAAAATTTTTTTTTGATAGCCATGTGAATGGCCATCACTTTCCTCTAGGGCCTGCAATAAGCAAAGAATGCAGCCAAATGCTGAATTTGACTGGTTCCTGCAGATCTCAATGACTCACCTCTGCCAAAATTAGCTAATCTTCATTTGTAACTTGTTGCTCAGTAAACACAGTTAAAAAACCCTAGAAGACCAATGAACATCAAGGGTAGGTGGCGATTTTTTTGCTTTTCTCAAAAGCAAACTTGAAAATTAATGCCATTTACTGGTGTCTCTGATAATGTCACAAGGTGGACTGTGGATGAGCAAGCTGCAGTATTTTGTGTCTCTCCCTGGTGTCACCTCAGACTCACTGCTGCTGGGTGATGTATGAGAAGACATAAACCCTAAACAGGGATTTTTGCTGCAGGTTTGAACCCCAGCAGACATTACCTGTGTTCTACAGCAGATACTGGCCAGCGTAAAAATGTAAAAGTTAACATTAACCTTGCCATTTAAACTCTTAGTGACAGACATAATCATTATTAGTTTAACCAAAATAAACAATTGTCAACAAATATATATTTTTAAAGGTAAGGTCTTTCTTTTAATTGTTTTCATGAGAAGCCTTTCTCTCTTTGAAGATGATTGTTGAGATAATAGTTTTTACATCTGAGGTAACAGCTGCACTAGCCAAGAGAGTTATAACAAGTTTTGTGCTGCACAAAAATAGACACATCTTCCCAAAACTGTGGATTCTTTTCTCTGAAAGAGTGACCCTTAACTCAATTTTAGCTCAGTTCAATTCATAGTTGGACATTAATACTAAGAAGCTGAAGAAGATCCCTGGATTTGCATTTTTATGTCTTTTTTAGTACCAAAAAAATTCATCATGAGTAAGTTCATTTTGAATGTAGTAATAAAACTTAATCAGAAATAACTGTCTTTAATTCTGAATGTTAGAAATCATATACAAGTCTTACATCTTAAAAAATCTCATTTGCAAAGAGGATTAGATGGGGTCTTCTAATGCTCATTCCATTTCATCTGCTTTACTAATAAAGTATAAATACTCATTTGAATTATGTCAGGCTCACTGTGCACCTGATCCCAAGAGATGCTGAGTGTCTGGGCCCATGTGGACCACCACTGGTGTCCTGCTCCAGCATCACTGCTGCTTTCTGAGCTGCCTGCTTCAGCCAGAGCTCTTCTGCCCTCTCTTGTCCTGGCTTTGGTTATATGCAGTCAGTGTTTCTTCCAAGCTGGCCTCCAGCACATTGCAGTTCTTTTGATGTTTGTGCTGGAAAAGGCTGCCATAGCTGCAGCAGATTTCACAGGGCATCAAGCCTGTGGGGGCATGCCTGTACTTAGGTTTGGACTTCGTGTGTTCACTTGGGCCTTAGGTGTGTGTAACTAATTCTGTGTTTCAGGAGGCCTTGTATAACATGAAGTGAGATAAAAATTGCAGGTGTTTGTGTCCTGCTGGCGATCATGGGTGGGGAGGAGAGAATAATCACATGCACAGAAAAATCTGGGATTTCAACACCAGTACTGAGTGAGTCATGCAATGTAACTACAGCAAAATTTGTCCACTCGAGGTGTCACCAGCCCCCACTATTTGATAATATAGAATGTTGGTGAAAAGGAGAGAACTCTGCTTTGGCATGTGTCATAGTCAGGGGTTTGCAAATTATTACTAAAAATGCCACTATGAGGTGAGGCTTGAGATGGGTGTGGCTGGGGAAACAGAGGAAGGGGACAATATATTAGGGGCACCCAGTGCAAATGGGACAGTGATGGCATGAAATTGCTACTGCTGCCTCTGCAATACTTTCATTCAGTGAAGAGCAGTACAGAAACAAGCTGAAAAGCATATTTCAGGTAACTCCATCCAAGCAGTTTTCCTTTTACAACACTACAGTGCAGCACTGTGCCAATAAATGAGGCTTATAGCCGATCCCCTGGAACAAAGTGCCTCAGCAATTATCCAGGCTAGCTCACCAGTTTTCCTGGGCCTGCTACAAATGGAGGCACCTTTGGAGCAGCAGGATACCCTGGAGGCTTCTGACTGTACAAACATAGGGACACACCCAGCTGTGGAATGGGGAAACTGAGGAAGTCATGAAGGAAGAAAACAGCTAGAAGTTGTTTGCGCTGAAGAACAGCTCACCTGATATACCATTACCACCAGTCTACCATTGAGATTTTCCTTAAGAAAGTGGGAGCCATTGCTTGAGATGAGATGGACAGCATTGCTGGAGAAGGTCTGGTGGTGGCCAGTTGCTCTTTCTTGGGGCAGACTGAAGGGAGTCACAGGTTTGGTAAGTGGGAAACAGTGCCCTTGTTGATTGGGGCAGGTTGAGCCTGGGAACTTCCCTGTGTTTGTGTGTCTCTGCTGCTACATTTGACAGATGGCTCTGCTCAGACAACTTGTAAAGACAAGCAGAAACAGTCTTGGAAAGGTGGGAGGAAAACTAAGTGGATAAAAAATACCCAGAGAGTCCTGTGTTCATCAAACCATGCATGTACTGCAATATTACAAACTTCTGAGATACCTCAAATTGCACTGAAATAATATACAGCATGCTTGATAAAATTTTATTTCTCTTTTTCAGAGTTCCTGAGGCATATTTACAAGTCTCCTTTGTAGCTAGTTCAGTAGGAAAATATTCTTTAATTGGTTAGAGCGGGGCCTTTTTTTAGCTCCAGCAGCCAAAGCTCAAAACAAACCCCACAACAAAAAGTTTCAACGTGTTGATAAAAGCTAGTGGTGTTGGGGTTTGAATGAATTATGTATGTATTAGGAAAAAAAAAAAAAAGGTTAGCCCTTTCTTTTAGTAAAAAGGGGTGGGAGCAAGATTACTGCCTGTGAACTTCAGTGAATAGAGAGGAATCTAAACTGTCTCAGGAAGAGCATAGAGGAGTAAAACTGGCCATAATTAAACCTTGGTTGGAAAATGTGAGGAAGTCCTAGCTCAGAAGATTAAAGCTCTGGGACAAACCCTTGACATATAACTGAGCAGTGATGGTCAGCAAGAGGAAGGGGACTTGGCTCATGGAGGGAAGAGAACTGGGTGCTCCACTCCCTTCACTAGCATCCTTAAGAGGTTTCATGGTCTTCCTAAAAAGAGAAACCTCTACTGTGGCAACTCTGTGATGGTGCTTGTTTGAAAAGAGCAGAGAGCTACTAAATCAAATCCAAAATATTTCAACTGTCTCATTTTATCTCCATAGAAAGAGACTGAAAGTTTCATTGAGATACAAGCCAATAATGATCTATACAGTATTTAACTATGTATCTAATAAAAGACATAATTATGTTTGTTAGATTGAGTCTTTTGTTAGCATATCCCAGATCATGCTGGGATTCTGATCAGGCATGATATCAGGAGATGTAAAAAAGACAGAAGAAAAATAATTTTAACTTGTTTAATTCTTGCTTGTGGCTCTGCTGTTGTTCTGTGTTTGAATCATTAAATACGTCATAGATTTCTTTTTTCTGGTCATAGCAAACAAATATTCTTTAGTACAGATTGTGAAAGAAGCAGCTGGGTTTCAGCTATGCTCTCTAAATGAAGACTTGTACAATTATTTGCTACATATTATGGTGTAGTAAATGCAATTAATATTGTGATGTGACTCAGAAGTGACCTTTCCCAGTCTCCAGCACACAGGCTTGCTCTCACAAATGTGCTGCTCTGAAAAGCTGATGCGTTTGCTGGACACAGTAAAATGAAAAACATAAGCTGATTTCTCCTCACCCCAAGCTGTCACCAAGCTATAACAGGTTATTACAAGAAATGGTGCAGGTCTTTGAGCCTTCAGAGTTGAGGTGTACTGCTTGCTGGCATGCCAGCCTACTGCAGGGACACCCTTGCAGCTCTTTACATTATGTCCTCCACCAGAAAATTCCACACAAACTGCAGCACTACTGTGCTGCCAACTCTGCAACCCCTGGAGCACTTTGTTAGGAATGCAATTTATACCTTTTCAGATACATTAGGAGGAGTACACAAATGCAATTTTACATGGTGTCTTGATTTTAAAAATTGTGGGACTCAATTCAAGCCAGAGAAAGTTAAAGCAAACAAATACTTTACTTATGAAACTCATAGAGTTTACAGAGGTTTTTGAAGATGCAGGACAGAAACTGCATGCAGCCAAGATGTCACATGAGACAAACTTTAAAGGTTTCTCTTCCCACAGCCCAGTGAAAAGCAGATTTACTCCACATGCATTGCCAGGACTCCTGCTGTACTGAACATCCTTTGTCCTTGAGAAGCAACCTTGGGAGATATCTCAAATGGGGGCCAAAGGATGCCTGATAGTTTCCCCTCCCTGTAATTCATGGCTTGAACGGAAGAGAAGGATGTGAGGATATCCTTCAACCTCACACCTTTCACAAATGTTTTATTACCAAACTTTGTTACCTTCTGGAATTGCTGGTGATGCCAGTCATGGCCAGCCTTTGCCATCTTCCATCTGAATAAGCAATGGATTTTATTTGCCTTTTCTTCTGTGTTTGGTTTCTCTTCTGTGTGTCCTCATTCAAGTTAGGTGGGACCTCTGGAGATCTATAGTCCAACCCATGCTCCAACACGACCAACATCTAAGTCAAATCAGGCACTCAGGATCTTGTCCATGGGAGTTTTGAGTATCTGCAAGGATAGATTTGACATGCTCCTCAGGCATCCTTTTGCATCCTTAACTAGCTTCCCTGGAGGGGAAAGGTAGGTTAGTAGGAATTTCCCTTGCTCCTACCCATGACCATTGCTTCCTGTGTTTTCACTGTGCACCTCTGAGAAGGACCTGCCTGTTTTCCATCCAGCCCTCCCCAACCCAGTGCTGGTGGCAGCCACCCCTCAGGTCCTGCCTCAGGCTGAACATGCCCAGCTCTCTCTGTGGCTCCTCATGCCTGGAGTGCTCCAGCACTCAACCATCACAGTAGCTCCCCACTGAGCTCCCTCTCCCCTCTGCATGCACAGACAGTGTGCTGCAGCTACCCAGCAGGACAGCTTGTCTCCTGGTTTATGCGGAATCCTTTCCCCCACGTGCTGAACCCCTTTTTGCATGACCCACGTTTTCCTCAGTCACACCCTACATTGCTGTGTGGGCAAGATCTGTGCTGAGGATGACACTTGACAGTAGAGAAGCACTGGGGTAATTTGGGATGAGTGAGCTCCTCCAACTTCTTGTTGGCATTTTATGTGTAAATAAAAATGCATTTGACCTACCGTTCTTGTATACTCTGGCTTGATGATATTACCTCAGAAGATCAAAAAGCTGTGACTTAATGTCTTTCCTAATGTAGCCAACATTTAACGAGTTATTGCTGAAGATGCATACTATTTCATAGTTTTACTTATTGTTTTATTATTAGTTCTGAACTCTGAGTGACTAGTGATAAAAATAACACTACTTTTAAATACTCTCCAGTAGGATTCTCCTATTTTTTTTCCCATGGGAAGTTTAAAACAGTTGCTTCTTTCCTTTTTGGTGGGGAGCAAAAAAACACCAAAGAGCATATTTCTAACCCAATACCTCTTTAAAAAAATATTACAATTAAATTTTCAACATTGAAATATCAGCTCCCTGAAGTCAATGGCAGCAATTTTCTCACTGAGCTTTTTTTACACTCCTTTTCCACTAAAGAAAGAAGGTTGAATCAACCAGAAATGTGAGTATGACGCCTCTGGGGAATTCAGTTTAATTCAGTGAAATCCTTCCCTGAGACAGAATAATGTCTTCCCTCCTCTTTTGAACCCATTTTTTAGCCTATTTCAATTGCATATATGATCTGAGATTATGCAAGTGTGGTATCAGAGAAACAGCTCCACAGCGGCAATATTACTTAGACTGTAGGATGCTTCCACTAGTAGACATGGCTGTCACCACTGGGATGGTTCCATCAGGCTGGCAGGATCTTTTCCAATTCCCTTAATAAGTAAGAGGGGAGCGCCTGGAGGTAGAGAAATACTGCAGGATGGATCCTGCCACAGGAAGCAATCTTACTCCTCTTTCCTTGTCGCTTGCATTGCATGAGTGAACTCCTCCATGCTGTAGCAGTAGCTGTCTTCTTCCACAACTGGATGGACTTCAAGCCTTAGGAGAGTAGGCTGAGAATTGGGGAAAGGAAAAGAGGCAGGGGTAGGCTTTGTCCCTCAGAGTACATCAGCTTGGATAAGTCTTTGGTAATCTATTTACAGCAGACTACACATGTAGAAGAGGAGGTAAATTATTAAGGGCACAGAACCACGACTCACCAAGGTTACTTACATCTAAAGGCTGAATTTGCAGTATCTGTGCTAAAACCTATCAATCAAACCCTTTTGGCTTGGGTAAATATTCCTGATGAAATCTGAGGGGCAAGAGACACAGGAGATGATGCTGATGCTGATGTAGGACTATCCCTTGGGAGTTGTTTCCTGCCCCTGACTAGAATAAGACGGCACTCTGAGCACATTGGTGCCCTCCCCAGCACCCAGGGTGTGCCTCATTCTTCACATCCCAGGCTACTGCAAAATTATAGTTCATCTGTCTGGTCCAATTAAGTCTGATATTTAGAATGGCTTTTTTTTGTTTGTTTTCTTGGTCAGATGAATCTCTTAGCCAAAGAGTTAGAACTACTACTTCTCACATTAATCTTTTAAAAGTTCGTTTTCTGTGGCTGTGTGTTGAGACCTCGGTTCAAAGCAACAGCAGTGTAATAAGTTGTTCCTGCTGGAGAGAAGCCAGGAGAGTTATTCAAAATGTAGTGAGAACTGATAGAATCTGGCTGCCTTAGTGCCTTGAAAGGCAATCTTAATTTCTTTTAAAACTGGAAGTTAACCAAATCCCTACCATCTGAGCATTCATTGTGCAGTTGTGAGGTTTTGCATATTTATTGTCCCTGGGGTTCCAACTAAGGCAGGTATTTCCAGGGAGCTGCCTTTGGCTGCCTTGCAGACCTGGCAATGGCAGCATCCCCAGACCTTGCTCAGGAGGGCAGCACCCTTCTCTGTGCCCTGGGTTTCACTTGGGTAGGTCAGGGTATTGCTGGCACTGTTCTGTCCCTTGGCTTCCTCCACTAAACTTGTCTTCAACAGAAAAAAAAAGAAAAAATAATTTAAAAAAATCTTTAAGCAAAGCCTTGCTTCTTTGCCCTTGGCCTGGATATTTCAGGGTATGGAAATATAAGCATACATCTGAGATTTATTAGGAGTGCACATTTTTCAAAACCAGATGTTATTTTAAACATTTGACATTGAGTTTTGGCTCTGGAGGTGTTCTAATGCATGCAGGCTCTGGTCCATCACAGATGAACAAAGCCATGGCAGATTTGACACTGATTTTGTCATCCTTTAGGGTTAGTGAATGATAGGCATTCACTTGCTAAAACTGATGAGTTAGTTGCAGAACAGAGGCTTCATCCAGTGAAAATCTATTCTGAAATGTTATCGCAGTGAGTGTCTTTGACTATGATAGTATAAGTACTTTGTGGAAAAAAAATAAAGTAAGCTCATATTAACATGAGAATCTGTTTCTTGAAAGCCTCTAAAATTCTTCATTTAGTATCAGGTATTGCAAAGTTGGAGATAAAAGTAGCCAACATTAAAAAAATAAAAGATACTTTTCATTTCATAAGGCTGTATGTTAATTGAATAATCAGAGCTTTCATCGTCTCCCTAATTTAAATTACCATTTGTCATCCTGTCATCATTAGCTGATATGAGTAATGACTGTTACATATTGCTCTCAGTCTGGTACCTTGCAGGTACAAGGATTCATTACGATACCATGTTTCATCTCTCACATAAGGGCTGCTTTTAGTCCTGTCAGCTACCTTCAAAGACTAGCTTGAGCTACTGACTTTTTTCCCATTATTTCCATCAGGATTTTTTGATAGGAATAGTGTGGTCACATCAGAAATTCAGTTTAATCATAAGGTTTTGACAGCTATGCTGATTGAAACTAGAAGATGGGCTTTTCCCCTGTCAGGCTTGCACTCACATTCTTCCCAGCTGAGGTCTGATGTGCTTTTTCAGCACAACTCAGGATGTGGTGTGAAACCTCTAGTTCCAAAAAAAAAAAAAAAAAAAATCCAGTAGAAATTTCTGGAAGAACCTAACACAGAAGTCACAAGCAAGCCTTTTTTTCCTTGAGGTTTTTTTTCCCCCCATGTTATAGGATAATTGCTCAAGACTTTAGGATCTGATTCAGATAGGACTTAAGGACTTAAAAACTGGCTTTTGTGTTTCAATGGGATATGCAAGAAATCAGTGTTGTTGTTTTGCTCTCCAAAATTTTGATGTGTATCTACTGGAAAAAGTAGTTGTAGAATTATCTCTTTATCTCTTAGTAAATTAGTGCTTAGGCGAATATTCATGCTTAGCTTTCATAATCTTTTCTCTAGTCCCCCTAGAACTACCACTCCTTTGATACTTTTCTCCAAGCTACATATGAATGTCTTTGTTTTGGTTTATTTTTCCTTGGAGGTAACATTTTCATATTTTCAGGCCAAGGCATCATGTTATTGTCTGTTCTGCAACCTTTAATTTTCTCATTGATGACTGGAACATTTCCAGGTTGATGAAACTTTGTAGCCCTAATAATGCATTTATTTTCTCATTTAAGTCAGGATTTTAGATGTGTGTTACAAATAAATGTACCAAATATTTATGACTGGTTTGAGTTGGTGCTTGCTTTAAATCTTGTTTACAATGTTTTTGGTTCTCCACTGCTTAGCAGAACAATTACAGAGGCTGATCTACCTTGAGGGCTGGCAAGAGCTTTGTAGGCCCTCTGTTATGTCTTTCAGCAGGGGATCCAGAATTATCCCAACTCCTTGACACCCTGCCTTTCCTGCAGTCAGATATTTGAAACCTCTCCCCCCCTTTCTCTGAACTCTGTGGCGCATCAAGGACTGTGCTGAACGAGGTCTGGGTAGTCTAATGCCTCTGGGCATCAGGACGCATCAGGCATGCCCAAGAAGACTGGAAGCTAAAAAGGAATGAAAATGCAGAGGCAAAAAGAAGCATGTTTAACGTGTATTGGATTCTCAATTTGTACATTAGAAATAAAATCCAACTCTGACTAATTGGAGATAATGCAGGAATGGGTGTGAAATAGCACAGAGATAGAGATTGTTGCTGCACTTGCCTGTGCTCAGCAAGAGACCAGCAGAGGTATTTACACTGCGGTGGGTACAGCTCAGGCAGGTGAAGCTCTGCAGGACGGAAGGGAAGTCTGCAGTGAAGGACAGAAAATCACCACCAAGCTTCCCCCCCTCCATAACCAGGAAAGATCTTGCCCTACTGTCCTAGCCCTGCATCTGCATCTGAAAACCTTCAACTGACTACCACTTAGAGGCTGATTATACAGGAGCAAAGTTCAGAATATAAAACTAAATGGTCACTACTTTCTGTTACAAATTCTTTAAAGTTTGACAGTCCTTCATCAAGTTGGTTCACTGGAGAAGGGATTTCTGTTGTGCAGCAAGAGCGTTTTAGTGAGAGCAGCTAATCTGAACATTGTAGAAAACCTGGGTTAGGGAATGCAGCCTGGGACTGTTAGCAGTGAACTGGACTTGCATAGTCTGCGTCTTTCTGCTTGGAATCTCATTTCAGAAAGCTGTTCACTTTGGGGATTTTTACCCAATAGACCTCTGCCACCTGGAGACCAGTTTAACCATGAACCTTCATATACTTCCTCTATACTTTGATTCTAACTTCTTGCAATCCCCTAGTTCATTTTCAGTAGAGACTTTGGCTGCCTTTGACCTGAGTTTGTTTTATACATTCCTCCATCCACTCCTTGTATCTTCCAGAACTGGCCATATAATGCACACTGAAAGTTCATCAGGTGCTTAATCAAGCGTTTTTGCACACTTAAAGTAACTCTACAGACACTGTACTACCACAGTACCTGTTTCTAGCATACACAATATATGCAAAAATCACGTGGGACCATTTTTCCACTTGCCAAAGACTTAGCGAAGCAGTAGATGCATTAAACTCTCAATTTGTAAAACAACATCTGTAAAAGATTACTCACCATGAAAAGAACTAGATTACATCTGATATTTTGCAGAAATTTGTAATGTAAGCTTCCAACAGCACTCTGTTGCAGGCTCTCAAGGATATGAGAAAACATAACAAGCGACAGGCACAGCAGAACTGGCAGGAGCCCATGTGCTAGTGATGCTGAATTCATATTCAAAGAGATATTCTGGTACCTTATCTCAGAAGCACTCTTAGAGATGGACATAGTCTGTTTGAATTAGTCTGGAAACACATGAGAGAATATTTTAATACTAAACAGTGTAACTAAGAGAAATTAGCACTGATTTAAGTTAAAGCATCAGAATAAACATGCTTGAGGACTGTGCTGAGGTTTGGTTTTCTTTTTGAAGAAAAAATGTCAGTTGACAAGGAAAAGCTATCAAATAGTTTTCACTTAAATACAGTAGCAAACTGAAGCCTAATGTGAAAGAATAAGGATCAAGGTCAGGCTGGAAGGGGTGCTGAGCAACCTGATCTAATTGAAGATGTTCCTGCTCATTGCAGGGCAGGATGAACTAGATGACCCTTGAAAGGTCCCTTCTGACCCAAAGTATGCAATCAATCTACGACACAGAAAATATCTGAGGAGGCAAGAAATGCCAAGAAAGGCCCACAATATTATGAACAGGAATGAGGAGAGGAGAATTTAGAGAAAGGTGATGAGAAAAGCTGTTTGAGATTCAGCCTGGTGAACTGTCTTGGAAATCAGGCCAAAAATAGAAAACATGCAATACAGTGAAAAAGCTGATCATAGTTCAGTTTCAGAAGACGTAATATATTCAAGTCTTAACTACACTGACTTAGATTGTTTGGGTAGGATATTCTCACTTATAGTCAAACATCTGCTTATCCTAGCACTATGAATCCTAATAATCCAAGAGGTTTTCAAATGTTATGAAATAGTTATGCATGTAATGCAATTAAAAATGCCTACTGGCACTGTAGATCTTTATCCCTACTCATATTCTCTGCAACTCCCTCCCATGCAACAGTAATTAAACTGCTTTCTTTTTTTTAATTAACTGTTAAACTACCAAGAATATGAGTAAACTTTAATTAAAGTGGAATCTTAAAAATGTTTCCCAAAAATCATTCATAAAGTTTTTAACACCATACTGGCATGAAGTTTCCTTGAGTTATGTTGGTTGTCCTCTTCAGGCTGCTAGTACATATATTTCTCCTTCATTAGATGCCTCTCCTATTTCTTCTGACCCCTGTAACTTAGAAAAAATGAAATCATACCTCATACAGGAGAGTAACTTCTTTTCATTACAAAATACTGGTATATCATCCAGTTGAAATGGATTTAACAAGCACAAATTCAGCATGAAATGGAACAACGTATTTTTCTGACAAAGAATTCTAGGGTAGAACAGCAAAATTCAGCAGATTGTCTGCTGCAGCAGGAATCTTTTGCTAGCCTTACACCAGTCCTAAAAGCAGCCATGACTGCTTGATTTTATCAGGGTCTGTAATATGGGTGAAGAAAACTGGAAGCTGAGCTTCCCAAAGACTGTAGCATTAAACCGCTGGCCAGCTGTGTACAGAAGCATTTGAGGGTTCACTAAATGCCTGCCCTAACTGGTACAGCATGCACTACACCTCCCTTACCCCCTGGTATTAGAAGAGCCTAAATAATAACTGCTTTCACAAATGACAGTATCTGAGCTCTTAAAGAATTTCTCTTCTGAATTAGGATGAAAATATTTCATATTCTTAGATTTATTAATACACATATTTGTCCAGATGACTTTCTCAGACAGCCAGACATATTGTCATGTGAATGCCTTTATCCACATTTATCCTGAAGTCTCCAATGAGAGCATCTGGCTTCACTCCTCTCAGAAACCTTAGACCAGTGTTTCCACCAGCAGCTCAGCCCCTGAGGTCCTGTAAATTGGAGGCCACATCCCCCCTTCAGGAGAGAGAAATCAAAATCAGGGGAGCAAGTTCTGCTCACACCCAGCTCTCACAGGACCAGCTTGTGAACTCTGTTGCACAGGTTCACGAAAGCTAGAATTGAACTCCATTTGCTCCATGGCTTGCTGGAGTATTTATAGTGTTTTTCACAATTATTCACTAGTTATTTATCTAATATTTAAGTGCCACATGTGATGGTGAAAAGCAGGAAAATACAGCTGATAGCTATTACCAGTATGTAGAGCTACTACATACTTAGAGGTACTAAGAGGTGGCTTGGAAAGTTTCTTAAGCTCAAAGCTAGAGTGGATACCAAGAGCTTAGAAAATACCCTCTGAATGCTGGAGAAATCAAGTATTTTTGCAGTAAAGTACTGTGCCTGTTTAAAGTTAGGACACTCTGAGCCTATTTATATTGCAAGATTCAACTCCTTGTGGACTTGGATGCCTTTCTGGAAGATGTGCTTTCATCGGCTGTTACTGGGCTTGCTCCCGGGCTGTATGTGAAATGGGATGATGTGCTTGGATTGCTGGACAAACTGGGTGATGTGACTGTTTCTTCTGGCCATAATCTACTGCTTCCATAGCTTAAATTCTTGACTAGGATGAATGGATAAAATAAATATGATTTCACGGTAGCTGAAAACTGTGAGAAAACGATGGGGTTTTTTAAGGAAAAATATGCAGTGAAAGTTTCATCAAAATACATGCCTTAAAGAACGTTCAGGTAGTTTTCTCTCATGAGTGTTGCTTTAAATAGCAGAGGTGAGCTTTTGGAGGATGGGGGAGTTGCCTTTTTTTGCATTTTTGTCTAGTATAAAGAAAAAAATCAAACCCTTTCATCAGTGTTCCTATGATCATTGTTTTCACTCTAAGACTCTGAAAGCTGCTCACCACCCCTCCTTACAAAACTAGTGCTACAAACCAGCTGTTAACCGTTTTCTGACCTACCTGTATTTCTGGCATAAAAACAACATATTAAAAACCAAACATTTTGGATTCTATGAACCATATGACCTTCAGTTTTCAAGAAGAGATAACTGGAATTTGGCACTTCGACCTTTTTGTGCGGTCCTCCACATCTGTTGTCATCCTGTAGCAACCCTGAGTTGGTTTGCTGTTTTTTGCTTGCACCCAAGCTCTTCTTCACTATTGACGTTTCTGAAGAATCTCCTCCTCAGTCAGAACTACTTAATTCCTGGAAGATTGATTGTGATAGCTTCCTGCCCTCAGCCCAGCTACACTTTCCCAAGAGATGCTATTCTTCCTTAATTACCCTGAAGTGTCCAATGTTAAATTAGGCACCTGCAAACACAGGGATCCTTATCACATAAGAAAAAAAGAAAAAAGAGCAAGTAGGGAAGAGCCAAAGGTCTCTTCCTCCATGTGTTTGAATCCAACCTCCTACTCTTGTCTTCCCTAGGAATGTGTTGCAAATACTAAATTCTGCCTGTGAAAAGGTATTAGGTAATGGGAAGAACGGTTTTTCCCCTTCCTTGCTATCAAATTTGTAGAGCAGAGACAGAAAGGCCTGGCTGCTGCAGCGATCAGTATTTGCATGACTTTTGTTTTAGTATACTAGTGAATAAATACTTCCCTCTGCAGGAAGCTTTAAGCTGATAGCAGCCACAGCCTCTAGCAGTGTAGAAAAAAATGCTCAAACCCTGAAGTGGGATCTTATGGAAGATACTTGTGTTCTTATAATTCTTAAAATTTCACCCACCTTTAAGCAGTACGTAAGTTTTTCTTTCCATTCCCATGAACAGCTATTTGCACTCTAGAATTCTAAAAATTCGACATTGTTTGACAGGGGTTGCATTGTTAAATGCTTCTCCATGGTAGTTGTGCAGCAGCTGTATTTTTGGAAAAGGCCTGTCACATCTGGGTCCTATGTGCCTGCTGCCAATCCTGATAGCAGGTGCCATCCTGGTGGCTTGAGCACTGCTTTCATGGCAGCATGGGCCTGGCTCCTGAGGAGGTTAAGGGTTACTGATGCAGTCTGTGATTAAGCCATTTTACTCGGTCTCTTAAAGTTCAGCCGCAGACAACTTGGAACAAGTTCTAGCCATGGGGGCTCCTTGTTAGTATGGTGAACAACTGGGTGGTAGAGAAAGGAACTCTCTATGACTGCTTCAGGCCCTCCCTTTCTTCTGGCTGTTTGGGGCCTGTCTAGGCTCTAACTGCAGGAAAGCTGTATTTAAGACTGCTGGATCATTACCAGCATTACCTCTTTCCTCTGGACTCCTCTGGTCCACTAAGCTGGACACTAAACAGTGTGAAGAGATGATAAACTGATCATTCTGTTATATACAGCAACTGCTGTCAAGAAATCTGCTGTTAAGAGAGGACTTAGAACAACTGACTTCTTGGGGATTGCTTTTACCTCAAGAGTGTGCATTAACCCAGTATCTTCCAGGTGACTTGCTCTTTAATGCTGTTTCATATTTAATAAGGAATTTCCATTAATTTACTAACCCTTTTTCATTGTTATATAGGATGCTAACTTTGGGTGACAAGTTCTCTTGGTTCCCCCATCCCAATTTACTGTTTCTTTCCCATGAAAAAACATGGTAGTAATAATATTAGAGGGAGGAGAAAAAAAAAGGCAAATAGATGAAAATGGTAGCTTGTAAGAAAAAGGGCCTCCTTTTCTTATTTAGGCCAAGTTTTTGATGCAGTGGGTGTTGCTCAAAGTAACAGAACTTTGCTTCACCAAAGTCAGTGACCTCTACTTTCAGAGGGATTTTTAGTTTCTACACCAGTTACAGAACAGGGTCATACACCAATTTACTTTTTACATTATACAAAAGTGATTTTAAAAAAAATAAAGCAACACTGTGTTCTGTCACTAATCTTTTTAGAAGAAATACATGGTAGTTTATTTTCCAAAGGTTAATAAGCTCCAGTGAGATTTTTATAAGCATGAAAAGTGTTTGCAACTTTGCACACTGATTAGAGATTTCTAATGATGTATTCTAAATAAACTGCAAAAGCCTGAATTACAGCAACAGCATGCTACTGCTGCTTCAGCTGCTTATTCCTCACACCACAGTTCTTAGCTGTAGAACAAAGACAAATTCTGCCTGAGGGTTGCATTTGGCTGGCATCAGCCTAGTACTCATTATATTCAAATGCTTAATAATGGTTTAGTACTGTCACACATGTTGGGAATATCGAGAATAATTGCCAAGATACATGCTCCTGTTAATAGTGATGGGATTTGCTAGTTTGTAGCAAAACTGGTGGGGTTTTTTTGCTTCAATTGGAAATCTGATCAAGAAGGATGTTACACACCTAAAAAATGCAACCCCCTGGCTTTCTACAGTACTGGGCAGTACCTCCTTTTGTTCACTGAGGAGGTACTTTTGTTTGCAGCTCTTTTTCTAGTATTCACTGTAATATTATGCAATCTTTGTGCATCTTGGCCCACAGCTCCCTTAATTAGCTAACAATACCAATTTTACCTAGGTTTGCTTGGTCCAGATTTCCATCAGAAATGCAAAAACCTACATCTTCATCAAAACACTTGAAAAATAAAATGATGTTCATTTTAGCAGGCTGTAGACTAGAATTCTCAGGCTGCCAGGAAAATACTTTTTAATTACCAACCATGTGTCTTATTAGCATTATACAGTATAATTCTATCTCAAACACTGATTTTTGTCTTGGCCTTAGAAATCACTTGGTTTAAACACGGATTAAACAAGTTCCCTGCTCCCTTTACTCATGACTTTTCTAGGAAATCCTAACTTTTTAACAACTTTCACATGCGATAAAAGCTAATCAACTAACTCGCTTTTTAAGAATTACTTTTCTTTTTTCAAGTCTTCACTCAGCCACTTAATCACCCTTCCTTTTGTTCAGCAAAGCACTGGAGCCTCTGGCCAAAGCTTGTTATTACAGAAAGCGAAGTGATTCCTGCAAAGTAATGTTGTCAAGGTACCATGTCTAAAATAATAATTTATTTTTCTTTTACACACACCAAATATGAACAGCATGAATTTAATATAAATGTTAATTCGTGTACAGAAGTCAAACACATTATTTCAACATTAGAAATCGCAACACGTAAAAGAATTATTATGTAGCTAATATCAAATAAAATGAAACTGCTGTAACTGCACCTAAATTAACAGCAAAAAGGACAATTTAATATGGTGATGAAATACACTGAACCAAAATATGTATTGGACCACAACAGTTGATTGCTTTTAAGAAAAATTATTCAACTTGAAATCTTTCCATTGCATTGTTTTCTGTCTACATAATATTGCTTTCTGACAAACAATTTTCAGATACAACAGCTTATAAACAATACTCGCATAGGTGAGGCCCTTAGATATTTTAACCACCTGGCCCATTCCTTGTCAAAGAACTGAAACTATGTATAAAATTCCAAAAATAAGAATGGTCTACAGCATTAGTTTCAGATTGTTAAAAAGGTTAAAAAAAGGTTGTTATTCTTGTCATTCAATAAATAAAGCACTTGACTGAGAAATGCCAAATAGTCACAATAAAAACAAAGATGGTTCACTCAAAACGAATTACATATAACTCATTTTAAAAATCAAGAACTATTTTCAATTTAATGCTAAACAATGTTTTTTAAGAAGAACATGGCCTGATTAGAAAGTGAGCAAGCTGTTGTTCCACATGGCTACCACAGGCAAGCACAGGTGCTGGTTTCAAGGGAGAGCCTGGATAAAAGTAAGGCCTCTATGAATATGAAAGCACACGTGTGTCCCAACAGAGAGGTGCTAACAACAGGAAATACAACCTGGTGAGCTATACATAAAAATACATGTAATCTGTATCTCTCAAGATTTTTTTTGCCTGTTTTTGTCTCCAAGAATTAACTAAGGTATTGAACCTCAGTGTTATGACCACAGCAATGTAGCCTGATGGTACATTGATGTAAAGTCCTTCAAAATACCAGTTTTCCACTCATGTATTGCTAAATCAGAAGCAAAGACTTTATTGGACATGTTCTTCCTATAAAATTTTGCATCAAATTAATGGAACCAAACTTGAGGATGGTATTTAACTTTCATATTATGCATGTTTATGTATGAAAAGGCAAGGGTGCCAGAATGGTGTTTATTGTTTTGTTGGTGGGTTTTTTTAACATTTGTTTAAGATTTATTACATACAATAGAAGCTGTAAAAATTCTGTGTCAAAATACAAGAGTAGGAATTGTGGCAAATTGTTTCAACACTAAGTATAAATCACTGCTGTATAGACTATTACAGGTAATAAAAATCTTTTAAACAAATTATCTTTTAAAACCCAAATTTAATCAAACTAACCAAAACAATTTAACATTCAATTTCACTAATCTTTAAATTGAAATGCTTAATACACACGCTTTGAAGAATTATTCATCAATAAACATGGAATGTGAATTTCCAGTAATTATGTATCAGTGGGGTGTTCTTTTTCCTTTCATGACAAGATCCAAAGCAATAAATTCCAAACTTCTCTTCTTCGGGGAAATTCAAACCAAGTAGGGTGTACAGTTGACTGTAGAAAGAGAGGGGGAGGGGGTTGAAAGAGACTTTGATTTCAGCAAACATACTGCATTATCCATTTCAAGATGGACTTAACTGTTAAGAACTTAAGATAATGGTGTAACTTAGGCATTCAGTGCTGCGTTCTTCCCTTTCCTCTGCAGCACTAACTCAAAATAATTAAGAAACTGTTTAGTCAACTGCTCAAAGGGTTTTTT
>WAAE01023392.1:0-16404 GCA_013400495.1 Nicator chloris
CTGGCTCTGCCAGGCCACTCCACGCCGGTGCTGGGCCTCCTGACGCAGCCACCGCCAAAGCTACACCGGCTCACGCCGCCGAGCTACTTGGCCCGGGGCCGTAGCCCCAGCGGGCGTGGGCATGGCCGGCACCGGCACTGAGGGTGGTGGCAGAGGGACCGCAGCGACACAGCAGCAACCCCACACTACTAGCCATATGGATCTGGGCCGCAGCGCCAGTGGGCACGGCTCGGGCACGGCTCGGGCACCGCTGGCCCCGCGCGCCCTGGCCCCCGCCCCGCGCCGCGCCACTAGTCTCGGGGGGGGGACGGCAGCACGCCCCCCCCACTGGGCTCCACCACAGGCATGGAGCGGGGCACACCCGCCTGCCGCAAGACTCTGAGAAAGCGGGGCACAGGCATCGCGGGAGTCGGGGGGTGGGGCACAGCCCTAGCAGGCACCGCAGCGAGCCGGGACGAGGGGCAGCCACTGCTGGACTGCCTCTCCTCACTGTGGAGTGGCGCAGCCAGCCCCACTCAGCTAGGGCCACACGACGGGACGAGGGGGCAGCGTGGCCCCCTCCCCCACTCCATCAGGGCTGCACCCACAAGTGCTGCCAGGCTGGCCGGGGCGGCTACCATCCATCCTGCCGGCGCTGTGGGGCTGCGCTCAGCCCCCAGTCACACATACAGGGTACAGCGATGGGGGGGGCCACTCCAAAATACGGCAATCAAAAAATCTAACAACAATTCCAGGGGACAAAAGCTGGCAGGGACACAAAGACCCGAGCAATTAACCACTCAACATGCAAACGTGTCGACATGTTCACTACACCAGGCACATGAGCAGATGAAGGTGGCTTTCCAGGACCAGAATCCAGTGGTGACTGTGACCTCCTCTCCCAGCAAGCAGACAGCATTTGCCTTCTTCCCTTCTTGCCCAGAGCAAGAGACACACTCCCTGCCCCCAGCCCGTCCTTTCATGACCCAAAAACCCACATTATCTTCCCCCTCTAAACCTTTGGCCACGTCTTCTGTTTTGGCCAAGTACTCGTAAGTACTCAATGGTTAGTCTCCTAGCAACTTATGGGAAAAATTCTATAAGAAAAAACAAATCTAACCCTCAAAAAATTCTCTTTTCATTTTTTAAGTACCTGCTAATGTGAAAAGAAAATGTCTCAACTGGAACCCGTGCAATTTGCACACACTGCACTTTGAAACATAGTAGCATGTTGTTTATTGATGCATGTTGACTGTTCTAAAGTAAGGCATGACAAGGAGTGCATAAAGAAGTAAAACAACTAATTTAATATTTTCCGTTATGACTCATGTTATCTAGGCTGCACAATGGAAAAAAAAAAAGCGGCATCTTGCTGAAAACCAGTAGATAGCACAAACATAGAGTCTACCCCTTTACGAACACTTCACTAAAGGATGTCCTTTAGAAGCTGGGTTTTTTTGCAATCTTTGATAACATTGTAGTGAGATAAACTGTAATTCCTTTTTAGCCTCTGCTTATGACTACAGCAATCTGGTCAATTTTTTTTTTTTTAAATAAAAAAGGGCACATCAGATCACAATTACTGTGATGCTTTGATTACAAGGCAAGATCCTAATGTTTCACAGTCCATGACAAATAAATGTACGTGGCTTTTGCTTTTAGAAGAAGAAATGCCCTGAAACAGAAAAATAGTAGCACTTACGGTGTCATTACATTGACATCAATTGGAAACATCCCCAGGATGACTATGCCCTAGAAGTACTCACTAAATATCTCACAGAAGAAATAAGGAAATACAATCTGAAATAAAATTGCTCTATATAGATCTTTCAGTGGTAAAAGTCATTTGACATGTGATTGCATTTCCTGTGTGAATAAAATTTGTACAGGAAGTCTAGGAAGTTAAGATGTCTTTGGAGCCTACTTTGGTCAAAAGAACTCAAAGGAAATGGATTTTCCATTACTCTCCCTAGCTGGCATTTTCTAAGTGGTTCCCTAAACACAGGTAGCAATGCTTTATCTTGAAACAAACAAAAATGCTTTATCTCAGTTTTGACTTGTAATCTGAAGATTGGATTCCCTGAGAACACAAAATCCTATTCTGCAGAATGATTTTTTTTTTCAGACTGTAAAGGTATTAGCTGACAATTCCTAAACTCAAGTATACCCTTCATTCATGCATCTTCTACACTGACTTCCCTAAAAAATGCCTTATGAAAAAAAAGTGTTGCAATGACCTCAGCAACTTGCTCCATAAGAAAAATAAGATGCAAGACTAGTGTTTAAAATCACAAAAGATAGCAAGAAGAAACACTTTCTCTCTGGAATACTACCATTTCAAACAAAGGGCTTTTTAATAATGATTTTATCTTCTTTTGTTTCTTTTTCATTCTCACTTTTTTCCTACTTCCAAAGTAATTTGAGAGCTATTACTTAATAACTAAATATACTTCTTGCTGCTCTTTTTCTGTAACTCAGAGACCCCAAGGTTTTCTGCAGGTGGAAGTGATGCCACCTAAAGATAGATAAAGATATTTAGTACTTCGTTCTACCTCAGCTTAGTTGAGAGCAGATAGATCCTCCTAAATCTCCTGTGCTATTCCACAGAAATTCTGACTTACATTAAAACAAAGCCATCATACAACCTCTCAACAGGGAAGATAAAACCAAATTTTGCCAACTCACTGTGGGGCAGAGCAGAGCTGTGTCCAGGACACAGACTAGGAGTGGGAGAGCCAAGCACTGTCTGATTGGTTTGTCTCGCAGAGGAGGGGCTGGGGGTTATCACAGGGGCTTCAGCATCACTGCTGCATTTCAGACGGTGTAGCAAGGCTCTGAGGTTTCAGCTTCTCCACACAAATTATCCCTTTTCCTGCATGTGCCTGTAGGAGGCTCTGAAACGGCAATTCCTATGTAAGCGTAGCATACCCATAGCCATGGCACTTTGTGGATTGATCTGCTAGATATAAATCCAGAACCAGCTCTAAATCACATGCAAAATGCATTTCAGACAAAATGGTCCCAGTGACACTGTAAAAAGGTGATGAAGAAGTTTGGAATGGGAGAGGTTTAGGATACAATCTTCAGACAGAAGAATTTTGTTTATTTTGTTGTTTTGAGACATGGGTATTGTAATGAACAGGGCCAAAGCCTTTATTCAGAGATGCAGCTCTTTATTAGAAAAGTAAGGCAGGGAGGGGACCCGTCTGGGTTTAAGCCTGTGCCACTCGAAGGAGAAGGCTGTGATGATCCTGTCTGCAGTGTGCAATGCAGTCAGGGTCAGGCCTTCCAGGCCTCACAGGCAACTCCAGGAAGTCAATGAAAGGCTCGAAAAATCCAGGTGTAGCCGCCGGAGGAGGACTCTGCAACTCATGGCTAGAATTAATTCTGCATTTATAGAGTCACCTTACTTGTGCCGTCACGATGGTAGTCTTTAGATGGCTCGTTTGATGTCCAGGGACAGCAGAAACAACATTTTCTCTCGAAATGGTGGTACTTTGGCTACAGATAGCTTTCATTTACATATTCTCGGCAGTTGTTCCAACCAGGTGCTTGAAACCTCCTCTCTAAGGCGGTCGCCGGCCCAGGGTCCCCTGCNCTTCGCCACGCGGCCCAACCCGGCCCGCCGCTTCCATGCGGCCCGCGCGGCCCGGCTCGGCTCCCCGCCACCCTCCCCACGGGCTAACAACTAACAATGGGTACAACTGTTAACGGGAACTTCTTAATTAACAATGGAAGGTATTTATAACATTTAAATTTTCATTTATCACAGGTATCATTTTCTTCTGAGCAACAGGTTATATGCATTTGGGAATCCCCTTGGAATCATGAAAACAGAGAAAAGCATCCACTTTTCCTTCACACTGGAACCTCATTGTCTAAAAATTTTTCACAAGTTGTATGTTTGAATACAATAGCGAGAAAGAGTGAACTGAGATACGATTAAATTAGTCTGATGCTTAGTTTGTTTCAGTAAAGAAAAGCAGCCCCAGCTTTGAATATAGGATTCCTTGTTCCCTTTATGGGCAGCAATTATTAAATTTTACACAGACATACACAAAAAATCCAACAGCAACAACAACAAAAAAAAAGGAAAACAACAGAAAGAAGTCCTAGAAGTTTTTGTAGAAGAGACTTGGAAATTCAAAAAATGTTAATCAAGTCTAACTGAAGTAGTTGCATTCTGTGACATACCTGATCTGAATGGTTTTCATTCATTTTAATGACTAGCAATGTGTTTATTATTTTGCACTATGTAATAACAGATTGACAGTGATATCGCAGGACTATTAAAAATGTAAATGACCATAAGGGTTTCCATTTCTGTTTCTCTCCTGTTTTTCTTGGGCTGATTAAGGACTAGCTTCACTGTTTAACTCCATACTTAGCATATTGTCTGTGCTTGTCTGTGTTCTGGTTATGAACCTGAGGATTTATTTTGAGGAAAAGGTAAATAAATACTTTAAAATTGATTTGTATGAGAAAACCTGAGCAATTTTTGCTTCAGAAATAGATAATCTAGTACCTGTTCAGATGCTATGGAAATTCTGCCTTTGTGTCTTTTAAGCCTATCCTTGTTTTGTTGATTAAACACATTACAGTTTTAAAACACCTCTATCAAGATCTATTTCTGATTACTAATCCCATGAAACAGCTGGAGACACTACTATACATAACTGTTACTTTCAAAAGGAAGTGAGTAAAAAATAACCAGCAGAAAACAAAATAACCAGTCAGTGTAAAATAATCATAGTGATTTTTGCTGGAAAGAAAATGGGCTGATTTCATCCCTTTCATACTTGATGGATCTTTATCAAAGTCTATAATATTTTTTTACTGGAAATCATGGCTAACTGGCTTGTCTTTTCCACCAGTTTTGCATTTGTTGCGTTATGTTTATTGGAATATGCCTGCTACTTGCCACAGTCTGACCTCACAGTCATGGTCACTGAGTGCCCTAGAGATGACGAATACATCTTGCGATAACAAGTCTGACACTGAGTGGATAGAAGCTGGGCCTTGTTTTCATCCTGTATTCTTTTTGTTAAGAAACCAGAGGATATATGACTGATAATGTGAGAAATTATTGGTGCCACAAGTTCAAAAACTCCTTCTGACACCAGTGCCTTTGTCTGCTCTGAGTTGAAAGGACAGAGTGTTTTACCCTTCCTAGAGGCACATATTCCTTTATAACTTTCTCAGTAATACAGAGAATCTCCTGCCACATATGTAGTGACCATGATCTCTGTGACAAAGACTGAGTGGCCAAGGACTCAGCTTTCACAGCTGAAAGGAAGTAGCACAGTTTTGCATGACTCTTTGTGGTTTCCACCACCTTGAATGCAAAGATCGGCGCTATTCTAGCACTTCCACTGTGTCCCACAGTTTGTTGGATCTGGAAAAGGACTGATGAAAAGGTTTGCCGTTGTAAGGGAGACCCAACAGAAAAAGAATGAACACAGTTTCTTTTCTTTTTTTTTTTTTTTTTAATCAAAATGGCAAAATTATCTAGAAGAGCTGTTTCTCTGTCTTGTAATCTGGATGCTAGGGACCCAAAATATAAGCAGCTCTGCAGTAGCAGCAGATTGCTCTTCTTACGCTCTTCTTAGCTTGCTTACAAAACTCAAAATTGGAGCACTTGTAGCCAGTGTTGTTTTAAGAGAAAAGATAGATCCTCTTCATGACAATGGATTTCTGGTTTCCACATGAATACCAGATGATGACTGCCTTTTGTAATAATCTGTAAAGGAAAGTATTTGGGAGTGAAAATAATTCCCCTGTTGCTATCAGGATGTTTGTTCTGTCTAGGCCTGCTTCTTGGAGATGATTATTTTATCTCTGGATTGCAGTTATCTGATTGTATCAGAGGTACACAGTGCTATTTTGCAGTTGAGAATAGCCCAACACAGAATCTCAAATTGATTTAGGTTTATGGAAAAAAATCTTACTTGGAAAAGTTAAAAAAGAAGGTGAACAATGTTACTGAAGATGTAACCCCCATGCACTTTAAACAGTCCAACCCAGTGCCATACTAAAATAAGGCTAGATTTGTTTGCAGATAAGCCTCTTGCGTGTTGATCAGAGATTTATAGAACAAACTAAATGGTATTGTTTTAATTTGTTGTGATTACTTTAACTGTGTCCAATCTTGATGACACTGATCATGAACACACTACATATGTCAAAGTTTAGTACCATTTTGACAGCATTGTGCCATCTTGCTCTGGAAAGATTATTGCATTTTTGCTCAAAACACAAGGCTGACAATATGGGTTTAATTTTCTGAAAACAACTCCCTTTACTGATACTAAGAACTTATTGTAGAGATGTCGAAAGAAAATTTTGTGTTCACCCACTTCATTGAGAGTGAATACTTATAGAAAAGAGAAGTGTCAGTTGTAACTGAGGTTTCAGAAGTCTTCTGAAGTCCCCAAAATGGATTGAATCTTCCACAATTCAAGTCAGGAATGGCACAGAGATCTGTGGGCTCTATTTCATCCCAAAGAAAAAGCATGGAAGTTTTGAACATCTACTTTCAAAACAACATTACAATATTCTGTCTTTCAGAACCATGAGAGGTTTTCATAATCATAGATAGGTAGAAAAGAAAGAAAGTAAAATAGCAAAACACAAGTCAAATAGCAGTGTGTTAGAATGAATTAATTACTCTGGCAAATCAAGTACAAAAGGGAAGGTCTTTTGATCAGTAAGAGTGCAAATCTATGCAGTGGCAACTCAGAAATTAAATATGAATTCTAAAAGGACAAGTTGATGGTCATTAGTAGAGTTTTCATACCATACCTCCTCCCTCAAAGAAATTGGTTGGCACAATCAAAAGAATATTGGATACATTTGTAAGACAACTGATCCTTGGAGAAATGAGGCTTGATAAACAGAAGATAAAATAGATAAAATAGAAGATGTAATGAAAATGCCACTACAGCAAAATAACTCTTCCAGCTGCTATGAGATAGATATTAATGAAAGCTGTAATGAGTTGGATGATTAACTTGCTTTTAATCAGCCAGCTTCTTCATGATGACTTTTTAAAATATGCAATTTGGTAATAACACAAGAAAATTTTTGAAGAGCAGCTGGAGAATATGGCAGGAAACCTGAGGTAATGAAGACTAAAAAAATACTACTACTTTACTTATTAGTCAGTGAGTAGGTGGTTTGGTTTTTCCATATCTTGATTACAAATTAACCAATCTGTAATCATCACATTTTTTGAGATCACCAGAAGTTAACTAGCATTGTGAAACAATACAGCACTTTCAACAAAGCAGCCTAAGAGTCTGCTAGGATGCAGTTCCTCCTGGGTCCAGAGGTACAGTACCCATGACACTGAATGTCTTCCCAATTCATGCTTAATTTGCTGTTAGAGATATCAGAATCAAAATTAATGTTCTTATGCAGTCTTTCCATGCATAGGCATTTCCAAAGCTCAGTGATCAATTTCTCGTCAGTGTCTCAGTCAGGAAGTGCCCATGTCTATCTCTGTCAAGACTGAATTTCTGGCCAGCTCTGGGTAGAAACAGGGAGCTTTCATGTGTGTTGCCATTTGTTGTAAAGGTCTTTGGGCAGTGATCTGTGCAGAAATGTGTTCTCAGGTATCTCTGGGATCAGGATCTCAGAAGGTTTAGGCACACTGGTTCATTCAAAAATCTAAACCAGTGCTATGCATGAGTAGGTATGAGCTGGGCATCAAATTCCTCTGCTGTGGCAATCTGAGGCTCCTGTGTACCTGTAAAGAGGCAAACTCCTACAAGGGGGAGAACAAGAAAAAAGAGACCAACAAAGAGGGCTTACAGGAGTGCAGTTTTGAATGTGATTACCTACAACTTTCTCCAGCTGCAGTAATCTTAAACTTTGCAAGATTTTCAGATTGAAGAATTACCTTTAAAGGTTCATTACAAGTTCTGGATGAACAAAGGAACTGAATAGTCATCTTACTGTTCCATCTGTTCTTCCCACCAAGAGTATCTGTCAAGCACCTCTCTGGTCCCAAACCTAAGGGTCAGTAGCAGCTCTCAAGCTTCTTCAGTCTGACCCGTTCTTTACCCGACTGCCCTTGCCTCTTCTGTGAATGTCTTTTAATAGCCTTCCAGAACCTTCTATGTTCTGTTCTCCAGTCTTGGTTTCTAGACTGACGTGCTTATCCCATATGACAGGTGGTATCTATCCAGATCATCCTCTCTTGAATGCAACTCTGGAAATCCAGATTTAGAGATTTAGTCATGTGCCCTGCAGCCAACCCAAGGCTGTGCTGTCTTTCCAAAGGAATGAGAGACCACCAGAGCTGAAAAGGCATGCTGTAATTCCTGCTTAACCCTTAAATTAAACAAGTGCTTTTCCCAGCAGTTTCTCCTTCCTGTTCAAGAAGAAAGATGTAGTGATAAAACAAGTTCATTCTGGACAGTCCTAATGTTTCAGAGGCAAGAAAGTACAAGTTATAAAAGCATATACAAACACTAGGGAAGTTTGCAGGTGTCTATTAATCCCTGACCAGTCCCTTAGCCAAATCATACTTTCCAATGCAGCTGTTAATTACTTTACCAGGTCCTAACCCAGACCACACATTCTGAAGTCTAATGCAGTCATGTTGGCAGTGGCATATTCTTTTGACAGAATTCTTACATGGAAAGTCCCTCCTTTGTAATTAATATTCTCTTTTTAGTTTACCAGTAGCATCCCAGTGCTTACCAGCCTCCCAAATGAAGACTGAACCGTATTTCATTAGTTAATGAAATAATCAGAGCAGACAGTCTTGTCCAGAGGTACTTCTTATATACTTCAAACAAGTCACAAGCAGGAAGAACAGGGAGGGAAAACAAGTGGGTAGGATTGTGCAGTTGCAGTGACTCGGTGTAATGAGCATTAGATGGTGGCTTTTATGTCATTACTCTATGTAAGGTGAAGTATAGTTTACTTCAAGATGCCGCAGTCTTTCAAGGGAATCTTTGTGCACTTGGTAGTGAGTAATTCACTCATGCACTGTGTCCACTTCATTCCTCAGCACACAGCTTTCAGCACCCTTCCCACAGTAAGGACTCAAAACAAGGATGGCTGGCTACAGAGATTGCTGGGCTGCATGATGAAGAAAGAACTGCCACGCTAAATTCTGGCTACAAGTAGAAGTCTCTTTTTTATTTATACGTACAATTGAATTGCTTCAATAAATGAATGGGTACAATGTGTGTTGGTGTGCATCTGATAGAGATAATTAACTGCAAAACTTCCTTCAAGGGTAAATACAGGTGAAAGGAGTTTATCTGTTTGTAATTTCAGCAAGAACAAGTTTATTTAGTTCTCATAAATATAAAAAAATTTATTAGTCACATTTTTTAATTTGTTAAAATTTTCAGCACTATTATAATGGTAGCTACATAAATCTATCACAATAGAGAAAGAAATTCACAAAGACGTGGCAGCATAACCAATTTTTTGGCAAATGTGATTTTGAAAGTTCAATATAAAAATGTATTTTTTTCTTGTATTTCTTTCAATATAAAATGTATTCTTACTCTGAAAACAAACCTACTGCTTTGTCAATAATAATTTTCTTAATATCATTTTACTATGAGTAGATCTTGCACAGAATGCTTTCCAATATTTTAAAGGATTCAAGTTACTCCTTAGCATGAGATCACTATGTAGAACTTCTTTTTGAAATGTACACCTCGTTTTTGACACAATTACAAAGAGCTTAGTAAGTGGTAGGTCAAAATAAATCATGGCCAATTAAATCCTGAAACACATCTGGTTAAATAAAATATTTTCTGCAAAGGAGAGGTCTTCTATTAATTCATTAACAAGACAACAAATCGAGTTTGTCTTCAGAAAACAAATTAAATCATACTAAAGAAGATACAATAGTCTGGATTTGGGAACTGGGTAACCAGTAGCAACTGGTTTATCTTTACCTTCCATGGTGATGTTAGCAATATTTGTTCCTTGAAATGACTGCTTGCAAAGGAATCAAAGAATACAAGTATTGGAAAGAAATCAAAGACTAGAAAAATTTCATACATTAGGACTTAGATGATAAACCATTAAGAGTTCCAAAAGCACTGAGTACATTTCCCTACATGCCATCTCTACTGCAGTAGCAACAACATCCCTAGTTCAGTAATAAAAGATTTCTTTATGACACTATAGATGATTTTCCAGTGGTCTCAGTTCTTAAGCCATGATCTTAAAAAGCAGCTTTGATAATGACCACAAGGAGACTAATAAATGCAAATTCATATTGCTTTATGCCTGGCCTAGTAATGTTCAATGCAATGAAAGTTACTCCAATATTGTAATTCACAATTTTGTCCTTAATATCTGGCAGCCTTTTAGCCTCTTACTGAAGGAAAATCCCTGGATGCAAAACTAGCTTTCTCCCTTAAAGCACAAAGCAATGTTTATTTTTCCTTCATCTCACCTAGGTCAAGAGAATATTTGTTTATGTAGTTTGATAAAATATTTATCAAAACCCAGAACTACTATTAAATATAATACTGAAATGGCCATTGAAATGAGAAGGGTTAGATGGTATTTTTTGTTGAGAGATGCGTCATGCTGTGTTCATAGTTACTGAAATGACAGTAGACATGATTCCTATCACTATGTACAAATCAGTCATCCTTCATATTTCACTGCACTTCACAGTACTTAATAAAAGAATACAGCCCTAAATTTGTTAACATATACTATTGGTTGCTTTGGAAAGGAAGTGGAGTGCAAGCTGGGAAGATGGGGATCTAGGAGATGGGGAAAACAGGGAGCTGCCTTTGGCTAGAAAGGTGTTGAGGAGAACATGAGACAGGAGGTGAGAAATAGGAATTGAGCTTCTTAGGGATCCGGTCAGGCAAAAGATGAGCCTAGAACTGAAAACTAAGTCTCTAAAACTAAGACTGAAAATACAGGTGCTTATATCCATAGGATACAGAAATACATGCCTTTCTACCTGTCATCATACACCCAGTTCTGCAGGGGACCAGATGACAGGGAGTCTTGTACGCCTTCCTGTGCCTAGTACATACTGTTTTCCTTGACTGCTCTCACATCTTCTTCCCAGCTTGGACATATCTTTCTCCCTTTCTTTCTCTTTAGCTCTATTTTTATGCTTCCTTTCCTCTCCTGCTTCCCTGGTGTCAGCTTTGTGCCAGCACCAGGAAGGGTGCCCCATGTCATCAGGCAAGGTGGGGCTCTGCCTGCCAGGGCCTTCTCAGCCTGGCACCAAGGAAAATAGCTGGCACAGTCACAATCCCCTTATCCCACAGCAGCCACAGCTGGACAGAGGGTCTTCCATGCTCAAAAGCCAACAGGCAGGCTCTGACAAGTTCCCACCACACTCCTGAGAGATGACTTCTTTTTTGGACTCATCATTTGTCTAAAATACATTTTTCAGTGATGTCAAGATGCCCATTTTGGTTGTATACAGCCACCATTCCTGCCAAATCTTCCAGCTCTGCTTCAAAACATGGGCGTGCAGAGTTTTAACTGAATGACTATATTGCTTATATTAACACAGAAGGGAGCATGGGTATTTTTGCCTCATACAGTCTTGTGGCTGAACTTTCCAAAAAGTCTGAAGGTTAAACGATACATTAATGTACAGAGGGTTTTATAAGGCAACTTGCCAGGCAAAAATGACGATAGGCTTCAACAACTCGCCCTGTTTAAAAAACCATTATCTGATAGGAGCAAAGAGACAGATGAAGAAATGAAATACAAAAAATGAGAGGAAGTGTTTAGAAGAGATAAGCAAGTGTAACAAAATAGAATTAACACTTCGAAAACCTATAGCAGAAAAAAAATCTTCCCAGCATTGAAATTTGATTAGACATAGAATACTGGTCCTTTGGGGATGGTGTAAGCCCCACGATTCATCACCCACCATATAAAAATAGGTTGGACAAAATATTAGAAACATATGTCCTGCTGAATAACCCTGTGCTCTGAGACTGGTGAACTACATGACTGAATACGACTTTTTCATCTGTACCATCCATTAATCCAAGAGAATTTCTGTGTCACTCCGTGGATGAACAAACCAGAAACCTCACTGAAAGACCTAGCCCTGTCATCAATGTCCATGCCAATTAGCACAGCAGCCCTCTCTCCTCTAAATTCCTCTCAAAATTGTATTCCAAGAGAAAAAGCTCACAGAAGAGAAGAAAATAAATGTGAAAGTCCTTGTGTAGCAATCCAGTGAATGTCTGAATTTCTTCCCTGGACAAAAGGGATGGAAATGCTAGAAAAGGGAAGGAAGGAGAAAGCACATGAGTTGCTAGAAATGTAATCTGAAAATTATGACAAATCACCAAGGTCAACACCTCATCCTGCAAAACTGCTTCTCCTTCCCATGAGCAGCACGAGTGGCTCAGAGACTTTATAATTCTGCTTACTCGCTAGCAAATGTACATCCCCTCTCTCATCAGTGCAGGAATCTTTGTGAGATGCTTCAGTGATGATTTAAGAACCGAAATTAATTTACAGCTTGAACAGCCAGAAAAAGTGCCATCCACACAAGAATTCCTAGCTGGCATGGCCACCCTGTGCTGTAAGGTCAAACACAAAGTTGACACAACAGTGTCAACTACAGCAGCAGACACAGACTGCTCAGCAAGACAAGAAGAAAACAGGCAAAACAGAGAGTGATAACAATTTTCTCATTCAGTCATAAAATTGCAAATTCTTCACTTCCTACAAAGAGAGCCACACATCTCACTGCAATAAAACTGAAAAGAGAGAAGTTTGAAGCCATAAACTGCATGATTTTCAATAAAAGGAGTGCAAAAATTTCTGTTGCTTGGTAGCTGGAATACAGGTTAACAGTTCATAGAATTATGGAATCATAGAAAAAGCTGAGTTCAAAAGTACCTATCAGGATCATTGAGTCCAACTCCTTGCCCTGTGCAGAACACCCCCAAGAGTCATACCATGTTGCCTGAAAGTGTTGTCCAAAGGCTTATTGAGCTCAGACAGAGTGGTGCTGTGACCATTGCCCTGGGGAGCCTGTTCAAATGCTGCTGTTATTAAGCAGTTGTAGAACTGATCAATTGAAACAAATCATGCAACTGAGTTCTAATGCTAAATGGGAAAAAATAGCTACTTTACTTGCCTTTTAAGGGTGGTCATTTTGGATTATCTGGTTTAAAATTCAGAAACAGCATTATGAGAACAGACACCTGGAATTATCATTTTGAAGTTGCTTTCAAATCACAGTGACTGTGTGAAAATCTGTGCCTTTGGCTTTCATCAAACCAGACATTATTTCTGGATCACCAGTTTCTGTCTGGCCTAGTACATAACCTCTTTCATCCAGATTCAATGAGGACAAAGTAGTGTCCTGTCACTGGGAGGTATAACTGGCTGTCAGATTCTGAGTATGGATGAGCATCCCCAAAATCTGAATTTTTTTGGTAGTCACAGGGCAGAAACTGGAACTTCCTGAAAACTGTCGACTGTCCTGTTCACTGTCTTCTAAGCCTTGAAGATTTAATGGTTGCAGCGGTTTATGTTTGACAACACTTAAATATTGCTGATGACAAAACCTGCTGTTTCTCAAAAAGTCTTTCTAATCCTAATGGTAATGTCCTGAGTAGAGGAACTTTTCCCTAGCAGTGGAGTTGCATTAATCAGTACTACCTAGCTGTGGAACTTTCTGAATCCATTCTTCTCCTTTTGTTCTCCTACAGCACAGCATTGAAGCAGATGCTAGTAACTGACTTTTGCATATAATCCCATACACTTGCTTTTATTTTTGCAAAGAGTGCCAACAAATTATGTAGCTTGAGTTTCCACAATTAACACCAACAGATTTCACATATAAAGCAGGAATTCAGCCACTTTCATTATGTAGGAGGAAAGAAGCATAAGTTTCATAATTATGATATTCGTCCTCCACTTTATGAAAAGTGACTAGTAGTATTGGGTTCATGTGGCCAGGTTTTGGTAGTGATGGGTTATTGGGTGGTTTCTGTGAGAAGCTGCCAGAAGCTCCCCCCATGGCCAACACAGCCAGTGGTAACTGGCTCCAGGACAAATCCACCACTGGCCAAGGTCGAGCCCATCAGCAATGGTGGTAATGCCTCTGTGATTACAGATGTAAGAAGGAAGAAGAGTTATTGTGCAGATGTAATTCTACTCAGAGAAGAGAGCGGTGAGAATGTGTGAGAAGAGCAGCTCTGCAGACACCTGGGTCAGTGGAGAACGACAGGCAGGAGGTGCTCCAGGTGCCAAAGCTGAGATTCCCCTGCAGCCTGTGGTGCAGCCCATGGTAAAGCCCCTGTGCCCCTGCAGCCCATGGAGATCCATGGGGATGCAGAGATCCCCCTGCAGCCCATGGAGGACCCTGACTGGAGCAGGGGGATGGCCAAGAAAGGCTGTGATGCCATGGCAAGCCCATGCTGGAACAGGCTCCTGGCAGAATCTGAGGCCCTGTGGAGAGAGGGGCCCACACCAGAGCGGGTTTTCTGGAAGGACTTGCAACTCTGTGGGGAACCCAAGCTGGAGCAGGCTGTTCCTGAAGCACTGTATTCTGTGCTTGAGCAGTTTAAGAAGAATCATAGCCCATTAGAAGGACTCATGATGCAGAAGTTCATGGAGAACAGTCTCCTTTGAGAGGGAAGCCATACTGGGACAGGGGATAAACCCTTCTCCATGAGCAGGATCAGGAACAAAGTGTGATAAACTGACCATAACCCCCATTCCCTGTCTCCATGGGCCTCTGGGAGAGGAGGTAAAGTCCAGAAAGGAGACAGGAGGGGGGAAAGCTGTTTTTAATGGCTTTTTATTTCTTATTATCCTGCTCTGATTTTTGTTGGTAATAAATTCAACTAATTTCCCCAAGTCAGGTCTGTTTTGCCTCTGATGGTAATCATTGAGTGATCCCTCCCTGTTGTTATATCAACTCATAAGCCTTTCCTGGTATTTTCTCTCCCCTGTCCAGCTGTGGAGGGGAGTGACAGAGTAGCTTTGATGGGTGCCTGGCATCCAGTCTCAGGGTCAACCCACCACACTAATAAAGCAAAGACCATACAGACATGTTGAGATATATTGTTCCTTCTTTTTAAGGCCATTGAAATGGAAAATGTTGTCAGTGATAAAACACAGAGAGAGGCAGCTGGAAATGACTGAAAGCTTGGCGTGACATAAATGAGAAGGTGCAGAGGCAGAGGAATGTCTCTCTGCAGAGGCTACCTGGCACAAACCATTGTTGTGCAAGGTTTGGCCTAATGAAGGCAACAAATGAGGACACCTAAGACTTAAATGCAACTGTAGAGAATAACAGAGTTTGATAGAGATTCATCATCATGATGGAGCAGAAAATTGGCAGGTAACACAAGACTGAGAGGTACCTCACAGAGAAAAGTAGCAGAAGAAAACCCTGTTTTAGATGGGTTGCCTGTGGAAGAATATGAGGACAGAAGAAAGGGAGGAAGAAAGCTACCAGAGCAAAGATATTCCCAAGGAAGGGTTTGGCTGCACTAAGGGAAAACAGAAGATAACTATGAAGCAACTCTTCCCATAAAAGGGTGGAAAAGAAGAAATAACAAAAATAGAAGGTGGCATAAGGATGACAGACAGAAATAAACATGAAATTGGGCTAAATCAGAGAATGATACGCAGACAGGAGAAAAATGCAGGGTAGGAATTCCATATGAACAGCAAAAGAAGTGGGTTTACATTACTCTTTTAGAAGAATTTTATGGGCCATTCACAGAATGGGAGAGTGGGCTGTCTGCCAGGATCAAAAATGTGGGCATGTCTCTGAAGGGATCATCACAGGAGTGGAGGAGAGGGTAATGGGATGCATGATATAGCCAGATTCCTACTAGGATGACTCAAAGACACTTACGTGCAGCTGGAGAGGACAGGGAAAAAGATGGAGGGACTCAGTCTCCAGTGCAATGCTTCTAGTATTAGAAGAGAGGAAAAGGTGGACAAGATATCAAAACAGTACAAACAGGTATTCAGAGAAACAAACCTCTAAGTATGAATGCTACTTCGTGGAACAAATTTTACAACTTCCTCCTGTTTTTTCTCTATCCAGACACATAAAATGTGAACATCTTGTTCTAGTTTTAAAAAAAGTATGTAACTCACCCTCTTCCTCCCAAGTAGTCCTCAGGATTCCATACACCAGCTAAACATTTGGGCTGAAAACAGCAAACTATCACTAGCTACGGAGACTCCTCAAAACTACTTTACTCCTCTTAGGCAGTTTTCACAAATTAATGCTGCCATGAGTGCAAATGAAATAAAGGCTTGTGATAGTACACAAGCTTTTCAGGTCACTGTCTGAAGTTAGCTCTCCTAAGCCTCATTATTGAGACAGTCATTCTCATGTATGCTGCATTTTCGTGTTGTTCAAATTAAACTATAAAACTGCCGTACTTAAAATGGAAGGGAGGGAAGGGAAGGGAA
>WAAE01023393.1:0-11528 GCA_013400495.1 Nicator chloris
AGAAGGTATGAGCAAGTGAAAGAAGGAGTTTTAAGTAAGTAAAATGAGACAGTGAGGAATCCTACAGCCCTGCAGCCTAAGGCCTGGATTCAGTAGCTCAGTGTGAGATGTGACGGGGGCATGATAGATATTGTGTGCATTTCTTAAGAAGAAAACGAATGGAAGATTTACGTAGACTAATGCATGATGTATGTGAGTGATATATTAGTTTTAGCAGTAAGTTGACGATATAAAGATAGGGGTAGAATGTCTTAAAGTGACTCTTAAGATGCCCTGTATCCCCAAATCGTCTGCTGTTNCTGTTTAATTTATTGGGCTAGGAGTACCCTGTTAAATAAACAGATTTTTTCCACTCCTCTCCGTGAAAATCTTTCCTGAACCAGTTAGGAGAAGGACCACATAGGTTTGCTTTCTACGGGCAGGGCCCCTTTGGAGGTTTTCTCCCCAGAATTTGCCCTAAACCAGGACAGGCACTTCACATGGGAAACTTACTCAGCCCAGAGAGTAAATTAATTCCAGTGACACTGACACTTTTAATTCTATTGCTATTCTAAAGGGTATTTTATTATACTTTTATATTGTAAGGCTCTCAAAGTAGAAAGATTGAGAAAGCCTCAAACACTGTGTTTCATCAGAGCACTTACACAGGAGTTACAAGTTTCAATGTCTTCATCAAAGTCCAAGTGACTGTGCAACTGTACACATTACTGTTCATAAGAAGGAAGATTTAACATGGTCTGCAGAACTAGAAATGAATTTTGATTCCCCTGAGGAATATGTACAAACTACAAGGAAGACAACAGTGAAAAAGCAACTGGATAAATTGTAAGCCAGAGAAAGTTACAGTTTCAGAAGTGTAAGCAGCAGCATTCAGTGAATAAAGTCCAACACCATAAGCTGAATAGAAAAAAATCACAAACTAATTCACATTATGTGCAACCATCTGTCCTGTCTGCTAAATACTGAATGATTGGTACGTACCTTAAACAGTAATACAGGGTGGCTCAATACAGTAAGCAGTTACCACTTCTGTGCCTCTAAGTGATTGAAATCATGGCCTGAAACATAATAAGCAACCTGGTCTAGCAGCATGTGTCCCTGCCCATGACAGTGGCCTTGGAACTACATGATCTTTAAGCCAAACCATTGTGTAATTCTATAATTCTATAAAGTCTTTCCCTAGCTCATTCGCTATAGAAAGATGTAGTGTAAGTGGTAAATGCAGGCAGTCACGACAAGCAGTGCTAAATATTAAACTTTAAAAGTCTTTACAAATGCTTGGATGAAATAAAAAGCTTGATCTCTTGCCATGAGTATTATGTTCCCACAAGATGCTGTCTGAGTGAGCTGAACTGGTATGCTCCCGTTTGAAAAACTAGGGGAGGGTGTGTGTGTGTGTGCATAAGCTATGCATGCCCTCGTCTAGGCGGCAGCTCTAGCTTTCCAGCACGGGAGCGGAGAGAAGGCGGCAAGGGTGATTTGTCTCTGAGAGATAACACAGAGAGCAGAAATTTTCAGTTCCCCTGAAGTTCCTAGATAGAGCTTAAAAACTGACTAGCAAAAAAAAAAAAAAACCAAAAAAAAACCAAAAAAAAACCAAAAAAAAACCAAAAAAAAACCAAAAAAAAACCAAAAAAAAACCAAAAAAAAACCAAAAAAAAACCAAAAAAAAACCAAAAAAAAAAAAACCCCCCCCCAAAAACAACCCAAAACAACACTAACAAAACAAAGATAAAAGAATGTAAAAGTATGCACAAGATGATAAACGTGGCTGGAAGCAGTGGATAAATAGAGAATGAGGAATATAGTGGGATTTTTTGGCAGTTATGTAACAAGAAGTAACAGCGCATGCCCAAGAAAAAGTTCATCTGTAAAAAAAGGTCGTCTGTGATACTGGGACACTCAGTAAGTACGACCACCCCTTTAGACGAACGTGTAGGAACATAAAAGGACTTCCAACAGGAGGCAGACTAGCGATGTTTACGTATTAGCTAAGAAATAAGTTGTAATGAATATGTATAATCATGATGGAATAAATGCCCTGTTGTAGTTTCGTGACACATGCGATTAGAGGAGATATCCTCCCAAAGTGTCCAACGCTGTAACAAAGAATGCCGGCTTTCTAATACTTCAAGTTGTGTTAGTTTATTTTCCGGCCAATTTCGGTATCACCTCAGGCTTGTCGCGGATCACCGAGGCCAGTGTTCGGTGACAGCGGCTGCACCGCAGTTCCTCTCTGCCCAGCCTGACTTCGCGGCCGCACTAGCACTGAGCAGCTACTCCCGTGCGCGCAGGCCCCACCTTTCCCCGCACGCACCGCCCCAGCGGCGGCTCCGTCCCGCCTCTCGCGCCAGGTGAAGGAAGCTGCCCAATCCCGCGCCAGGACCATAGTAGCTCACGTACCAGAAGTGCCCGCATCTCAAAGAATACAAAATAATAGTATTGGTAGAAGGGCTTGGCTGAGGCGGTGCCTTTCAGTGGGCTAAGTCGCTATTCACTGGTTGCTTTCAACGCTTAGTCTTTGCAGAGAGCACTTTTTGCTGTCTTTTCTGCTGCTATTAGTCAGGCAGCAATGGACATCATTCTTGACGAGGCGAAAGCGAGCTGGGTCCTTGCTAAGGCGGTGGCGCGGTGTGTGACGCATTGGAGCGGCGCACACGCACCGCTGTCGGGGCCGGACGGAGGCGTGGGCACGATGATGCCCGGGGAGACTCCGCCGGCGTCGGCCGGGACTGCGGCCGCCGGCGAGGCCTGCGCGAACTGCAGTGTTCTCCAGCAGGTAGGCACGGAGCGCCGTCCCTGTGGGGCTGGAGTGGGGTTTTTGCTCACGGACGAGGTAGTGGGTCAAGGCCCGGCCGCTGGCGGGTGGGAAGTGTCGAGTACCACAGTCACTGCCCCCTGTGCCGTCGGGAACGCGGATAACGTGCGTGGTAAATGGGCACTGTGAAAGTAGCAGCAGTGTCGAGCTTTAGCCAGGCAAAGTGAAAAAAGTAGCTCGTGTCTCTGCGATGTGCCTAGTGGGATCTGTCAGGGATTTTCTAGTCGTGTCCTTTTGGCTTTGCTTCGGTGCAGTATAAGGACTTAGCATTTACTTCCTTGAGAGCTCTTAAGCGACCGCGTATTTTTATGGTATTACGCTTTGGGTAATTCTTGTTTCTCCTTTAAATGAAGGGAAGGTCCTGTTGAGAGTTCACAGTGCACACTTAGAATGAGTATGGATGAGAAACTGGAAAATTGTAGACTCAAGTGAGCTAATGTTTACTGCTGATATTCTGCCAAAGGTCAATTGGATTTTGAGGAAAAACGTTGTAGGGATTTAGTATAGAATCTATTGCAAAGGGAAAGATTTAAGAGTTTTTATAGTAAGGCCTCATTTAAAGATGCATACTTCCTTGTGGAGCCTACACTGCATATATTTAAATGAATGTACTTTGGGTGATTTAGTAAATTGTTCACCAAAAGAACTGAAAAAAAAAAAGACAGTTTATTGTATTTTCTATAATATTAGCAATCAGATTAGGAGTTATTTACAGTACTGATTTTTGGGGTGTAAGTTCTTTACTGACTTGAGACTTTTCCTTACAGAATATAAATGAATATGTAGCAGCATTAATTACACTGAAGCAAAAAATTATTGATGGAGAGTAAGTACAATTGCACACGTGTTTGTTTGTTTGTTTGTTTGTTTGGGTTTTATTGTTCTGAAGTACTTACAAGAATGCAGGAAACCAATGCATGGTTTGTGGAATGTGGATATTCATTAATGCACTGCACTAAATGCTCCTCAAAATGAAAGTAAGTTCTTCACAAACACATCTTAAATCTAGACTGTAAGACTGATTTATTCTATAAAACATCTGTGTATAATGACAGTAAACAGGGCTATTTTGTGTACCTGTAATATTATTAGAAGTACAGGCAGAAGCAGCTCTTTGAAGAGACTTATTTCATTTATTTATTTAAGGCAGAAGCAGATCTTTGATATTTATTTACATTTCATTCATTTAATTGTGGTCGCTTATTTAATTTTTCTGTAGTGAAGAATATGAGAACTAAAATTTGAGTACAGATGTATATGAACTTTTTCAGCAGAATTTAGTCTGATCATTAAATTCTGAAATTCTGTTGGGATTAAACATCAGAATATGAGAAGTGAAGCTGAACATTTTTCAGAACAATATGATTATAAAATCCTTCTTACAGTTTGCTTGCTTTTCTGTGCTTGCTTCCAATTCTTCTCATAACCCATCAACATATGATTGTATGGAATAATATATCAAGATATGTATACCTCCATACTATGGCCTAATATCCATGCTATGTCTCCTAATTGTAGTGGTTTGTTTCTTATGTACCTTTTCCTAGATATGTGTTGATGTGGCTTTAGTGAATCTAAATGCCAATCCTGCATTCTATTTCCAGAGAGTATTTCAGCTAGCACCCACTGGGTCTCTTAACTGGTACCCTTTTGTCAAAGCTCCTTTACTCTGTCATGATTTTTTTTCTGACCTCTAAACCTAGTGTCCCTCTTCTTTCTGCCAGTTGACATATTTCTTGCGGCAATTGCCTCTTCTTTAACTACTTGCAGCTCAGCCTTTCTTTTTTGCTTTACTGGATTACTCTTAGCTATTGCGATAGAAAGTAATGCAGCCATCTTTGTATTGGGGTAACTCCCATGGTATTACTCTTTCTTGTCCTTTCTTCTCTCTGTTCTTAAACAACATAATGTTTAAGGAAAGAGAAGAGTACCTTTCCTTGGTGCTGTCCCATGGCCCTCTTGCATCAGGGTAAGTGTTACCCTTTATGGCTGCTAAGAGAATAATATAAAGATCAAAGCCCTTTAGAATCTTTCAAACTATTTCTCTAAGATGTGTGTTCTTTTTAAGGAAAGCATCCTTTCAAGTTTGGAAATATGTTATATGTATATATATGTTCTAGTATATATATCATGTTCTTTATCTAAGCAATAAAGCTGCAATTAGTTAATGGCTACAACTTCATGTAATTGCCACTTGGGTTTTTTTCCACTTAAAGCAGTTTGATTTGATGTTTGAATGGCTTAATTAAATAAAACAGTTATATTGACTGCTATTAGAAAATGTAAACCAATCTTACACTTTCTCTGTTTATCAATAAAGCAAAAGGAAAGATACCCTAACAGATGATTGTCAAAATCAGGTGAGAAAATGAGTAATGTCTGGATTTTTTCTTTTCTTACAGTCGTTTGCAGACAGAGTATCAACAGAAATGCGCTGATATCCTTTAGTTTTCTATTTGTGTTCTTATAGGATTAGTATACTTAAAACATTTCTTATAGAAGGGCTTGAGGCTTTCTATTTAAGTTATGAGATGATGTCTCTAATAAAGAACAAACTGGGCAGGTTTTGTAAAGAAAGTAGGCCTTTGGAATTAAAACTATCCACTTAAGATCTGCTTGTTTCTGGTATATGGTTTAAGGTGGTCTATTTGAAATCTGAGTTGCTGGGAATTACTCAATCTTTTTCATGTAACAAAAGCAGCTGTTCTTATTCATTCTTCAAAGGTGTTGAAATACACATATTTAACACTTAGTTCTGCAAGTCTTGAGGAGTTTTTTTTTCTGTGTGAGGAAGTCTTTACTGGATGTTTCTTTGCAAGTGGCAGTTGGATTGAAATATACTTAAGGACATTTGATAAACTTTTTAATTTCTACCTTAACAAGCGATTACAGCTTCAATTTGCTGAACGGTAAGTTTGATTTATATTGTACACTAAAGATGTACTACTATATTCTCTGTGTTGTGGTTAGTTTTAGGAGTCTGATGGTGTCATAGCATTAGCCATAGGTCTAAGCTGCACTTTTAGTATGGTACTTTTGCCATACTTCCTAGAACATAGTTAGCAAAGGTATGATGAGGAGAGAAATCTGTCCATCCTATTCCTGAAATACCTGTGTGGGATTCTTTCCTGGTCCTGTGCTAGTAATAGTCTTAAGTGACCAAGTGGAGATGTGAAGCTCATATTCTGGTCATGGTTAAATGTAAGCCAATTTGGGGCGTCCATATTTGTGTGAGGCATTTTGACGTAAAGAGTTGTTTCTGTGTCCCCTTGCTTACTCTGTGATTATAGAGGAAGAGGCAGCATATAATTTTTATGGATTCCAACCTGCCTGCTAAAAAACACTGCAGTTGGACTCTGCCCTTACTTTATGGCTTTGCAGAGACACTTATTACTGGCGCTTTAGTGTAGGCACCATGCTTCTGTGGCACATGCCATCTGCTTGCGTCTAGCTTTGGCTTCAGTGTAGGATTTTTAAATCAGATCTTGGATTTTCTTTAAATAGGTGGAAAAATGAGAACACTGAAACTCCTGCAGTTTTTGGGTATCTCTTACAGCATTTTTTCCATAGGATAAAAGCAAAATACTCAGATGCTTGATCAAAGAATCAGAATACCGAGTTTCAAAACATCTGTGTTTTTGGCAACTTCTTTTTTAATTGCACATCTCATTTCAGAGAGATCTCTGCTCTTCGTTGCCAAGTGGAGAAGATGTTACAGAAAATTCTGCCTCTGGAAAAGTGCCAGGAAGAGTTGGGTTCCTTGAAGGCAGAGTTGGAAGAAAAAAAGGTGTGCTTGTAAGGTTTAAATAACTTGCACTTTTTTTGTTGAAGGAAATGTATATATCTAATGCTGGTCTTAATGAAGCTGACGTTAACAAGCTCTATTCTTATTTCCAGCTCATTGGGACAGGTAGCTCTGGTGAAATTAATTAAACTACTTCAGGTTTCAGAGTGGCAGTAAGTTTAGGATGTTGTAGGGTTTATGATTTTTGATTGGATTACTTGGTTATTTCCTTATGAAGGAAGGAAACGAGAGAGAGAGAAGCATTCAGACTTCTTTGGTTTTCTGTTCTGATCTTGTCAGATTACTGAATATAACTTGTGCTAGTGAAAACGTGCCAGGAAAGAGGGTCTGTGCAGAATAGTGTTGTGCTTCTGTTACCTTTTTGAACTTACGTTTTTACATCATTAGCTTCCTGAGTTTATTCCTAATTTCTCTCCCATTGCTTAGCTGAGATTTAGCCTACAGGAAAGAAGGTTTAGATTGTTCAAATTACTTACATGTATGTATTTTCTAGACATTATTATAATTTCTGAAGAAAATACCTCACCTTCTTTCTTGTAGGTTTTTCATGATGGTATAAGACAAGATAGTAACATTTGTCTTGTTGCTGTACCTAGTTAGTGTTGTGTGTTAGAATGGTCTTATAATTCCTCTTCCCTCAACAAGCGTTAGTAGCTGATGTCCTGATGGCACTTCTTCAGAAATAGGATTATATATATGGTGTATAATAGTTAAGCTCTTGACTTCAGCTTCAAGTTCCTATCCAGCTAGGTGTTGAAGGCATGTACGCGAAAGTTAGACATATAGAGATTTATGTGTTTATTTGTTATAACATTTACCTTTAAAGAAGGAGGATAACCTGTCTTTGCAATGTGCTTCTTGTCTTGTTGAATATATTTTTTTTGGCCAGGTATGGTTTTCATTAGAAGAGGTAAAGTGTCTGCCATATTTTTTTTTTCCCCTCAATATGGACATATTTAACTGTGCTTTCCTTCTTCAGAGTTCTCTCAAGATTTATCGGGAGAGTCAACTGGAATATATTAAAATTAAAGAAGAAATACTAAACAGTGATTCTGTGTGAGTGATGCTTCCTTTTTTCCCAACCTTTCTTTGCTTCTCTTACCTCTTCCAAACTTGATAGTGTACCTTATCTACTTATGCTTTCCATTTCGCAAAAATTTTTGTACTTATGGGGTCTTAGAACAAGGAGTTGATGGAAGAATGGTAAGTTTTATAGCAAACACTCTTGAGTGCAGTGTTAGTTTATTTATTGTCTTGTCATGAAGTAGCTTTATGTGGTTGTTTAATGAAAGTTTTGAAGAACAGGATGCAATTGAAAACTGCAATTTCTCTAGTTTTAAGTAGTTCTTATTTTCAGCTTTTTGTAATTGCCATCCATTTTAGTTTTGCTGTTAAGTCTCTGAGGCCAGTATAGGAGTGATGTTGCCTAAGTGATCTGTACTAAAATCAGTCCTTAAAATAATTGTTTTAATGCCACAGCTCAGCAATTCGTAGTGAACTGTCTGCTGTGTTTGGAAATGAGCAGGAGGAATTTGGCACCAAAAGTGCAAAAGTCATTTTTGCTACCATAATACAGAATATTCTGAAGCTGTGCCTTGATAATTCCCAAAGTTTCTTTTTCCAGTAAGCAGTCACTCAAAAGTTTCCTTGCCTGGAGCATATGTGTGTGTTGACTCTTACAGCTTTTGATGGATACTCTAATGAATTTGTTTAATTGCTTTTTAATATTTTTTAATATCTAATATTTTTAACCTTTAAATCACCTATATCAGGGAACTGTGACTTCCCAATATTGTATGGGAAGGTACTAATGCTCTCAAAAGAGAACCAGCTAATATATAGCAAAGTGTTGGTAGTTATGGTTATTGCCATGCTTTTTCAGCCTTCTAATGTTTACCTTTGAGAAATTCCTTTCTCACGCACAATTCTGTAAACTATAGTTAGTTTACATTCTTTCATGGGGGTAGAGTTCTTTTGATAGACACCTGTCTTAACCAGTGTAGTTAGAGAAGTGTTAACCTTACTTACCAATCATACTAGTCTACTTACTACACTATATATATGGAGTCAGTAATGTAATAAAGTTAGTCCTCTTAGTAGAACTCAAGTCAGAGTCCGTGTAGTGAATCTAGTGTGTCTCTGCGACAAACGGTTATTTTTCTTCATTTGCATCCCTTTGCATTTATGAAAAGCAGTGATTGCTCTCTTGGAATTTTAAGACCCTTCTGGTTTTGTAGTCAGCTTTTATTTCTGATGTGTTCTTGCATACATCCCAATGGGACTCCCACTGGGGACTCCTTGCTTTCATATAAGCTGGTTATAATTTTTAACTTTGGTGTTTCTAAGCTATTTTGGTGCTACCAGCAGGTCAAGGGAAGTGATTGGTTGCCTCTGCTCACTACTAGTGAGGCCATGCATTGAACTACTGTGCTCAGTTCTGGGCTTTCCTGTACAGGAGATATGGATATACTAGAGTCTAATGAAGGTCCATGGAGATGATCAAGTGACTGAAGCACTTCTCAAAAGAAACACCCTAGTATCTTTACATGACTTGTGAAACATACAGTATTCAGAAGCAGAGCAGCAAGCCATTATTACCCAAAAGACTGTATGAGGAGACCAGCATTGTTGTCTTTTCTTCAGCCAGATTGCACTTACTTCACGTATAGGCATACTCAATGTGCTGTGAGCTTAGGGAAATATTCAGCACATCGTCCTATCTAAGAGCAGCAGAGAGTAGCAACCCCATTGCTAACTGCATCTTAAGGGGGAACTGACCACTCTGGTGTGCTGGCAGTTTATTTTGTCGGTGTAGATACAATGTTTGTCCCTGTCTGTCACCCATAACTTCAAGGAGGAGGAGCCAGGGAACTACAGGCCAGTCAGCCTCACCTTGGTCCCTCAGAATGTAATGGAGCAGGTCATCCTTGAACTCATTTTCAGGCATGTGAAGGACAAAAAGCTCAGGAGTAGACAGCATGGCCACACCAAGGGGAGTTGTGCTTCCCTGACCTTATAAATGAACACGTGTGCTAGATCAGGGGAGAGCAGTGGCTAGGGTCTGACATACCATCAATAAGATCTGACACCATCTCCCATAACAGCCTCATCATAGCCCGTTAGGCTGGTGCTGTAGGGGCTGGATGGGCAGACAGTGGATCAAAAGCTGGCTGAATGGCTGGGCCTTGAGTGTGGTGATGAACACTGCAAAGTCCATTTGGAGACCAGTAGATAATACTACCCTATTGGGGGGACAGTGAGGGCTGCATAGTGGGTCTAGTCTAGTTTAACATCTTGTTAGTGATCTGCATGATGGGGCAGAGCTTGCCTTTGACACAAGTGTGGCTGATGGGCTATCCAGCACAAGCTTGACAGGCTAAAGAAATGAGCTGACAGAAATCTTGGGAAGTTCAGCTAGGAGAAGTGTGAAACCCAGCACCTCATGAGGAACAATCACATACACCAGTATGTGCTGGGAGACACTTCGGTGGACAGCAGCTTGGGGTCCTCTCATGACATGAGCCAATGATACACACTTGTGGCAAAGAAGGCTACCAGTATCTTGATTTTTAATAAGCAAAGTTTTGCCAGCAGGCTGAAGGAAATGCTACTTCTCTTCTGCTCAACACTGTTGATGCCACCCCTGAAGTACTGTGTTAATTCTGGAGTCCTCAATACGAGAGAGACATGGATATATGGGAGTGAGTTCAGTGAAGGACCATGAAGATGATTAAGGAATAGGAGCATCTCTCCATTGACAGAAGGCTGAGAGAACTGTGACTGTTAAGTTTGGAGAAGAAAAGACTTAAGGGTGGTATTGTCAATATCTATGAATACCTGAAAGGGAGCGTGTGAACAAGACAGAACCAGGCTCACTTCCTTGGACCCCAGTGACAGAACAAGAGGCAATGGGCACAAGCTAAGACAAAGAAGGTCATGTTTCCTGTGAGCATCAGGAAACACTTTTTGCTGTGAGAATGACTGAGTACTTCCACAGATTGCCCTGGGAGCTTGTGGCCTCACCATCCTTGGAAATATTCAGAAGCCGTCTGGAAATGGTCCTGGGCAGTGAGCTGTAGGTGACCCTGCTTGAGCAGCATGGGTTGGACAAGGTAACTTCCAGAGGATTCTTGCAACCTTGGCCTCAATTCTGTGATGCTGTAGCTGTTTTGTATACCTCTGATACTGAGGCCGTTGGAAGCAGTAGGTCATATGAGTTCAGTAATTGAAAAGCTGGATTTCTTCAGAAACAGAGTAATAGTGAATTGTTCATAAAATTACTGTTAATCTACAGTTACCGTTAAAAAACTTAGGTCAGAAATTATCACTCATGTCCTTTGGTCCAATCTGCCACTCAGAGCCAGTGTTAAAGTTAGCTTGATCAGGACTGTCTAGTTGAGATCTGAATATTCTACGAGGATGGCAATTCCTGTGGAGTACAACTTCTGTTAGCATAGCATTCTGTCAGCTGCAGTTGTGCACGTGTTTTAAAGATGGGAACTTGAGTTGGGTGGCATAAGAGGAGTTCTGCCCAAATGCATCATCTGCAAACTGCTTTTTGTAAATTGCTAGATTTAACATGTACCTATTTTCTTCATGTAGTTGTGTGTTGATGAAATTAATATAGTACTATACATGTAAATGTAATTTTTTAATTTGTAAGTATTATTGCAATGATAATGTTGGCATTTAGTGTCTATTTGTTTATTCAGATTCTTAGTTATTTGTATCATAGGTTTTTTATCTCAAGTTGAAAAGTACCTTCCCTTGTCCTCACAGGACTATTTAAAACTAAGCTGTAGGACTAAGACTGTCATTCAGGTGCTTCTGGAACTCTGACAGGCTTGGTATCAGATTGCTACCCTGGGGAGCACGAAGAACCTTTTCCTAATGTCCCATCTGAAC
>WAAE01023394.1:0-41756 GCA_013400495.1 Nicator chloris
CTCAAAATTGCAACCATCTTTGGAACCCCCATGTCTGTGAGCAGACTTTTTCCTGAATGAACCATCTGAAATCTCCAATCAGATCCAGACTAACTGATGAACACTTGCATCACTTGCTGTGACTAGCAGTGACAAATATGGCACCTAACATTGACCATCTCATTAGCCAAAAGCAGACCCATAGTTCACATTGAAATATTGTTTGTTTTTGTTAATTACAATTGTTCTTCATTTTAAATATTGCATTCTTTTTCCTGTTTTTTTGCACTACTACAAATAAAATATGTGCAGTGTGCATAGGAATTAGTTCATTTTTTTCCAAACTATAGTCCGGTCCCCGACAGTGTCTGAGGGACAGTGAACCAGCCCCCTGTTTAAAAAGTTTGAGGACCCGTGTTTCATATTGTCACTCTGTAATCTAAACACAGTGCTGCACTGTTACTGACCTAGCTGAAGCAAAAAGACAATCACCTGTCGGATAACAGAGGTTTCAAGGATTTGAATATTTCTCTTTCATCTTGTTTCTGTATGCTTTGTTATAGGTACCTACCTTGCTATCTGCAAATTGCATTCACAAATTTATCCTACTAAGAGATGGCTCTTTTCAATGTCATTTTGGTACATTACATTAAGTTCCTTTGATAGTAAATGAAGATAGTTCTAACTATCAGTGTCTTGAGATTGCTTTTATAAAGAATAAAAGAAACATCTGTGAGTGACCCTACATGAGATATCAAAGGGAAGTGTTCTCAACCAGTAGAGGATCATAGGAAAAAGATGAAATAGGGAAATCGGCAGCTTCTATATCCTAAACTGCAGCAGAGAGTTACATTCAAATAACATCTAGGACTGCTTAATGTATCCCAGTCTTTCACTGAAATACATCAGAGTGAAATGTGCCATAATATGCATGGACACTTGTTTGTTTTTTTGCCTTTTAACTTCTTTTCACTTTCTTAGAGGAATCAAGAGCTGGAATTTTGGAAAGCAGATGCCTTGAAATATCATTGAATCAGTAGCTTCCTGAGAATTAACTCAATATCATAGTTTGCTATTATTTGGCAGCTATGAAAGATGTGACCATGGAATTTTTTGAATGGAATGACTATGGAATGTTTTGAAAAACTCAGTCAGTATCAAGTGTCATTTTCCTTCCCTTTAGATTATAAAGACAGATGCATTCGGGTTTTTTCTGCACTATTTTTCAGGTAGAAAATCGTCTTTTCCTAACTGTCAACAGTGTCACTTTCCCTGTTCTTTGTGATGGGTTTCTACTTATTTTGAAACAGAAGTGCTAATTAATCTTGCCACATTCAAGCATTGCAAACATATTTCAATTTCAAATGAGGCGAGACCCACGCTTGAAACGCCCACACTTACAATTTTAGATAGCTTTGTACCATGTATTGGAACTGGCCTGAATTTTCTTCATGACATTGACATTATCAACAATGAGCTTGTAAAGCTTTGTATCTAATAGGCAGCCACTACATAATAGATCACCAACTCATATGGGAATTAAGAGAGTTGGAAACGTACAAGAGAGAGCAAATTAAGAAAACCAATTACTGCTAGCCTGCATACTGGGCTCCTGCTTTTCAATATCCACATATATTAGTCTATTCATATGCATGCCACTCACTTCATTTTCCAAAATCTGCATGACTCTTATGCCTCATTCAATTACTACTTAGTTATTTACTTAGCTCATATTTAAGGCCAAGAAGCCCAAACTGAATTGCAGGAAATTCCATTTGAACAGAAGAAAACACTTTTCTTATTGTAACCTTGATTGAGCACTGAAGCTTATTGCCTGGAGAGGTTGTGTATTCTTCATCCTTGGAGACATTCAAAACTCAACTGAACATCAATTTGGGCAACCCTGGTTTCCTCAGAGCAGAGGCTGAGTGATGGTGATCTCCAGAGATGCCTGTGACTTGTGAAATATTTTATTTGATGACTGAGGGTCATGTTCATTTCAGAGTCATCCTGTTGGTTTGGGGTTTTTAACCTCCTGAAGTTTTCCTTCAAGGAAGAGCTAAATTTATGCCCTAGCATACCTTACATCATATATCAGTTTTCATTACTCAGTTGGCATGAATATTCGTAGCAAGATAAAAGCTCAATGCATGGTCCTAACCAGAGCAACTGAAATTCTGCTGTACTTGCATTTCAATATCTGATCTGCTTATTTTCACCTCTGCTTAGAAAACCCCTCTTTCTGTATTATCCTTTCATCTTCTCCTCTGATGACTTAATATTCATAATCATGTGACATTGAATATCTCACCTGAGTTCAAGTCTTTGTTATGCTAGAAACTATGGCAGTCCCTAAGTTTTCCACCCTGCAAACTGATTGTACCCCTTTTTCCTTAATCTGCCCTGTTATACCACATTCTTTTGTCTTCTGAATCACTGTTGATGAACACTGGGTCCCAAAATCTATTAACAGATGCAAACAGAGTAAGAAAAAGAAACCACTAATCTTTCAAGACATATGCAGAAATGAGGTATAGACAGAGAACATATTTCTGCAAAAAGCATGGGGCAGAATCCACATGCAAAATACCATTCCAGGGCCACCAGTGCTGGACAGGCTTTCCTCTTACTTCTTTCCTTCACCAGACCTCAGCTCACTGATGATGTGTTTCCTCAGGGCAGGTGAGACATTCTCACTAAACAGCTGTACTAAGGTACCCTATACTAGTGAATCCTTTGTCATGTTGAGAACTATGCTGTGCTCCCAGTTACACTGGTGTAAATATAAATTAATTCATTAAATCGTTGTTATTGAAGTCAATGAGATTATGGCAAATTCGCATCATGGTCGATCAAAGTAAAATATAACAGCATGAGTTTGTTAGTTTATTAGACTTAAGTATCATTTTGAAGCTGTGAAGAAGGAAAAGCAACTTTACTAAACAGAGATAAATACTCACTACACAAGGCATTTTTAAATATAACTTCTTTTTGGATTTTAGGGGATTTTGTTATTCCGAGAAGAGATCGTCTTTTTGGGCTCTGATTGCCAAACTGGCAATGACAGCAATGTGTGGCAATATGCAAATGCAAAACTGTCATGTTGTGATGTTCAAATTCAGTAAGATGCTGTTTCCATTCACTAGACAGAACACTGTCCAGTCAGAGATAAATTGTTGTGACAGCTCTTCAGAATGATACTATGGCAATTGAGGTTATTTGGTGTGTGTTATTACAAATGTTATGGCCTTTGATTCAAGCAATTTGAGATGTGTTTTTGAAGAATACATTTTATAGCCAGGTAAACTGAGACGTGGCAGTGACAATTTAGAGGATCATACAAAACTGCAAATATACATACATTGTAAATAGTTAGAAAGGCTTAGGGCTAGTCAGCATTGGGAGTTCTATTGCTCTTTCCCCCTACAGGTTACAAGGACAGGTTTGCTGCCCCTGTTAATTGTCATGACTCTGTTTGCTTAAGTGTTGTCCTGAGCAATAATACACCTAAACATCTGTCCCAAGAGGTTTTCCTTCAAATAATTTCCCAGTAGGATGGCCTTAGAAACGGAAATGGCTGAAAGAAAACACTAGAGATCTAAAGGTAAACTGGATTTTGAGGGTCTTTTGTTTGGGTGTATAATTCAGAATGAAATTTCCTAAAGTTATGAATCTTAATTTAAAGTGTTTGTTTATCGCTACATAAAAAAAACAATGAATGCTTCACACACCATCTGCTTGCATTTTCCCCAAAGGGTTTTGCATATTTTCAGGAAGAAATTACTCTAAATGTCCTGCAGTTTTCTCTGAAATGTTTCTGAAATAATTTCTCTGAAATTATTTCATGGCAGCCCTGTTAATGAAATACAGTAAGTGCCCTTGTAAATAAATAAAAATTATTTTAAATTGCTGACAGAATCCTCCTATGTCATGAAAACATACCAAAACTTCTAAAAAGGAGAAGTCCTTTTTGGCTTTAGTCAAAAGATATGGGATTGCAAGTGTTTTTCTCACTCTACTGTTTTAGAAAGTACAACCAGTTATGATGGGGAACATGAACATCAGGCTTGTCCCTGGCAAACTGGGGGATAGTATGGAAAAATTAGAAGGGCAGGGTACTTGTGAAGGTCCTATGAGCCACACTGGAGCACACCTACTGTGTTGCAAAGATGTACCAAGGACCCCTGAGATAATAGAAGCCGGCAGGGAAACACTGCATAAACCCCCTGAAGAGCAAAAGAGGGATTAAGAGGGAATACCTTGATGAAACACAAGCAAACAAACACAAAACTACTAGACAGGACTATGAGGTGTCCCTTTGCACCCTCTTGGGAATATTGTCACCATCAAATACCTCTATAAAGTGCCTGTACACCAATACACATGGAATCATGGGGAACAAACAGGAGGAACTAAAGATTTGTGTGCAATCATGGGACTTTGAGCTCATTGCAATTACAGAGATATGGTGGGATAGCTTAAAGGATTGGGGTGCTGTCATGAAGAGATACACACTGTTTAGAAGAGACAGACCAGGAAGGAATGGGGGTGGTGCACTGTATATGATGAAAAATGGAGTGTATCGAGCTCTGTCTTGGTGAGCAGCAAGTCAAGAGCTTATGGGTCAGGATAAAAGGGCAGACTTGTAAGGGTGACACTGTTGTGGGTGTGTGCTACAGACTGCTGAAGAGGAGAAAGTGGATGAGACCTTCTACAGGCAATCAAAAGCAGCCTCGAAATCATGGCCCCTGGTTTGTGAGAGGACTTTAACTAACCTGACTACCCTGGCTGGAGAATATACACAGTGAAGCACAAACCATCCAGGAGGTTCCTGGAAAGCATTGGCAATACCCTCCTGTCACAGGAATTGTGTTGCTTGACCTCCTGAGACACACAGGGTAGGCCTTGCTGGAGATGTGAAGGCTGGGGTTAGCATTGGCCATAGTGACCATGGGGCTGTAGAGTTCAGTGTTGAAAAAAGACGCTGAAGGATAGGGAGCAAGATTACAGCCATGGACTTCAGGAGACATAACTTTTGCCTGTTTAGGAATCTTCTTGGAAGAATCCCTGGAAGGAGAGAGATCCTGTAAGGAGGAGGTGTTGTCTTGGTTTGGAAAAGACAGGTGTCTGCTAGGGCAGGCAGGGCCTCCCTTGGAATGGAGAATTCAACCTCCCCACCCCCTCACCCCCAAATTATTATAATTTTGAAAATTAAGGGGGCTGTCAGGCAAAGATATGGAGATAGTAATAATAGTTCTTTACTAGTATGTATAACAAAGCAAAACGATCAACAACTACCGCATTAACAATAAAACAGAACCAGGAACTGCGAGGACTTTGTGAAACAAAGCCTGGGGCAGTCTGATCTTGGTGCTCCTGCAGGATTCTGAGAGCACCGAGCTGGAACAGTGGAAAATCCCAGGCTGGTGGATGAGATAAATCAGGAGCTCTGCGCTGGTGGCTGGAGCAGCAGAATGTCCCTGGCAGGCAGGGGCGGGATGTCCCGGCAGGCCAGGAGGGTGCGGGGCCACCGTAGCAAAAACCAGCAGCGCTGAAGAAGTGGCAGTGGTGGGACAGGGCCAGCCCAGCTCCAGCAGGGCAGGAGGGGGCGAGCTCAGAGTTCCTGGGCACACGAGCAGATGATGGTAGCTTCCCAGGGCCAGAATTGGTGATGACAGTGAACTCCTCTTGCAGCAAGCAAACCGCCTCGCCATCCTCCTTCTGATGCCGAGAGCAAGAGAGCCCCTACCTTCCCCAGCCCTGTCATTTTCCTGCCCCCAAAACTCACATTATCTTCCCCCTCCCAACTTTTGGCCACCTCTTTGTTTTGGTCAAGCATCCAGAAAGACCCAGCAGTTTATCTCCTGGCAACTTATGGGAAAAAATTCTATAAGTAAAAAAGAAACAAATCTAACTCCCAACAGAGGTCCAGGTGAGTTGGTTGATATTCAAGGCTTACTTCATCCAGGATCAAAGAGAATGCATTCCAATGAAAAAAATCAGGCCAAGGGCACAAAAAACCTTTGTGCATGAATAAAGAATTCCTGTCACTGCTCAAGTATAAGCAAAAATTTCACAGGAGATGGAAGTGAGATCAGGTCACTTAGACTCAATATAGACAGGTGATCAGGATAAGCAGAAATGAGACTGGAAAGGCAAAGACCCATCTAGAATTAAACCTGGCCAAGAATGTCATAGATAACAAAAATGGCTTTTTCAAATACATTCATAACAAAATGAAAACAAAAGATAATGTGGACCCATTATTAAACGGAGGGGAGAGCCTGGTAACAGTGGACGCAAAGAAAGCAAAGTTACTGAACACAGCCTTTGCATTTGTCTTCACTAAGACCAGCCCTCTGACCCAGGAGACCAGGGTAAAGGAATGCTGGAAGGGAGACTTTCCCTTGGTCAGGGAGAATTGGGTCAGAGAACACCTAAACAAGCCTGACATCTTCAAGTCCTTGCACACTGACAGGATGTATCCATCAATGTTGAGAGAGCTGGTAGACACTATGAGTCCATGATCATTTTTGAGAGGTTTTGGAGACCAAGAGAGTTGTCTGAGGACTGGAGAAAAGCAAATATCATTCCAGTCTTCAACAAGGGCAAGAAGGAGAACTGACAGAACTACTGGCAAGTCAGCCTCAGCTCAAACCCTGGAAAGGTAGTAGCACACGTCATTCTGGAGGCCATCCTTTACCCACAAGGAAAACCAGAAATTTGTACGTTTGCCCAATATTATTACCTGCTACAATGAAATAACCAACAGGATGGATGAAGGGACAGCAGTGGATGTTGTCTACCTTGACTTCAGCAAGGCTTTTGACTGTCTCTCATGCAATCCTCATAGGCAAACTCAAGAATTGTGAGTTAGAGGAGTGAAAAGAGATGTTGGAGGAGTGAACAGACTAAACAGTGAGATTGAGGACTGATTGAGAACTGCCCAAACAGCAGATGTTAGAGGGTCATAATCGGTGGTACGGGGTCCAGCTGGAGCCCTGTCTGTGGTGGTGCCTCCCAAGGTTCTGTAGTGGGCCCAGTCTTGTTTAACTTACCCATCAATGACTTGGGTGAAGGGGCAGAGGCCTCCTCAGCAATTTCACTGACAACACAAAGCTGGGAGGAGTGGCAGATACCCCGGAGGGCTGTGCAGCCCTTCAGAAGGACCTGGACAGGCTGGAGAGATGGGCAGAGAGGAACCTTCTGAAATTCAGCAAAAGCAAATGCAGGGTCCTGCACCTGGGGAGGAAGAAGCCCAGGCACCAGCACAGGCTGGGGGTGACCTGCTGGGAAGCAGCTCTGTGGAGAAGGACCTGGGAGTTTCGGTGGACACCAAGCTCTCCATGAGCCAGCAGTGCCCTGGTGTGTGTTGGTGTTTTTCACAAACAGGACAGGACTGCTGGGATACCTTCCTTGAGTTTTATTGTGACAGCAGCTTCATTACAGGGTGAGACAGTTGATAGATGGCAACAGCTCATGTCTTGCCAACAGCAGCCAAAGATCTCTTTGTTACCAGGCATTTTAAATGTTTTCCAGCCAGTAGCATACTGCTAAAACTTACAAACAATTTTTCTAGCCAATCACTAAAAGCGCACATTTACATCTGCTTGAAGCAATGCTTGCTTGTATGCTTTCTATTAAAAATACACAATACTCCATTATTAAGCTTAAAACCTTCTACTATCTTGGTAAGCATATTTTTCTGCAGCCTTAAGGTCTATCTTAGCCAAGCCTAAAGACTCACACTATTGTTTCATGTCCTTGCTGGCTGTATTATCGTATCTTCTCTACTTTCAGGCTTTGCAGCTGCAGCTAGCTCTAAGTTCTCTGCTCTTTCTGTTTCTGAGGCCTGCTTTCACAGCTTCTCAAAATCTTCTTACCTTTACTATTTCCCACATTGGTGGCCAAGGCCAAGGATAACCTGGAGTAAATTATGAAGACCATTGCCAGCAGGTTAAGGGAGGTGACCCTGCCCTTCTACTCAGCCCTGGTGAGGCCTGACCTGGAATGCTGTGTCCAGTTCTGGGCTCCTCAGTAGAAGGGAGACAGGGAGGTCTGGAGCAGGTCCAGTGGAGGGTGACAAAGATTAAAGGAGCATCTTCTCTTATAAGGAAAGGCTGAATTGGGCCTCTTCAGCCTTGTTAAGAGACTTCTGATATGGGATCTCATCAATTTTTATAAGTATCTGAGGGGAGTGTGTCAAGAGGGTGGACCAGATTTCTGTAAGGTTTGCCAAGCAACAAGATAAGAGATAATGGCCAGAAACTGATCCACAGGCAGTTCCACTTGAAAATTAAGAATTTGCTTGCTGTGCGTGTAACCACATACTCTTACAGGCTGCCCAGAGAGATTGTGGAGTCTCCCTCACTGGAGATATGTATAAACCATTTGGATACAATCCTGTGCCATGTGCTCTGGGATGACCCTGCTTGAGGAGGGAGGTTGGACTCTGGTCCCTTCCAAACTGGCTGATTTCGTGATTCTGTGAACACAAGATGTGAGAAAGACATATAGGAATACTGATTCAGACTCTACTGTGAGTATAAAATGGAGAGGAAGTGCTCTACTGATATTTCAACATTTTTAAGAGTTTTAACAGCCTACAGTGTAAAGTAATTGCAAGCTCCTAAATGCCTTCTCATGGCAGTGTTTAGGTAACTTAAGAAGACCCTTCTTTAGGTTTGTACCTAAATGCTGATTTGCCATGCAGCTTTTTTTACACTGTTTTTAATCACCTTATCCTCTTTGTTGCAGGCTCAAATCCTTCCTGATGTTTATAAAGTTCTCCACACAACGCAAAACAGCTCCTCTCAAGGCTTAGTAAAAAGGCCTCACAGGTGAGTAACAAAGTGCAAGAAATCAAGTCAAATTGCAGCTGGATGAATCAGAAGAGAGCAGAAGACCCCACTAGTAGATTTGAAGATGTGTTTAATTTTAAGCAAGTCTCTTGTGTGGCATTTCAGGAGCTATTTTGGATGACTTAGTAAACATTTCACAAAAGTGGATTATTATTTTCAAAAGGCTTGGTTTGTAGTAATCTCTTGCAAAAGAACTCATTGGTCTACTTGTTCATATATAGTACAGTTTAGAGTATAGATACAAGGACAGTAGGACCAATTATATAATTTCCTTATTTTTATTTGTGAAAAGAAAAACACGAGGTTTCTTGACACTTGAGGCACCCCAAAATCAAGGATATATTCAATAACCAGTGCCAATCCCTGACTATGGAATATCCTTGACTCTGAGTCCTCCAGCATTTCATGCTCCTTTTAGACTTGATGAGGGACTACATGGAGTGCTAAATTTATTTTGACCCTTGATACAGGTCCATACTATAGTAATAAGATTTGTTACATTTCCCTAGAATTCATTCATTTATTTTATTTCAACTACCAGGCATGCCATTTTCTGCCTTATTCATCCATTGAGTATACATATTAAACAGATTAATTTTCCACAGTATATCCTTAATGCTTGCATTAGGAGACTGGTTTCCTTGAGCTCTTTCTGTAGTCTGTAGAGAGAGGTTTCTCTAAGGAAACTCAGAGCATCTGGAGTACATTTCTGTCCTGGTTCATTTTTATGGGGGACCATTTTGCTTTGGCCACATAAGGAATCACAGAGGTAAGTCTCTGAACACAAATACCTACTTAGGTGCCCAAAGTTAGGTAGTGTGGGTTCAACATTAGTTAACAGTCAACAGCATTTCATAACTGAAAATGTTTCTCTGCATTTCTGGAAGAATGGCCTGTGGATTTCCAAAGGTCATGAGATTCTGATTGGAAAGAAAAATTCTCATTGTGTTTTTGTGCAATACCTCTAAAAAGTTCCTAAAACTCCATCCTACTATAAATAGAGGGGGTGAAATTTACAAAGCTAATACCTACAATGTGGAGTACGTCTGTTCCCTGGAAGGAGTGGGTAACTACATTTCTTCAGGGAAGAGTTACTGTCCTTTCCTGTGCAGCATGCTGGAATGTTTGTCTATCATGCCTTCTGGTGTCTTCTTCCTTAGACTTGCAGGAAGTTAATCCTGCTCTGTGAGCTCCTAGACTGTGTTACAACCTGACCCTGAAGGTGAGGGTTAATAGATCTCTTGGACCAAATTAGAGTGAAACTACACTGAATGACCAGTGTTTATACATATGCATATAAACACCTGTCACTCAGTGTGAATGTACATGTAGGGTTTATTTTAGAACATTTTGGTTGCAATGGAAAGGAGGTGTGTAGCCATTTGGATTATTATCTGTAGAAACATAGCAATGTAAAAGCATATAAAGAAAAGAAAGAAAAAAAAGAAGGAATAAGTGTAAAAATATGTCACCATCCATAGATCCAGTGACAAGACTTGATTGTTGGAATTTCAATGTCTGCTGATTGAAGTGATGGGCACAGTCTGGATCTGTCAGGGGCAGGGGAAGCCCACAAAACACAGAGTTCAATGGGTTAATATACCTTCAGGTTTATGGGAACTCCCATGATGCCTAGAGAGGCTGACCTGGACCAGAGGCGAGACAGAGTTAAAGGAATAAAGTAGGTATTTATTAAAAGGCCTTCAAGGGATTGTACTCGGGCAGTACAAGAGCCTGGCCAGGGCTACATCCAAGATGGACCCAAGACGGACTCAAGATGGATGCCTGGTCACGAGTCTTCACACTTTTATAAATTTTGGTCCATTTATATGTTGGGGTCAATTGTCCAATTACAGCTTCAGGTTATGAAGTCCCATCCTCTCAGATTGCTTTCCTCAATTTGCTGTTGTTTATACTTCTTGAGCCTAAATCTTCAATGATGTCCTTGGTTTTCGGGCTGGAAAAGGATTGTTTTGTCTGACTACCCTGTGAAGAGAACTTGCTAACACTTTATATGAAGTTCAGAGTCATGCACTAAGGCAGTACAGAATCTAAAAAAAGCTAAAACTCAAGGCATCACCCCGGCACCTCCTCTGGGGGTGTGGGAGTTTTACACCCTTTAATACAACACATGTGTAGTCCTCTGCTAGAAGGCTCCAGAAGTGAGTCTGGAGGCACTTTTGGGGCTGTTGGTGGTCGATGACACCTTCTAAGACATGACAGCTGCCTCTCATATCAGAGTAGTGAACCCAGTTATGGCCCATCAGAGGGCCAGATACCTTTAGGTTCTCATGTGAATGCCCTGGTAATTCCCCAGAGGAGAGTTTTCACACCTGACCCAGTAGTGCATGGAGGACATTGACATGATAAAAAGCATTATCCCACTTAGTGGGATCTGCTTCTTATCAGACTCTTGGCTTATCTGGCTCAAACTCCAGTTGTTGCTAAAACAAAGGTCAGTTTGCACAGTCATTCTCCAGCAGTGAATGTGTACTCCCTCTGCACCTGAACTGTTCTTACACACATCAGAGGCTTCCTCATCACACATCTAAACCCTCTCCTCCTCCCCTTTGGCTGGGTGGTGCAAACGCGGCCTCAGCAAAGCACCCACTATTTTCACACATGGCTAATTTTTTGAGTCATTAACCATTACCATTTCAGCCTCTCACAGATTGCTGTTACCTGAAGGTGCGAACAGATAATCTTCTTTCTTGTCCCTTCAGCCCCTGACATTGCTCACAATCCAGCCCTCAAGCTCTAACTGCAGTTAACCTCGGGATATTTCAGAGGTAACCATTGCTGCTGCAATGGGGAATTGACAAAAAAGACATTAGATTGACTGATACATTATTCCTCTGGTCTCAAATCATATATCAAAAAGAAAGTTTATTATTGCTGCTGTCCTCTGACAACCATACCAAGGGTGAGGCTTTAGCTACTTTTCATAATGCACATTTCTATGGCTGTCATTTGCAAAGGCAGTGTAGGGAGAAAAGGAAGTGGCTAATGCCTGGTTTAAATTTTGTTAATCACAGTGAAGTGAAATGTGTTTAAGAGCTCTGTAAAGCCTATATGTTCCATGTAGCATGCCTCCCATCAAGGTGTTAATTTCCTTGCCTGTAGCGACAGTAAATAAAATGGCACTTTCTTAAACCCAGCTGTTACAGTATCAAAGGAAAAATAATGAAAGGGAAAAATTAAGTGAATGCAGTGTGAAAAAAAAAACCATATAGAGTGATAACGACATGAAAAATTACACCAAAAAGTGAAAATTAGTATAGGGACAGAGATGGTAAGGTGAAAATTTTGAGTCATCATTTAAAAATTCCTGCAAAAATGCACCTTTATGTCCATGTCAATCAATGTGAAGACTTGATTCCCACTCTATCACAGGGAGACAATTATGGTGCATAGCTATACTACTTTCACATGATTAGTGTTTGAAGCCCATCTTTAAAGAATTTATTTTTTGTAAGAATATTTTCAAACAATTGATAGTGAAGAAAACTGTCCTTCCATTCAGTCTTATCCAGCCCATACTTTAGGTTTAGCATCAATTTCACTTCTACCAAATGTACCTGCAAAATCAGGATTTGTTTACCTAGTATATGTGGGGAAGAAGCACTGGTTTTGTACTTTTGATTATGATAAGGAATCTTAAAGAAGCCAGAAGAACTGGCACATTAGTTTCCAAAGAACATTTCCGGTAATTTAGATAAATAGGCTGTTGTTCCTTCTGCAGTTTTAGGAAAGACTTATCTCTCTTAGAGACAGCCTGTGATTCAGCTAGTGACTTTTTGCAGTCCTGCTGAAGAGGAAGAGACCAGATGATAAGAGGATGTTATGAGAAGGATGGTGAGGTAAAAGGCATCTAGGAGGACTGAGTTTTGGCTATGAGCAGAGGAAGGGCATATCTGCTGTGTGCTCCCTTAACAAGATGAAAGAAATAAGGAATGGACTTTGCTCCTCTCATCAGTTGTGTGTTGTGGTAAGAACCATTTCACACTCTGTATTTCGTTGCAATGAATTGGGGTAAAAAACATTGCATGAACTACTCAGTTTTGCCTTTACTGGATGGTAGATTCCACATGAACATGATTTTGACTGATCCTGTGGCTGTCAGATGTTCTGTCTCCTTAAGGGAAGTGGTATATCCATGTGACAGTGTATCTGAAATTCCCTTTCTCTGCTGTTCTCACCAAGGTTTAGTGGGCAGGCCCTGTTTTGTCCTTCTCAGAAGAAGACACTGAAACTTGCAGCCAGGCTACTGCAAGATCCTTAAGGCAGACTACCAGAATTCACTTCTTAGTTGAACAAAAGATCCTGAAAATATGGGGGGTCTGGGAAGCTGTGATCTGTGTTTAAAGGCAGAAGGAAGGCAAAAGATCTTTTATTTCAATCTTAGCTGCCATAGCTGCCATTCCTTTTCACTTGTCCTCATATTGGTGGCCCAGGGATGTTTTTGAAATCTTGGTCCTAGCCTCCAACGGCCATTGTAGTATCAGGTAAAAAACTGTCCATGTATCCAACAATCTATATTCTAATTTGTAACAAAAGTAATTAACTCTTTCTTACATGCACACTCTCCTTCTCTCAACTCATCTACATTGGGGAAGTATTCCAAACCTTTTCTTAGGAGGCAGCCATTCTCCTTCCCAGTTGAAAGGTTTTATTCTGTAGAAGGAGAAGAGCTGAGAGCAAACCCCTGGACCTTGGAAAAGATACTTCCTCTTTAAAAAGTGAGCAAAATCAATGCACCTCTGCAAAAAAACTTAAAGTGTTCCACCTAGTTCCACATGTGACAAACAAGAGAAATGGGAAAGTTCTGAAAAAAATATGTCAGGACACTCTGCACCTAGGACTGCATATCATACACATGAACTTCCTTCTCAGCTTTTCCCATTTCCAACACTATCTTTGAAGTGTCAAAATTTGTAACATAGATGTTATGACCACTAATAAAAATATAAAAAGCACTAATAATATATAAAAGAAAAAACAGAATTTTAACTCCCACAATAAATCAGAGACTTCAGGCTTCCTCTTAGAGGCATGATCGAAACTCAGATGTCATAGGCTAGTGGCTTTCCTGCTTATCAAGGATTGGTCCTTAATTAAAATGAGAGTTCTCATTTTATACTGTAATGATTTTAGCCTTTTTTTTTTTTTCAGAAGTCTTATTTAATGAAGTGAATAGAATTAAAACTTTCCTATAATATGAGACAGAACATCAGTCTCTTGAAGCAGAGAACAGACAGACACAAGTAATTTGATCAGTGTTGGGACTAGGGGTATGCAAAAGTAAGATTATTTATCTCGTGTTAATATTTCTCATTGCTATTGTTATTGAGGCCAAATCTGAAAGTGCTTAATCTAAAATACCATTGAAGATAATTGGATTATACTTGTCAAGATCAAAGCATAAGAAGGCTCCACAATTTCACCCAATATAATTTATTTTCATTTAAATAGCTTCTCAGAACTTCCTAAAACTCATTCTTCCACAAAACAGAAGTACATGGTAATGGCTTCAAGGAACTAACACTGAGACCTAACACACTATATTCTTATTTTACAGCATATCAGCAATCCCACAAGTTTTCATTGGGTGGTTTTCTGCACTTTGGAAAATTTTGCTTTTCTGTATGGAGAGGTGAAAGTAATATTGTGTAGGAATTTAACTGTGAGGGTCATGTCTGAGCAAAAAAAGATTTGGGTAATTTTCATAGGTTTGGCTGCTACCCTTGATTATATTTCATTTATTACTATATTAAGAAACAAGTAGAAAAAATGCCTAATAAGAGAGATGCTCCTGTAATTATCTCTGTTGCCCTCCACTGGACCTGCTCCAGACCTCCATGTCTCTTTTCCACTGAGGAGCCCAGAACTGGACACAGCATTCCAGGTGAGGCCTCACCAGGGCTGAGCTGAGGAGCAGGATCACCTCCCTCAAGCTGCTGGCATTGCTCTTCATAATGCAGCCAGGATGTCACTGGCCTTCTTGGCCACCAGGGCACTGCTGGCTCATGGAGAGCTTGGTGTCCACCGAAACCCCCAGGTCCTTCTCCACAGAGCTGCTGCCCAGCAGGTCACCCCCAGCCTGTGCTGGTGCCTGGGCTTGTTCCTCCCCAGGTGCAGGACCCTGCATTTGCCTTTGCTGAATTTCAGAAGGTTCCTCTCTGCCCATCTCTCCAGCCTGTCCAGGTCCTTCTGAAGGGCTGCACAGCCCTCCGGGGTATCTGCCACTCCTCCCAGCTTTGTGTTGTCAGTGAAATTGCTGAGGAGGCCTCTGCCCCTTCACCCAAGTCATTGATGGGTAAGTTAAACAAGACTGGGCCCACTATTGAACCTCGGGAGGCACCACCACGGACAGGACTCCAAACAGAGCCTGTACCACTGATTATGACCCTCTGCTGTTTGGGCAGTTCTCAGTCTCACTGTCCACTCATCCAGTCCACACTTCCCATCTGATCTATGAATATAATATTTATTCCAGTGGCCATTCATTTAATGAGTTTAAGCTAGTCTGTACAGTTTAACATGTGTTTTCTTTCTCTTACGTTCTTTGCATTTTTTCTTGAGTTCTCGAATATAATCATTAATACTTAAGGAACTAATTCAGCTTCCCCTTGTGGCATTATATGGTCAATTTAGTGGGGCTCAACTAACTCCCTAATTTAAAACTCTTTTTACTATTTTCCCTCTTTTCTGGCTCAGGTTCCTATTCCAGATTTTTATCATCAAATAATACCAAAAAAATCTTACCATAACTATGCAGTTTGTTACAAATTAAGAAAAATGTCATTGAACATTTCAAATTTCTCTGTTTGGTATTCTATTTATTCACATTGTTGGCTACTCAATGAACCCTCATTTTTCTTTTAGTGTATTCCATACTACAACATTGCCATCGTTTTACTCTCTCCTGCCCAGAGACATTCAGCACATCCTCATCTCATATTTTCAGGAGTGAAGAGAGCATACGCTTTTTTGACAAATAATGTAAAAATCATGTGCCACTGTTTAAAAGCACTCAAGAGATAAGCCACTAATAAAATCTCTTGACTCTGTAGTGCCACAGTTTTCATAGTATGTTACTTGTAGCTCTTCCAGTTTCTCCCCAGATCTAGAATATGGAGTTTTCAAAAACTTTCCTGTTGATTCTCTTTGGCTTAATTTATGATCCTGTTGTATATTTCCATTAAACATGTCCAAAGAAGGGCAATACAGCTGGTGAAGGGTTTGAAAAAGAAGTCATATGAGAAGTGAATGAGGGAACAGGGACTGTTTAGTCTGGAGAGGAGGCTCACTGGGCACCTTTCAATCTGTATAAACACCTGGAAGGAGATAGTAGCCAGGTGCAGGTTGTTCTGTTCTCTCAAGTAGCAAGGGAAAGTGAGACTAAAAGGTCCCTAGATGTGACAGGGAGGTTTGGATTGATTATTAGACAAAATTTCTTCACTGAGAAGTGAAGGTATTGGCACAGACTGCCTGTGGGAGTGGTTGGGTCACCAACCCTGGAGACATTTAAAAACACATATAGATATTGTTCTAAGTGATGTGGTATAGTGTTGCACTTGGCTGTGTTAGGTTAATGGTTATAGCCAATGATAATGGATCTTCTCCAACCCAAATAATTCCATGATTTTAAAAGCATTAAGCATTTTCCCTGCCTTCATCCCTCTTCCTCACAGGCATGCACACTCACCCCGTCACTTTTGATTTATTGAACCTTTTACTATGCTGTGCACTTTCAGCAGCTAGCTCAAGTTCAACTATCTCACTTTCTAGTTAACCAGTTTAACTAAAAGTGCCAGTAGTACCTGAAAAGGCTTTTAATTGACATTATGTGTCTTCAAAGAAGAGCATCTGTTATTCCCACTTTGCTACTCAGCTGGATGACAGGAGCTTAGTAACTTTAAAGATATAAGGAAGAAAAGTTGTTTGACTTAACAGCACTATAACTTTAAAGCTCCTTTCTACACATTTAGAATAATTATGCATTTCTATGTAGCATCTGTTTGTTAAATAATTCAGTTAGCTTAATTTCCATCTAAATATCTTTGTTTGTTTGGTGGGTTGGTTGGGTTTTTGCTTGTTTGTTTTTGTTTTATTTTATGACATCTAACAGGCAATGAAATGCAGCAAATTTGGGCAGGGAGTCTTGGAAGAAATTGTCTTTTGAAGGGATGTGGTAGAGAAAGCATGAGGAAAGAAGCCTACAAATGCCAAATCCAATAGTAATCTATTTAGTGTTACAGAAGTGTATCAGCATAGAACAAACAACTGTAGATGAGTGAATCATATATTTAAGAGCTTGTTTACATAACTCCAGGGTGAAATATTGCATGACTTTTTTTTTCCTTTCCCTGATAACTTGTTCTCCTCTGACATTGCTGACAAAGCTGAAAGAGTTGAAGTAGCTTTTGTTCCAGACAAATAGGCACTTCAGTCAAACTTTGCATACCTTTAAGGAACCACAGATAGACAAGCAAGACAAAATGGAATGAGCTACCTTTGCACTGATTGATTTTTTACAGAAAATCTTAGGTCATTATTTAATCTTTTATATGAGAGGAGTACTCAGCAGTATAAGGTTCAAGCAGTAAATAGAGTCACTGAAAGCCTCTTTTGTGTGCAATATTTTTCAACAATGGCATCTCATACACTGAGCTGCTCATAGATGAGTCTTATGTGCCTGATCAGTGAATATACTTCCAGTTCAAGAGTATGCAGAATCACAAGCTTCTCAAAGTTACATACTTCAGTTCACTCCATCAGGTTAGGTCTTATTCCATTCATTGAATACTCTTCTGAAGAATTCATGAGGACAAGTGAAATTAGAAATTAAATTTGCTAAATGGGAAATACTACAGACAAAGTCCATATCCAAGTAGCATTCAACAGTTATGGAATGCCAAGCTGACTTTACATGCAAATTCAGTTCATTGCCCTGTGTGCATTTTAGGAGGAATTGAAAGAAAGAAAAAAAATAATTCTAATCTCTAGCAAAATCTACATGCATCCTTTGAAAAAAAGAAAGGGGTTTTTTTTGTTGTAAATGTTTGAAAGAAACCCTGTTAAGTTGCTAGGTAATTTCTTACTCTTTTATTAAAGAACAACATTCTCACAGTATCAAGTCACTGTTAGCCTCAAATATAAATTATTATCACTAATTCATGTGCATTTTTCAAAGCCAAAATCATTTCAGGTATTAGAGCTTTTGAGTTTATAATGACCTGTATCTTTTTTTTGGGGGGGTGATATTTGTGTATTTCCTTTAGGAATTTCCTCTCATTTAAAGTACTTTTTCCTCTTGTTTTTGCTTTGGAGAGTAATATAAAGTAGTTGGGTAAGAGCAAAGGATGCCTGGAGACAATTTCTTAAGAAACAGAGTCTGTGTACTACCAGCCTCTCTGACTGTTATCCTTTGTTTCCTGCATCCATGACTGAATGGGCATTCTTATGTTTACATATTGACAAGGACTTAGAGATGATGTAGAGAGACCTGTAAACCTTAAACACCTTGTGCATGGAACAGGTACACTAACAAGGACATTTCTTTATAACCTTAATCAAACCAGGTACAAAGAGGGCTGTTGGGACTGTCCACTGAGTAGAAGGCTTCTCAGACAAGGTCAGGAAGGTCCACCGTCTGTGTACCCGCACCAAGGGCACGCCAAAATCAAGCTAGCAGTGCTGGCAAGGACTGCAACAAGCAGAAGAGGGTCAGTGTTCACAAAAAATTTGTTCAGCATCTGTGTGCTGTAGGAGACAAGACCACTAGTGGAAAGGGTCCCTGGTGTTACTCAGCAGGAAGCATGCACCCCTGAATCACATGGCAAGTGGGGCGAGGCCGTAGGTCCTTGTGGCCAGTGTTATTTAGAGAAGGAGGGGGGAAATATGCTGAGGAGTCAATAAAGCCTCTCTACTACTTTTTCTAATATTCTCCTACTTTGATTTATTAAAAAAAAAAAAAAAAACAAAACCCTGAGAAGTGTAATATTTCTGTTCATTGGTTAGTGATGATCAAAATTTTCACTGGTTCCAGGAGTCTAGTAAGTACCCTACCTTCAAACAGTTTAGCCAGAGCTTTTTCTGCATAGCTCTGGGCTGACATTTTCATGTCATTTTCAATTGCCCTTTAAAGACAAGAAAGTAATTCCTCCTCCCTCCCTCTAAAACTTCAAACTCTTTTTATATGATCAAACAAGCATTGATAGCAAGAATGACCCATTGAAGAATTTTCTTGTGCTTTCATTAATATTAATTAATTCATGCTACTGTGAGTGCTTGATTTAAGATGAAGCATTGTCAGTTAAGAAAAACTGGTAACCAAAGTGCTAGATATGATTTTTGATGTATATATTAAGAAGTGTAAGGAGAGTAAATACACACAGCCACGCATTTCTATTCATCTCTCCCTCTCTCTCCCTCTCTCTCTCTCTCTGTCTGTTACAGTGTTCCACAAAAATGAGTTTTGAATAGATTGTTAGTAACTGCTATTTATTCCAGACCATACAACAAAAAAGAAATTAAGTTCAAAGACATGCTAATTAACTGAAAAGTGCACAGACTAGCTGGAGTGACATCACTTCAAAGTCACTTGTACCCGATTCTTTTCTGTGGCCAGAGCTATAATCAGTTGATTTTAGCACAGGTTAATATCCAAAACAGTGAATATTTGGATGCCGCAATTTTTGAAAGATCAAAGATTTATATGTATCACTGTACTTAAGCAGCATCTAGCATAATGCATTTGCTGCAGTTTCTTTGGAAAACCTATAGCACCTAACTCACTTCAGCTCTTGGGTGCAAATAATGGAAAAGCATGCTTTGGCTGGCACTTTTCTTAAAAAGTACTGAAAAGATACTTGTCAAAGAATTTCTCTTTCTAGTAGTTTTATGAGTGCATCAAGCAGCTTCTGATAAAGATTTCTTCCTTGGTGTTGCATTTCTTTGACTTCAAAGTTTTGTGTGCAAGGTATCAGCCCACTTTTACTTTTCACTCTCTAATTTTATTTCAGATATTTGTTGTTAATGTTGTGCAGAAAGCACACAGTTTTGTCTTAATTTTAATATCGATTTGATCCATATATAGTCTAGGGCTGAAAACATCACACCATCTCCAATTTTGCAGCAAGATTTTAATCACAGCTCGGTTTTCCACCATGAGAAATAGTGAAAGAAGTTGTACAGACTTCTTTGTTTAACACTGCTTTGAGTTTCTGAAGTATTGCTGCAACACTGATCAGGTTAAAACCATAAGATTTAAACAAAGTTTTTTTTCTGTCTAGCTAATCACAGAGCATTTTTTAATTACATCTGTTCATCCATGTGAGGCTTAAACTGGGAGTGTAGGTCTGGGAAGCGCAATTGAAAGCTGAAAGAAATTTTGCTAATCTGAGCTAGGTAACAGTAGCAGGAAGGAACCTGAACTTCAAAGCTGGGCCGTACAAGCCTGGGGCACTTGGGAATGTGCTTTGATTGCCAGTGTAGCAAAGTCAGTCCTCCTGCTCCCTTTTTGCTATTATTTTTAGATAAATGAAACACTTTAAACTTTCCTAGGCTGGCAATCCAGTCCCACATATAATGTGACAAATACCTCGTGTGACCTGACCTATATATCAAAGTGCCTACAAAGAGTTCTCATGACAGGACCAGAGACACTGCTTGCAGAAAGATTGCTTTATGGGCTCTGAGAAAGTCTCTCCTTATATAAATGACCACGAGCTCAGCTGAACCTTTCCCCTGGAATTCCCTTCTATATAAGTCACTCATTTTTTTAACTCTTCTCAAGGCTCACAATAAACTTTCAACCAAGCAACTAGACCTCCACTGACCTCCAGGATAACTTTGGCTGACAAATTCATGTGCAGAATCTACAGAAGAAGCAAATTCTGCAGTGCTACAGTTGACCCAATTCCTATTGCTGCCAGTGTGGTAAGATTTGCACTTATCCTTATGGGATTTATGCACTAGACATTCAACTTTTTTACCATTTTTCATATATATAAAGCATATCACTTGTTTCACTACATAAAATGATTCCTAGTCTGTGAATTCAATAGATCTGTTGAGGGTTATGATAACCAGGAAGCAGAATGTGTCTACAACCGAAGTAGTGACTCAAGAAGTTGAGTCTGTAACGTATTTATCACAGAAAGAGAAGATATCTGCAGTATTTTTTAGAGAGTTTAGATTTAATTTCCTTCTGAAAGTCGTGCAGGAGTGAGAGGGCTGGAGGTACCTTGCCAGTCTTTCCCCAGCCCAGGAACTCCTGTTTAAAGGCCACAAACATCAGTGATCACCTACTGATTTGATACAAAAAGCCTTTGGGCTAAAGTGTTAGCTACATGAAAAAGGCAAACATTAATATGAGAAGAACCCTTCCTCTCTGGATTAAAAAAGTTTTACAAGATGTTAAAAAAATTTAGATTTATGTAGAATCTTTATATTGTCTTCTGCAAGAAGCTGGATTAACACTTATAATTAAAAGGACGTTTTAGAAACAGGAATGGAGATGACTGTAAAAGTTTTGACTACAAGGACTGCTACGGTTGACTAACTGGAATGTGGTTTTCCTTTGGGAGGATGGCTTGACCATGGAGTTGGGAGGCACCCAGCAGCTCAGCTCCCTCCCCGCTTGGCTGCATGCTGTCCCAAACTGCTGGCCCCAGAAAGAGAAGAAAGAAAAAAGTTAATTTTAGAGGAAATATTTTAATATAAACATATTCCATATCTGCTAGAGGAAAGAAGGTTGTACTCTGGCTACAGCAAGGAACAGCGTTCAACATCAGGAAAGTAGCATTCAACCAATTCCCTCATTCTGCAATATTGGAAAAGTGCCATAGGAAATTCCAGCTAGACTGGGATAGACCGGGACAAGGACTAGGACTGCGGGATGAGAGAGGGTATCTGTAAAAATCTGAAATTGTATTGCTATGCTGGGTGGACAATACACATCTAGTTATAAACTTGCCTTTGTTATTCCGTTTTGTTTTTCTCTGGCTTTAATCTCACTGTCTTTTCCCATATTACCCACCTTCCTTCATACTTGTCAATATCCACTGAAAGCTTTGACCTGCCACCTACAAGCTTCCAGACCTTTCCTTTCAAGCAGTTCACAGACCACTAATCCCACTAAAAGGACTGCTCAGTATATTCAGCCAAAACCAGTATTAAATTCCTATCAGCAAACTTGAGCCACCCCAGTACCTACACAGAATTTCAGGGTAATCCAAGCAGAAACTAATTAGCTAGTCTAAGAACTAGGTAAAAACTTCAAGCAAAATTGTGTTACATATAAAGCCTTTTTTTAATATACCATTATTCATTATTTGATCTTCTTCTCTTCTTATCCTCATTTTCATTAAAAAGCGTATACTGTACAAAATGTATGCATGGCAACCTCCCAAGTCTGATAAAAATGTGTTTGACAACAAACTATTTTTTTTAGTCAGTTTTCACTGAAAACTGCAAGTGTCTCTGAAAACACAGAGAGGAAAATTTCTTACATTGAAGTTTCAGCTTGGAAAAAATAACAGAACAAAAGTAAGATGCATTCCTTCACCCAGAAAGACTGTATCCTTATATAGCTTGGGACGTTGAATTTCAGAACAACACAAAGGTGGACTAGACAAGGAACCATTTATTACTCTCTGACTTCACCTGGAGTGCTGCCTCCAGCTCCAGGACCTTCAAGGCTGGAATGACATGGAGCTGTTGGAGTGGGCCCGAGGAAGAGACATGAAGAAATTTGGAGGGATGGAGCACCTCTCTTATGAGGAAAGGCTGAGAGAGAGAGGGCTGTGCAGCCCGGAGAAGTCTCCAGGGAGACCATAATGCAGCCTCCCTGTGATTAAACGGTGTTTATCAGAAAGAAGGGGACAGAGTCTGTAGTGGTAGGGCAAGGGGTAACAATTTTAAGCAGAAGGAAAGCCAGTTTACACTAGATACAAGGAACAAGTTTTTACCGTGAGAATGCTGATACATGTGGCCCAGAAAGATGGTGGACACTCCCCATCCATGGAAACATTCAGGTCAAGATTAGAGGAGATTTGAGCAACATAGTCTAGTGGAAGGTGTCTTTACTCACGGCAGGTGTGTTGAACTGGATGTTCTTTAGAGGTCCATTCCCACCTAAACCCTTTTGTGATTTATGATTCTTTGTTAAGCCCATAGAAAACCTAACACCCTGTAAAGTGGGAGTGTGCATCCACCAATATTGTCCCACAGACATTGCCACCAGCTCACACTGTCATACATCAGATGCCTCAAAGAGAAATCCTCACCCTCTCCCTCCAGTTGTTGGATAAAAAACAGGTTTCTGTGATGCTCTTGCAGCTCTGTATCAAAAACCTGGTCTCCACTCCACTCATTTGTACACAGCTCAGCTGGGATACAGAGAAAAGCAAATTTCAAGATGAGGTGTTCCTGCAGAGCTGTTTGCTACATATCCTGCACACAGGTATTGCCTAATCCTTCTGCTGCAATCTAAACAATTCCTGACCATGCTGCACCACAGCGAACCTCAGCAGATAACAAAGGTGTTTTAGCCTTACTCCTGCTGTACCACAGGACCCTCACAAGGTATTTTGGGCAGCCCAGGGTGTGAACATCTGCACAGTGAAGCAGCCTGTGCCTGTCCAAGTTGCCATACCAGGGCTGACTGCCTCAAGGACCACAGAGCAAGGTCTCCCCATCTCCAGAGGAGAGGATTTGATCCCCTCTTTTCCTGCAAGCCCCCTGCGTGAACTTTCAGTCAAACTGCGTTGGCAAGGCTGTTCGTGTCTGCATGACTATTGAAATAAGCATTCAACTTTGCAAAACAATAAAGTATGGCTTGAGAAGTGCTAGCAACTCTGTTGATTTAATTTGAATCAGATTAAATATTCATTTCAATAAGATCTGAAAAGGTCCTTTTTTGAGACTTTTTTAATTTCTAGAGCAAGTCAGAGGTGGAGGAACTAAGGGGACAGCAGGGGCTCTACTTCTGAATCCACTTAAAACATAGTATTTGGAAAATCAAGAAACAGCTATTTTTTGAGACCTTCTAGGTTTGTTTATCTATTTAGCACTGCCTTCCTCTCCAGTTATAATTTTGGCAGAAATCCTTCAATGAATTCTTCTAGGAGAAGATGGAAGAGAGTATAATTTTAACTTTTTGCCTGATACACTTTTCAAATAATTTATTTCTCAGACTGATAAAGACTATCTCAATTCATGGCTTTTCTAATCACAGGCAACATTTACAAACAAAAAAGAAAACAGTTTTTAAAAGTTAAAAGGACAGTTTTGCACTGTAAGCAATTTATAAATTCACCTCAACCTTCTATTGATTTTTGTTTTTATTGCTTTATTTTATAATCAGAAATACTTAATAATTGTAGACCTTGCTAATAATTTGCATGACAATTTACATTCAAGTAAAAGTGCCCCAGTAAATAACAACCACAAAGCTGATGATGTTAACAGAACAATACTGGCATTGAAATATTTTGAATTTTTAAAAAAATCAACAGGTAATACTAAATGGGTTTATATAGCTGGAGTTTACAGTGAAGTGCAAGTGAATTTGGGTGTTTGATTTGCAAAAATACTACAAAAATCGTAAATGTGCCAATGCATATAAATACATGTGGGTTACGTACATTACATATTTCAATGTCCTGTGAAACATTCATTAATCATGTCCCTCAAACTGCATTCTGAACATTCCACAAAGACTGTCTCCAATAGTCAAATCATTGAACAGCTCCTTTCAGCTGCATTTTTTTAGAAATAGACAACTGTCTTGAAGCAGAAATGGATGTCTATTAAAAAGAAAATAGAGATCCTCATTTTCTTCCTTCCCTCCTTCGTGTCGCAGCTGCCTGGGAAGCAGTATATGAGCAATTCTCCCTCTTGGATAACTAAAAAATATATGGTGTGATTCGCTGGCAGTATTCCAAGTAGTAAGAAACTATATAATGCTAATTTTATGTTATCTATCTCTCTGTCTGTCCATCTATCGATACTTATGCTAAACAGACAAGCATTGCATACGTAAGAGGTACTTGAAATTACTTTGAAATCTTTGCAATCTCTGTCTTTTTTTTTCTTTTGAACTGGACTGAGGATAATTAAGTAGGGTCCCTTAAAAGTGGAAGGGAAAAATAGATAACACGTAAGGTAACATTTTCATGTCCTTTCCCAAAATACTACCAAAGGTGTTTTCTATGTATCATAGATACAGAGGAAAAAAGCCATATAATGTGGTTATGCATTGTTCCTCTTCTGAAAATTTGTTAACTACTTCCTCCTCTGCAAAGCTCTAAAGCACATCTATCTCCTCCATACTCTGGTATTCAAAGACCCTACAACTTTTAATGCACTTACCTGCAGCACATACCCTGTGAGAAAGAGAAATGCTGTTTATCCTCTGTTAGAGGTGGAAATCTTAGACACAGAGAGTAACCTGGGCTGCCTGAAACCTTGCAGGAAAATTGCAGTGTAATCCAGTCATGAATCCAGGGGTCCCAGTCCAAATTTTTATCTTGAGGCATCTTTCATGAACAGCTTTTGATATTATTTGCACACAGCTGCTCTTGCAGAAGGAAGCAATTGCACTGCAAGAGCTTTTCAAGCAGCAAATTCCAGTTTTAGTAATTTTTTCGTGAGTTTTTTCAAATTTGTAACTCAAAGTATAGTTCCCTTTCATTTGCCAAAAATGCAATTAATTTCCAGTACAATTTCCAATGATAGCAAGGGTGAAACATCATGGTTCTTCCTGAGCAGAATGGCCTTGTTTGTTCAATGCTTGATGCAACAGCAACATCCACTTCCCATATAACCCTGGCTGTATTTATATGCATGTCATCTTTGTTGAGCTACAAAAACAGATGTAAAGGACAGTTTTCAAAAGCTTTGTAATGCCTAAGTCCTTGAAAGCAGTCAAGCACCCAGTGCTCTTTAAGAAAGTCAGGGAACCCAAACATGTTGAATCTCAGGCAGAAAAGAAGATAAATACCTTGTGTCTGGGACCTTCCAATGTTTGCAACCAGTTTTTACTTTTGATAAGGGAATCTAAATCCCTCAACCAGGAGGGACCAGCTGCCACCAGAATGCAATTAGAAATTTCTGACTGTCCCTGCCGTGGCTCTTCTTATCTGTGCCACTTCCTGGCTAAAAATAGGTTAATTAGTAGAGAAATAACCATACAATCTCAGCTTTAGCAAACTGAGAATGGTGTTGGATGAGGGACAGGCTAAAGGTCAAACGCTTTTAGCTTGATAAAGGTTTGTAAATCCCAAATGTGACATTCCTAGAATTGTATGCTGGCACCATGAAAATTCTTCCACCTATCTTCATGGGGGATAAGAAAAATTCTGCCTATTTTCTCCATGACTCCAGTACAAGTAAAGCTCTCAAAATCAAGAGCAAATGACAGTATGCTAGAAAGAAGAATTCAAAAGGTTGATAAAGGCATTTCTGCCCATGCGACTTATTTTCTTTACTTTCTTTCCTAACAACAACAAAAATCATATAACCTTCTTTTCTCCTAGCTTTTTAAGCAGGACACTGAGTAAGTCTTTAAATGTTTTTAATGTTTCCATGGAATTCACTGCTTCAGAATCCAGCAAACAGTGAAGGACCATTGGTGAAAACATCAATTCCCAAGGAGCCACGTGAAAGTGTATGGAAAGACCTCCAATTTATTCCAGCTAGTGCAATCCCCATCAAGGATTCCTAGGGTAGATTTATATAAACTTCAGTTCTGTGTGTATTATGAAAATAAATACTATGTGAGTATTACAGAATTCCTCCTAATCTAAGGGTTTCTGTGCAGTTGCATCAGTGAAGAAAGGGTGGGGGGAAGAAGGGGAAGGGGAGGGCAGGGCTGGAATATAATAAGTTTTGAGATCTCACAAGTATTTAGTAGATAAATTTTAAAAAAGGCTAAGAAAAAATAATGGTTTCTCTGGAAAGATGTTATATTCATGTATATTCATAAATGAAATATGGCAATTGGTGGCATTTTTGTGCAAGAAGAACAGGAACATAAGAAGAAATGTACATGTCAGAAGAAAAAAGGACAGCAAATTTACAGCTTCTACTCATATTTGGAGCAATTGTTCCTGAAGCAATACTTTCAGCTGGCATTGAAGGCATTTCCTGAGTAGCTTGGTTACTTCTGCTGCTCCATCTCAGACAGCCATGTGGAATGCATGTTCACTCCTTGGAATAACAAGCAAGAAAGATAGGTGTGTTGTAGATCAGGAAAAAACCATCACCTGATGGACTGTGATACTAAACCATATGTAAGATTGAAAAAAAAAAAGATGCATGAGAAACAAAGTGAAACAAATAATTCTGGAATGAATTCACTTCTGTAGGCATAAAGCAAATGTCTTCTTTTATCCTGCAACCACAGCCAATCTGTATATAAAATACTTTGAGACTACATCCAGGGCTTCAGTGTCACCCTGATTATTAGCAAGACCCTTCTGTTTCAACCTGACTTATGAATGTATTGCTCTCTGTGTGTCTCGTACTCTCTCTCAGTTTCCTGAACTTAGATTGTTATCTCTCTGAAATGGTGTCTCACATACGTGTGGAATAAAGATTAAAGAAAAAGGCTACAGGGAGTCAAGAGAAGATACGTTATAGAGCAGTCGTGCTTAGACAAGTAATCATTAAAACAAATGAATCCAAGGGAATGTAATTTACCAAGATGAGCCCCATTGAAAAAGTCAAGCCAGAGAGGCCAAGACATCAGCTACAGCTCTGCAAAGGTGTGTATTCAGAAGGCTGCCAACCCTCACAACAGGCTGTCATGGTGAGATGTCAGTCAGGGTCTCCTTCTCTCTGAAGTGCTTAAATACCTGTGCCAGTCCCCAGCCTTTTTCAAAGGGACCAAGGGACTGCCCTGGTGCGACTTTCATTTTAAGCATCTTTGATATTTACTGTCACAGCTTGAAAGTGCAATTTGTTGAGTCAGGATCTGTTTGCAAAAATATACACCTGTGTCCTTATTTTTACTCACATAGTAATTTGTTTTGTAGGCAAAGGTCATGTCTATACATCTCTTTGGTGTGTGCACACAGGTTTTAATAACAGTATTGCCTTCTTGCTTTTCCAAACAAACCTCTTTGTATTTTTAGTGTGCCCTAAACCAGCAATATTTGATAACCTGTCTTCAAAATCACAGATATATTTTACTCTTCTTAAAAGACCCAACTAGTGTGCACACACACTTCCTTGTTTCTCAGCAACAGCACGTTGGAAGCTTGCAGCTGTAGTGTCAGTGTTGCTGTAGTCGTGCAAGTCACACAACTGTTTGTTAATGAATGAGATGTGAAAACCACTAAGGAAAAAGTACCTGTATCTCCTGTCGTGATAGCCAAACATTTTGCTGGCTTCCAAACTGTCTTGATATACTCCAGAAAATCATTGGCAAGATGGATTAAAAGCTAGAAGACTAAATAGGGTATACTTTAGTTGATATAAATTGTCCATGTGAACTGCTGCTCTGCTCTTATTCACCTGATACTAGGAAGAGAGTCTGCAAGACGAGAACTGGAAAAAAAAAAGATGGAATATAACCACATGAAAACGGGATCTGTGCTGGAAATAATAATCACAATGCTCAGTCTCACTTTACATTATTGTCCTAGGTTACAGTGTAAGATGTATCCAAAAGTATGTATTCTGTTACCATCTTCATAAGCTGTTGGAACCGGTGGTACAGTGTTCCCCATCCCCTCCATGACTCATCCCTGATAAGCTCCTGGGGCTATCGTCTGTTAATGGGCCAGCTGTTGACACCAGGTGCAGCAGAGTTCTTATCTCTCCTATGACCCATCCTCCCTCAAGGGGGACATTTTCTGTTAATGGGCCATCACCGCATGGCTGATAAGATTACATCCCATTGTGAGATACTCCGCCCAGAGGGAGGAACCAAGCATTCCATCCTGAATATAAGCTGAGGTTTGGAACACCAGAGGCAGCCTTAGCCACTGGATTTCCAGAGGACAAGAGCTAACTACCAGACCTTTTCTACAGGATCACTGCTTCAACAAGACTACTTCATCTGGATTGCTACTACCACCCTAACTAACAGGGTGTTGAGTTTGTATTCTGACTCTGTCAGTGGTCCTTTGTACTATTGCATTTATTTTTTTATTTTGTTTTTACTTGTTTTGTTGTTTGTTTTTTTTTTTTTTCGCTCTATTAAATTATACTTCTGACTTGGAGTGTCTCACTAGTTTTGCTTTCAAACCAGCACAATTATATAATTAAATATCCTAGATATCTATCTATCATTTCAGTAATCTTTGGCATTTTAGCCTAAAAACACAGGATTTTCTTTCTACACTGCATGCCTTTCCTTTTGGCTTGAATTGGAATTCTTTTTGAATGAATTGGCTTGAACCTGCCTGTATGCACTCTGGGCATTTTGGGGACTTGGGACACCACCACCACTGGACAGATCCAGAGGAGGACCTGAATTTCCACTGGAAGACCAGACCTTCCACAGGACCACCACTTGCAGTTGCAACCACCATTTCAGCAGGACTGCAATCACTACTTGATAGGCCTGTGACTACCACCCTAACCAACAAGGTGCCAGGTTGTATTCTCACTTTGTGGATTTAAGCCAGGTTTTCTGTATCATTGCATTTATTGTAATCTTTCTATTAAATTGTAACTCTCAAGGTATTTGTGCGGGGTTCATTCCTCCCAAGGAATGGGAGGAATGGTAACTGGTAACTGGTTTACTTTTGAACCAGCACAATCTTCTCACTTTGTAGTGAGATTGTAGAAGAAGGGTTTTGTCTTGATGGACAATTCCATTTACAAATTTGGCAGCCAGTATTACAGCCTAGCAAATTCTGCATCATAACAACCTGACTCCTGAGTGGAGAAGGACTCTCAGGAAGTGGGAAGGGACAGTAAAGAAGACCTAGGCTTTCTCCAGAGAAGAAGCATACATGGTTTTATTCTGATGATTTGGGAAGTGTTAGATTGCCTCTTGCTGCTACTGTCTAGCAGGACTTTTTAAATGGAAATGGTTCCGATTGCTTCCTTCAGTTTTCACGTTTTAAGTAAGGCAGCAGCTTGGCAGCTGGGGATGTTAGGCATGATTTTTGTCTTTTATCACAGCAGATGAGCAATTATCTGCTAAATCTAAATGTGTGGCAGAGCTGACTTAAGCAAGATCTTCAGCTCCCAAGATCAGGGAAGCTAATGACCAGTAGAGCAGAGAATAAACAACATAAATACAGAGATTTGATTAGGAATTTCTTGGTCCTATCTTGAAGACAGAGACACTCAAAACCAAAGCAGAGACATGTTTCACAGGCATGTAGGTCACAGAAAACCCATCCCAGGATAAGGATAGTCTGCTTAAGTCTAGCTAATCAAAGTCTGTTCATGTATCATGAATAAATTTAACCGTGAAACAAGAAGACTTAACCTGTAGAGTGTGGGTCTGAGACTGCCTTTTCAGAAGGATTGTGCAGGAAGGGAAGGAAGAGTAGGAGGGCACTACTCGTAAAATGGCTGACCACTTTATGTAAATGACTGAAACACAGTTTCCTCCGGTGGCTTGGAGAAGGACTCTGCTAAGACCTGCTGCTGCTGTGGTTTTAACAGATTAAGCAATGCCTAAATTATGTTTCTATACCAATGAAGAGACCCTTTTACCTGGAACTGGTATAGGTCTCTTCCACACCAAGCCTTAATATTAAATTTCTTGGAATATTTTTGGCTTTTGCTATGAGTGTAAAGAATTGGAGTCTTTATAATGCTTTTCCCATGAAAGAGAGGCAAATTCTTACCTTTCTACTTGGTACATTCCTCACCATGTTTCTTCACAGCCACCTTTGGTATCAGACAGCTCAATGTAGATCATGTGGACAGTGCCATGATCTCAGCTTTCACTACAAACACAGCTTTAATCTGTGCCTGTGCTTGTACATTTTCAAAGAGCAACCTGATTGTACTGGATAACAGCACACCCAGGGTGCATGGTGCTGTGTTTGCACCTCATCTTTGCAGGTGTTTGATCCCAACCGCTGCTGTGTGTTTGCACAACGCCAAGGGCCAAGCCTGGCTTTGTGCATCCCCTGGGAGGGAACACAGTGGTTGGGCCTTAAAAGTCGCCCTATGCACAGCGCTGGCACTCGTGGATTGCCACCTCCATCCTCACCAAAGGCAGTTTCCCAATACCATGTAAAGGACTGTTGCAGTGTCTCACCAAATGGAATGCCCCTATAATAAAGAGACACTGCGACAGAAGTCTGTAAATGAGGAGCATTGCTCATACTCCTCAGCACTTAACAGAAGGAAAAGAATACTTCCAGGGGGTTGTACTCTAGTCCATTTTGCAGAACTACTAAAAGAAAAAAAAAGGCATACGGAATAAAGCTTTTTTATTGCATTGTAGGGTGACTATAAACCAGAAAATGCAGGCTTGCATTCAACCCACAAAGGAATTTTTCTGTCTCTGTTAGACTTTAATTTGAATGTCTACCAATTGCAGATGCCATGAGGATCATAACAATAGGAGAAAACTAATGAACAGAGAAAGAATGTGCTTTTTAAACATATTAAAATCATCATAATACTGATGATGACTAACTACTGCAATAATTCTAATGAAATAAGGATTGATTATTGCAATACAGCAATAACAATCTCTTCTCTATTTTACATGGGCTCACCTGTAAAGGAATAATGGAAAATTGCACAAACACATAAAAATGCATACACCATCAAAAATTCTTACTAGGGGCTGATTTGGCAACACATTTTTTTAAATATTTGATTATGTGACTCTTCATTTCATGTGACAGCTTTTTATAGTTTGTAGCTGATGGTTTTCCAAAACTGGAAAACTGAAATTTGGAAAACAAAAAATAATTTAGAAAGCTAGAACAAAGAAAAACTTCTTGTTAAATCTTCACTAAAAATAAGTAGAAAGATCATTTAGCCACATATATTTTTCTTAAATAATTCACATGAAAATATGAATATTTGACCCTCTTTGGACATTGACAAGTCTGACAACCATAGTTTATTTATATTCTGTGAGCAATTACCAGACCCTTAAAATTAAATCCTTTCCTGATTTCATTCTACTGGATTTTGCAGTGTTAAAAGGTGGTCTGAGCAGCTTAAGAAAGCTTTATTTCTATGACTTTTTACAACACGATGGAGAAAAGCAACAAAGCTGCCTAGTGCATTCTGAAAGGGGTGGGTAAAATCAAGAGTAAAGAAGAGCAAAAAGGCATTAGAAGCTGATAAAACTGATATGCTTCTGATGAGAGGAGAAACTGCTCCAGGATAGGGGAGGACTGTCCTTTGTTAGCCAAGGAGACTGTGGAGGAGAGATGGTAGGTGCTTGGTAAAAACTGGAACTCAAATTACCAAAAGGGGAACTTAAAGTTGGCCTTGTGAGAAGAGAAACAAAATGGTGAGGGGATATCCACATTATAACTAAAAAGAGTCCTTTTTCAAACCTGGAAGAGAATGTTAGATTAACCAAATCACTCAAATATTACACTGTCATGACATACTAAAATAATGCTAAAACCACAGTCTCGGCCTGTGGTTATTTTCTTCATCTCAGTAGAGAACTGCTTGCATTTTATTATGTGCATAAGAGTCAATTAGTAAAGCAACAAAATGAAGTCTGCATAAAGATAATATATTAAAACTATGGGGTCTTGATGTGGAGGGTACTTTTTATAGTTTACTACTAATCAACGACTATTTCTTCATATGGTCCTGCCTCTTCTGTTGCATTCAGTTAGGGAAAAGGAAATTCATGCAACATCAAGATGCTTTACATTACTTCTTTTGCACCACTTACCACACTCACATTTTTTTGGAATCTTCCATTTGCAGTGACATTTTATTAGTCATCATATAGCCAGGCTCATCAATGTCAAGATCTCAAAAAGTAGAAAAAACAAGCAAACAAACAAAAACCTCCAAAACCTCAAACCACACAGGTAAAGTACATCTTTGGATTGTGCATATAAAGTTCAAATTCCTAAGGATATTACTTTACCTCCACTTTACTCAAACTAAATGAATGGGTTCTTTTGGAGAGTAGTTCAGAAAAGAAATGGGGCAGAGAGGAAGGCAAAAATCTGATTCCCAGAGCATTTATACTCCAGGCTCAGATCTTCAGTTTGGGGTTTTCAGTTTCTAAATTCCTGACATAGGAAAGATTTAATAATTCATATATTATATTAATGGCTGAGTTATAACTTTGGCAAGTTGGCATTACAAAACTGTCAAAAATGTAGCTGCTCCTGTATCTTTTAATTTCAATTCCTTCTGATGAATTGTAGGGAAATGCCTTATTGGTGTGCAGTGCTACCAATTATCTGGCAGAGCCAGAGTGTATTTCCAGCTAATCAGAAATAAAAGCACAGGATTAAATCTCCCATGTGGAACTCATCATTTACATATTTATCATTCAGAAATTATAATAAGGCAAATGAGAACCTCACGTGGTGCTTTTAAAAGTCAAGCCAATCTTACTGTGAATTTTCAGCAGATAAAACTTCCCTGGTACACATTAGTCAAAAGGTAAATTCTGTTGATTACAGTTTAGTTTAATTGAACCTTGCAAGTTATTTGTATGGATTCATATACGCTTTGCAGGAAGGGATTAATTACATAAGCTGGAACTGTCTCAAGAGAAGTAAATGGACCAGGGCAGACAGTTAAAGGGAAGGTTATTTTTGTATCTATATGGATATAAGCACAATAAGACACAGAAAGAAAAAAAAACTGTAAAACTCTTTCAGAGGGGTGAATGCTGCTTTAAAATCCCTGTGCAGCAGTAGCCACATGATGCTCATGCAAGCCTCAGGGCAGAGGGCACATTGTGACCTCACAGGTATGGTCTTCAAGCAGAGAGTTCCCCACCTGCAGTCTGAACATGACCACCAACCCACCTATCTCATCCCCACTGTAGATAAAAAAGAGCTCTCCAAAGGCTGCTGAGGTTGCTGATGCTGGCACCTGACCCTTTCCATGCATCTATAACACAAGCTTCAGTTCATTATGGGCATTTAGACTTCAAATCAGTGGGTATAATTTTCAGACACTATATAATCAACTGTCATTGCTGAGTTTGTTTTCCAGGCACACCTTGATTGCCATATGTGACCTCAATCACAAAAACAAAAAGAGAAAACCTGACTATCTACCCCTGCTCCCAGAAGAGGCATTTACATTTATGTGTGTGATTCTCCATGAGCAGGAATATGACTGTGGTTCCCTGGGCTCCCTTCCAAATCAAATGCTGTCTCTTGACTTTGGAAAAAAGTGTTCTGAAAGTGCTTGGTATATTAGTAATTAAAAAAAACCCCAACACCCAAACCAAACAAAAAACAACAAACAAACAAAACCCCCACAAAACCACCAACAAAAATCCCAAGCAAACAAGCAAAAAAAGGAAAACAAAAAGGAAAAAATTTCCCTGCTTGCAGTCACATAGTCACTTGTGATTGCTTTGTGCTATGTTGCAGTAAGAGGTTTCCTTTGTCTGTGGTCCGCTCACAGCCAGCACTTTATTTCCATTTCTATGTCTGTCATAACAACACTTGCCATAAGGAAAGATTACTCCAGTGCCAGCAGGCTACACCACAGTGATCAAGGTACTATTAGCTGTGACCTTTAAGTACCTTTTCTTTCCAATATTCTCTATTCCTGATGTCTTCTGCAATAGATAAGGAAGCAAAGTCAAATCAAGTAACTCCTTGCAATTGAGATCCTCTTCAGCCAGAAAATGCAACTGCTTTCAAAACGTGTTCCCAAATAATTTTGATTTGGTGACTGGTAACAGTTTTGTCACAAGATATTCAGCAGCTTAAAAATTGGAGAGATTTTACCAAGGGCAATTATTAACTCAGTTATGGCAGAGAAAACAGACTTATCACTTTCTCAGCAAACACTGGTTCAGATAAGTAGCTGAAGAACTACAGCAGCATACTTTAGTCTGTCTAAAAGCTGTCCATTTCCACTTATAATGACAAAGTGCTCTGGTCTGGTTGAAGAAAACCCTGGGTTTTGCAATCACCTTCTTTACACATGTAATTTGGGTTCCTTGTGTTCTCCCTGCCAGCAGCAAGAGAGGTGTCCTGCCTGGCCCCACAGGCTAGGGAATCCCACACCGTGTAAAGCAAGGACAGGGCCCCGGGGCAGAGAAGACAGTGAAATGCACCACTAGCGCTGCTCCCATGCCAGGCCAGGCGTGCCACGGGGAGACCCCCGGAGGTCCTGGGAGCCCCTGCAAGATGATGGGCTGCAATCAGGCAAGTGCAGCCCTCAGAGCACCAGCCACACGTTGGGTGAAGCACTGCCATGCTTCTTCTCCTGCTGTTGGTGTGCTCACAGGCACTGAGAACTACACTTCCTCACCAGAGGCTCCTCTGGTGTCACCCCACAAGTCAGTGGAATAACACCTAAGAAGAATTTTGCCTTGCAGCCTTAGTTGTAATGGATGGTTTTCATTACTTTGTTTCATTTTTCACATCCCCACAAGTCTTGTACTCCTTGCAAATCACGTCCTTGGTTTTTGTGTCTGCATTTAATTAGCCTCAAATTAGAAACTTGCGGCACTGCTGTAAAGTAAATACTTAGATAAGAGTGAAGGACCAGAATAAAAAAGATTTTTTTTTTTTCTTTGAAGGAAATCATTCACAGCTGCAGTACCAGGGAAAGACATTTTAAAGGGATTATAGTGTAGACAGTAACAATCTTTATTAGTGGTGTCTGAAAAAGTTGCCACACTCAGATATCAAAAAATACCCCTCAAGGCTACACAGCTATGGAACTTTTCTCACTTTTCATATGTAAACCAAAAAAATTAGCCACATTAAAAATAACCTGAGTAAAAGACCAACTGGTAAATATATTTTTCATATTGAAGAGAACATGAATTAAAAGAAGTTTATTTTGTTGCTGGAAAAAAAATTACATCTTCTAAGTTTTGGGAAATACTTTCATCTTTCTTCAGAAATGAATAATTGTTTAGAATAAGAAAATGTCTATGTCATTAAAATTTTTCTGCAGGTGTCTGTGTTCTCCGAATTTTATATTTAAGAGAAAGAGATAAATTTTCAAAGTTGAGGAAAGAACTACACACCTAACTGGTGCTATGAAGTCCCTTGTGATTTTGAAGTGGAACCTGAAACAGGCACAAAGAAGCAAGCTGATTTTCAGAGGTGAAATTCTTGGAGCATCATTAGACATCTGTGTGTCCATGAGAACTAGGCAGGGGATCTGACACCCCGATGGCAATTACAAGGTAAAGGTAATTTGCCAGTTTGGGCTTGCCCTGGGCAGAGAATATCATCCACGGTCTTGCAGAGATTTCCTCCATGGAGGAAGAACTTCAACAGTCCTTGATCCTCTGGGTTTGCCTACCCCTGCAATGTGTCAGCACAGGCTGTTGTGAAGCTGCATGGTGAACCAGATGGAGGAGCTGATTTGCAGAATGAGAGAGGCCTTCTTTTCAGCTGCTTTGTTTCCTTGATGCAGCACAATCACAGCAAGGGCCACACCGGAAGAGCTCGAGGGCCATTGGATAAAGACCTTATAGGGACAGCATGAGGACACTTGGTTTGCTCAGCCTGGAGAAGATAATGGGAGTTGTCCCAGCCAAGGCACACCTTGCACTTGATCTTGTTAAACCTCATGAGATTTCCATGGGCCCACTTCTCCATCTTGTCCAGGTCCCTCTGGATGTCATCCCATCCTTCAGGTCTGTCAACAACACCACTCATCTGCAAATTTGCTGAGGGTGCACTCAATCCCTTCCTCTATGTTATTAATGAAGCTATTAAATAACACTGGTCCCTATACAGACCCCTAAGGGACATCACTTTTCACTGATGTCCACTGCGACTCTGAGACACTACACTCTGGATGTGACCATCCATGTACTTTTCTATCCATCTAACTGTCCACTCACCAAATCCATCACTCTACAAGTTGGAGAAGAAGACATTTTGAGGAAGCCATGTCAAAGAATTTACCTAAGTTCAGATATATGCCATCTGTAGTCCTTCTCTTATCCACTGAGGCAATCATCCCATCGTAGAAGGCTGCTGAGTTGGCCAGACAGGGTTTTGCCTTGGTGAAGCCAGCTGGCTGTCTCAAAGCACCTCCCTGTCCTCCCCGTGCCCAAGCACAGCTTCTAGAAGGATCCTTTCTATGTTCTTCCCAAGTAGAAAGGTGAGCTGACAGATCAGTTGTTCCCAGGGTCCTCCTTTCTGCCCTTGTTAAATATGGATACAATATTTTCCCTTTTCCAGTCACACAGAGGTTCAACTGACTGCCATGACTTTTCAAATTGATGGACGGTGATTTTGTGACTACATCAGCCAATGCCTTCAGCACACTGTGACACTGTGATACATGCACTTACGTACATTCAGATTCCTTAGGTGGCCACCTTCTCCTATGTGTTGCCACCAATTTACCAGCATAGATTATTGGCCTGCTTTTTCCAGTAAACCTCCCTGCAGAAGGCCTTTCTGTTATTCTTTACATCCCTTGCCAGGTTCAGTTCCAGCTTCGTCTTTAAGGAAAATGCTGAGAACCAGACTGAAGGAATTGAATCAGATGCCAAAAATGTTCATGGAAAACATAGAGAGTTTGGAGTTTTATTGCTGGATGAATTTCTTGACACCAATCATGGCATAGCTGCTGAACAGCTGTGCTGCCACAAATCCCAGGAAATGCAAGTGTAAGAGGGAGGCTGCTTTTTAACATTTTAAACACTGAAACATGTTTAAATCTGTTTACTCACATTTACATACTTAAAACACATTAGATGTGTGAGTTTAATATTGTGCCAGAGCAGGAAACCCCAGCAGCTGAAGCTCATCCTTTCTTAACAAAAGTGTCATTCCCTCAGGAACCTGTTTTTGGCTAGAGCTTCATAAGCAAGCTTCATAAATTGCAACATAAATTAAAATTATTCTACTCATATCAGTGTGGTTCATCTGAGTTGTTTCAGCTGAGGATCCAGGCCAGCAACATCACTCTGATCAGATGAAACAGCAGCATTCAATCACTAGCCTCAGTTCTTCTCTACAGGAATATGTCCTCAGAGAATTGTTCTTCCATCGTTCTCCTTTTCCTCCCCTCTCACACCATGGCCCTCAGCATCTGCTACAAGGCAGATGGATGACTGACTAATTTACTGGCATAATTTTTACCTTTGCACAGCTCTGCAGCAATACTCTCCTTCCTTTCCCTCCACAGAATTATAGAATCATAGAATGGTTTGGGTTGGAAGGAGCCTTAAAGATCATTTCATTCCAACCACCACTACATGGACGAGGATACCTCCCGTGGATGAGGTTTCTCAATGCCTCATCCAATATAGCCTTGAGATGCGGACAATCCATTCAATCTCCCATCTTGGCATCCACAAGTTCTCTGGGCAACTTGTTCCATCATTTCACCGTGGAAGTCAGGCTGGCTGGGGTAGCCAGTGGGCTGGCCTCGACAGGTCACACAGGAAGCATCAACTTAAGGCCATGGGAAGCAGGATGTTGAGAGGGAAAACATCTAACTAGGTTATGGCGAGAACAACAGGATTATGGGACTAGTTATGTCGATTAGGTGATTCCATATTAGGTAATGTTTCTAGTTCTTGTCTATGATTGGTTTGTGGCATTCACTGTATAAGCTTATGTTTCACGTTGATGTTTGGTTCCCTGCTCTCAGATGTAACCCTATATATTGTTGGGTTTACCCTATTGCTAGGTCTTTGGAGATTGTCCTGTACGCAAGGCTTCTGCCCTTCGTTGTTTTGCTCGTTATTAAAGTTTACTTTTCCAGGCTACTCCATCGTTCCCACCCCTATTTCATTTTGCCTCTCCCAGCTGGTCCAGTTCTGAGGTCCCTATGCCTGATGAGACATTTCAACACCCCCACAGTAAAAACTTCTTATCTATCTTGATCTAAACCTACTCATTCAGTTGGAATCCATTCCCCCTTGTCCTATCACTACATGCCTTTGTAAATAATCCCTCTCCAGACTTCTTGTAGCCCCCTTCAGGTATTGGAAGGCTGCAGTGAGGTCTCCCTGGATCCTTCCCTTCTTCAAGCTGAACAGTCCCAACTCTCACAGCCTGTCTCTGCAGGAGAGGTGCTCTTCTAATAATAGTCTTGGCCTCTTTCTCATGTAAGTTAAATATTATCTTTATGGCACTAAATAGATGTGTTCACTTTAAGCTCATTTGTTTCCTGTTCACTTCAGATAATAGCTTCTCTTTAAGCCAGTCCTCTTCTCTACTTGTTTTGGCTGGCTTATAGTGAACCTTGCAGACTATTTTTTTAAATTGTATTCCCTATAGCATGAGAGCCAAAATATAGAAGTGGCTACATCCTCTAATTCTGTAGTCCTAGATTCTATGCAAATAGCATTGACATTGTTATTTTTCATTCTCTGTCTTCCTTTTCTTCTTCGAGTGATAGAGAAAATATCAAAAAGCACCAGGTGCAGCAGCTTTCAGCCAAACCTAATTAAAAGGAATTTATTTTACATATAAATTAACAACTTGAGGTTTCCATTCCTTGTGACTCCTTGCTTCATCTTAACAAGAATTCCCTGTTGTAACAGCAAATGTTAATTTTAGTGATTTTAACTTGGTTTTTTGGCCAGAAATGGACAAAGTGCTTGTATATTTTTCCTGTTCATCTGGCTCTTTCCATCATTCCTATCAGAGTTTTTCATTGCTGCTTGAATATCTTCTCCAGAGGGTAAGTGTTTTCACCTGGAATCAGCCTAATTTCCATATCTGATTCCCAGCCTCAGGCACTTCTCTCTCATTACCATCTCTGTACTCCTTGAACTACCAGAGATTAAGGATGTCACTTCAGTGGCTTTACACAAGGTCCACAAAGCTTTGTTTTGTCTCCCTGTTTTTTCCCACTGTCCCTTTTACCGGTTTCCCTATTAAGAGCTACACACTACACCCCGGTGAAAATACTTCCTCTTAGCATGAGGAATTTTAACGATGGGAGTTTTGTGAACAATGTTGCCACTCCCCAAAATAAGTGAAGATAATTAAAATCATAATCAACACCCTGATTGCAGTGGTGGATCAGAGTGACCCTGGGAGCAGGTGGCTTGTGAGCAGTCCAGGTCAAAGAAGCACGATTGGTGTTTTACACCCGACACAGCTGCAGCAAAGCCAACAGTTAGGGTCCTGGAGCTCTCTACCTTTGAAGTAGCTACAAGTTTAGATTCCTTAGAAATGTAAAAAAATCCACTGTAGAACGGCTTTTCCTTAAACTCACAAAACTAGAACTATTTGGAAGATTAAAGGCAATTTTAGTACACAAAGAGAATGATTGAAATATCAAGGGAACACCCCAAAGGAATTGTTGTTAAAGTGAGGATTCTAACACTGGGCCCCAGATGACTCTACATCTATGTCTGTTTTTTCATTCAGGCATAATGCATGCCAAAGTAACATCTATTGAACATACTGCTACTTTCACCTTCACTTCTTTTTCTGTGAAGATATAAAAATATATTTGTGACTTGATGCTTGATAGAGGGACTGTTGTAATTCTGAGTATCCTGTACATAATACTAATACTAATACTAATCCTTGATAGAAAAGAGGGAGGATGGGAGGTTTTTTGCTTGATTATTTTTTTGTACTTGCATCACACTGAGAAGGAAAAAATGCCAGATGTGAAAGGACTTTAAAAAAGTAGTTATTTCCAGTTGAAGCCAAATATCTTTTATCTCTTCTGTCTTATTCAGAGGGTTGACCATGGTAAAAAAATATAATAACAATTCTACCTATGCAAAAGGATGAGCTTAAATGGAGACACTAATCTTTATTTTTGGAATTTTTTCAACACTTTTTTTATTGAAATTGTTTTTGAAATATACAAGAAAGGTAGACTATAGGAAGAGATATATTAATCTCTAAAAACATGCAGAAGTAATAATAAATTTTCACAAAAAAATTTATATGAATGAGTTTTGTTCTTCAATCGCTTGCTTCCTTCCTTCCTCTTCCAGCTGAAAGTTTCTTCTATTGTTAATAATGGGTTGACATGAGCTTCCAATTAAGAATCACTTTATCATGGCTTAACATTCAAACAACTATGTTTTCAAATATTGCCTTTTCTGCCCATAGAAGGTGCCCAGTTTCTGCCAGAGAGCCTTGGGACAACTTGCTAGCAACAAGAAATCAGAGCCTGGGACCCAGTAACTCTAGATGCTACTCATGTTCATGCCAATCACATTAACTAAAGTCATGTTTATAATAAAACCAAGTGGCAAAGTTCATTTCAGCTACTGACATGTATAAGTGGTTTCTTAAACATGAACTCTCAAAAGACTAGGTTTACTTACACTCACACTCTGTCCACCTCTGTTGTTTGCTACAGCTTTTCATTTCTGCAGCTAGCATGTTGTGAGAAAAGCACAAAATAAAAGAAAACAAATTCCATAATCTTTACTTTGAGGTTTTTCATAGTAACTAGGTTCAAAAATAGAAATTTGACTCATTTATATCATTTAAATTGAAGTGATGAACAGTTTTGTGGAAAACTGAACAATTCTTGAATAATGGCAAGTTTCTTTCACATGTACTCACACCCTGTTGTTATGGATAAAAACCAAAACCAGCCAAATTAAAAAAATGAAAAATAGAATTTATTGATTACAAAAATTTAAAGGAAAAAGCACACGGTCAGCGGACAAAGTACCAAGCCCCGGGATTTTGGCACTGGTGAACAGAGCAGCCCTCTCTCTCGCCTTCCCTCTGTCACAAATTGGATGTGCCAGCACCCCGATATTTATACCCGAAAATCGCCCTCTGGCTAGGGTTTGCAATAGGAACAAAAGTCTCTTTTTTGGTGTAGATG
>WAAE01023395.1:0-34220 GCA_013400495.1 Nicator chloris
GGCAGAGCCAGCCAGCGCGGCCCTGCAGGACGCACCGGGGCCGCATTAGGCGGCGCGGCCCTGGTGCGGGACGGCTTGGTGTTGCCGGCCGGCTTGGCCCCGGCGGGGCGGGCCATGGCTGCACTGCGCGGCCGGGCCCTGTGCTGGGGGACTCAGTGGTGCTAGCCAGCGTGGACGGCGGCCGTGTCAGGCTAGTCACTCACCTTTCCCATCTCTGTGCAACTGGGTAGGCGAGGCCGCCCCGCGGCAGACAATGAATATGGGCATGCCCAGGCAAGCTGAAAGAGTTGACCCGCCCGCATGTAAATGAAAGCACACAGTGCATGATGGGGCAGTTTTCAGAGGGGAGACACTGCCTGAGCTGTGAAATAAAAGTATTTGGGGGGGCTTGAATAGCACATTCTGAACGGGAAGAGGGAGAACGCCAACCACCCCTAGCCTCAGTTTAGATACTCGCCATGACTTTTGAGGCAAGGAACCGACCTTGGGCAAAGCTAGACTGACTGGGAAAAAGAGATCAGGTGGGGGATGTACCTCTGCCTCACTGTACCACCAGTAGTCAGTGGGAGGTACTGCAGCACATCCTGCCAGGCGTCCTGGACAGCAGGGTCGGAGCTTACCACACAGCTGATTTCTGAATAAAGACCGAAATATTTAATAAAGGCTTTAGCCCACAATTTATAGGAAATCAGCTGCGAAGAAAGTTCTGCTGAGCACCCTGCGAGGAGCCAGCAACAGCGACCTCTACAGACTGACGACAGCACAGCATCCTGTGAAGAACCAGTCCAGCACCTCCTACAGAGCGACGGCCCAGCACCCTGCGAGGACAGCACGGCATGCTGCGAGGCGCCACGAGGAACCAGCCCGGCACCGCCGACAGAGGAACAATGGCACGGCACCCTGTGAGGAGCCAGCCCAGCCCCTCCTGCCTAGCGACAACGGCACAGCAACCTGCAAGGACAGCGACCCCTGCAGAGCGATGCCGGCACAGCACCCTGCAAGGAAGACAGATACACCAGCACAGCGCAGCGCCCCCTGCTAGACGTCCTGTACAGCAGATATCTTTAACAGAGAACTGAATTCGGACTCATCGAACTCATCGAACACCTCATCGAACTTCCCACGCTGCTTATTTTAATAAAGAACAAAATGTTTAATACAGACATCGAGCCAAAGTTTATTCATAACACCTGGGAACTCTGAGCTTGCCTCCTCTTGCCCCTGATGGGCCGGGACATCCCGCCGCCACCGCTTTTTCGGCGCTGCTCTTTTTTTTTCTGCTACGGTGTAGCCCTGCACTTCCCTGTCCTGCCAGGACATCCTGCCATGCCAGCTACCACCACAGGAGTTCTGATTTGTCTCATCTACCAACCCAGGATTTTCCACTGTTCCAGCTCTGCTCTTGGAGTCCTGCAGGAGCCCCTAAATCAGACTTACCTGGGCTTTGTGGAGAAAAAACACCTTGAAGTTCCTGGTTCTGTTTCTTTTTTTGTCGTTGTTGTCAATGCAGTAGTTGTTGTTGTTTGTTTTGTTTTGTTATACATACTAGTAAAGGACTGCTATTCCTATTCCCAGTATCTTTGCCTGAGAGCCCCCTTAATTTTTGAATTTGTGGTAATTCGGAGGGAAGGGGTTTTGGAAACTAGAGGATATTAACTATAGAAATTAGGAGACATCTATTAAGAATAGGCCCTCAGATGATGTGTATTGTTTAATACTTGCACTTTGTGCTGTAGCAGTTGCTTAAGGAGGGAGGAGACAGGAACAATAAGGAAGAATGCAAGGATGTCTGGCAAGAACGAAGATGTTTACTAGAACAGGAGACAAGAATACAAAATCAGCAGGGGTACTGGGATAACGAGGCTCCTCAGGCGCCAGGACAAGATAAGACTGGTCTCAGAGCTTAGGCTATGACCAGAGGATCAGTGAGCATGCGTAAGGCAGTAGCGGTCAAAAGTTCACCTCAAGAAGAAGACTACTTTCTTCATCCCAAAGACCCCCAGACGACCACCGGACGACCACCAGGGACAACTGCGCAGGCGCAAAGGACTGAGAAGATGATTAGCACACGAAGCGGAGAGGGGGGGAGCCAGGGAATGAATATGCATGGCGGTATTGCGAAACTTGGTGCATATGTAACATTCTAGGGGATAAAAAGAAAATGTGGGTGAACGAGGGGCGCGCATGCCTTTGGGAGCTATCCCGCATTGCGCCCAGAGCTGAATAAATGCATACTTACTTTAAAACTCACTTTGTCTCTGAGTTTTAGAGTTTTTTCCCATATCAGTTTGAATTGTCCATCCCAAGAGGGAAGGGGGCGGGGGGGTGCGTGCCCTTTCCCTAGCAAGCACCTGTCTTTCAAACCAAGACAGTATTCTATTCTCTTATTGAACCAGATGTTGCTATAACTTCTTATGGCTTCATGAACAAACATTCAGGATTTCACTATAAAGGCTCTAATTATTCCATCTGCACTTACACTTACATAACCTTAATTTGTAATTAAAATCTATTTCTGTCTTAATTGTGAACTTGATTTTCTTAACCAGTGATATCAATGCAAATGCCATTTTGTGCATAGCCACGTGGTGCTAAAGCTATGCATACATACAGGACTAAGAACTCATAACCACAAATCAGAAGAAGCTTGGTATGATGTTTTTTCTTCTTATAACTTCAAGACAATCTTATGAAAATCTCTCCGTGAATGTGAAATAAATAGGGCTAATGCCTTTATTAATATTCAGCTCTTTATTAAAGAGATCAGCTGGGTAGGGAGCCTGACGGAGCGCGCCCACACTTTCGTAGCTTCCAACCAGCAGCCCGGGGAGGAGGTGAGCAGATCTGCCACTAGGGTGCAATGCAGCAGAGGTCGAGTGAGTGCCAAAGGAGTTGGTGTTTGTCCTTTCCAGCCAGGGGTCCACGTTTTTTCCAGTTCCTCGCAAGTCATGGCAAAATGCCAAACCAGGACTAGGAGATGTGTCTACTCTTTCTCTAACCTGGGGCGCTGATCAGGTTTCCCAAATCTGTGTCAGCTTGTGGTGGGACAGTCTTCTTCTTTCAAACCAGTCCCATGGTGCCTAGGGTCTTTCTCATCTGTATGTGTCCTCCTTCTCTCCATCTCGGACGTTATCTTGGGGGCGGGTCTACCTGCCTGGCCACACGGGGGAACAGGGACAGGGCGAGGCCAAGGAACAGCTGCCCCAGCTAGCCGGCACTGCTGGGCCACTCCTCCACATGGCAGGACTGGTGCAGCTGCCACCTGCCCCGCCGGGACCGCACCAGCTGGCACTCCCGGGCCACGTGCCCAGCCCCCACCACGCATGCAGGTGGTAAAAAAACTAAGGACAATATTAGGAAATGAAAGCGGGCAGGGATATAAGAATTTAAACAATTAACTATTTAACATTTTAACTCGGGAATCCAAGGGCTCATGTTCAGACTTGTCCCTTACAAATCCTTTTCCTATATTTTGATATTATATCTGCAATTGCTGGCTTCTAAGTTTCACTGAGCATCATACAAATGTGGCTTTGAAGTAAATTCAGCAAAAATGCTTGGGAGTATCATCCCTGTGGCACCAGTGCTAGAGTGGGAGATCTAGCCCTAGACTCCAGCATGGCGTCAATACCCCATAATTTGAGTCATATTTTCTCTGTCCCCTCAAAGACGTGAAGTATAATTTTGAAAACGACTGTTAGGATTGAAGACTAATCAAATAATCATACTCATCCAAAAGTTTAATAATCTCAGTTCATCTACTCCTGACAAGATCACATTTAGGATGGCTAACACCTGAATACTGAATATGTAATTTCAACAGTGCACTTCTGTTTCTTTGGTGACAGAGTTGACTAAAGAAGGGCTTAATGTTGTGAAGTACCTTGATAGCCTGTCAAGTGTCTCATGATAATTGTAACAATTCATGTGATATGGAGCTGGGACAAGAGGTTTTCTGAAAGAACACATGACTGTCAAACCTTCCCTCTCCTTGCTGTTGTGCACAACTGCACAGCCATAGATGGTCCTTCAAGTTGTCCTTTGGCCCATGGCAAAGTTTGACATGCATTTGCTCTTTCTACATTTGCAAGAATTATTTGTGCAGAGGTAGGTGGTACAAGAACATTGCTTTCCAAAATTCCCCTGATTATTTTATAATAACTGCAGTATTTTAGTCAACCTGTATGTCAGCACAGGCATTTAGAATGAAAAAAGGATCAGAAAGTAGCAAACTTTCTGAAATAGCCTTTGTAGGACCATATATGGGCACAGTGGGAATGGAAACCCTTATCTTTTTTTTTACACAGTTATGCTACCCTGCTTTTGGTCACATTGGCACTTAGTAGGTAAAGACATTGATCTTATAGAAAAAGAGCACTCTCCTTCAGCCTGCAAGTGCAAGTCTAGCAGCCAGCCTGCAACTCCTCTAACTATGCTATTACCTTCTGCCAGGTGGTAATTTTTTGTCAGTAAAATACCAGGTGTTATTAGAGGGTAAATGAGGTTTTCTAAAATGTAGGAGAGGGCAAGTATTAAAGTGGGAAATGTCTTAGGTGAAGTAAATAAGAGCTCTGCCTCTCTAAAGAGGTAAATGGAAAATGTGTGCCCCACCTTCATACCTTGGTACCTGCATATATGTGAGTCTGGCTCCGTAATCAAGGATTTTGGACTCGTTTCCCCTGTGGTTCCTGCATTTCTTGTGATAAGGAGAATACAGGTAATAATCGATACACCCAATGGTGGTTCCTGAAAAGGCAATTGTCTTGAGCCACTTTCCATCTCAACCATTAATGGTTATTAATTAGTGGTCATTAATGCTCACCACTGTTGAGTAAAACACTGCTAGCACTAGCAGTTGACGTTCCAAAGCAAAGGGCATGCACTTATTTGGGCTGCCCAGCTTTGGAAAGCAATAACAAACTGTGTCTGAAGGAGTTACTTCCATTCTTTGCTCATCTTAGCACTTAAGGACCAGGATGAGTTTTTAATATGTAAGTTTTTCAGCTATTATTCATAGATTCAGATCTGAGAGAGTATGATCTTCTCATCAGTCTGCCTCCAGGGAACTAGGTGTATTGCTACAATAATGCCTGTGCTTCTGAAATGAAAATGTGGTAGTGCTCTATACACGGGGACCACAGCAGGTGGCTGCCTTGTCCTTTATCCAGCCATTGTGTCTGAGGGGGCAGTGGATGGTCAGGTCATGTGTGGGAGCCCAGATCCCCTCTGCTCTTCAGTCATGCTTTCAGAGAAATCTGATAGAGTACCCTTTATAAGAAAAAGCTGAATGATGCAACCAATGACTAATGCAACACAGTTTCCAAAGTGAGGTGGTTTGGGCAGCAGCTATAAAACACTGAGCCATCATGTTTCTTGGGTCTTAAGCTGAAAAACCCCCACCTTCCCACAAGGTTTTCTTCACTGAAGGAATCTTGAGATCATTGTTGAAAAGGCTAATAGATTCCCACTTGTTTCTGAGAAACATCCACCTGTTCAGGCTGCAGGACACCCATGAGCCATGTGAAATAGCCCTGAGATGACAGAGATGTCAGCCTACTCCTCCTGCAAGGACAGACTGAATGTGCCAGAAATGTGACTGCTCTGCACGGCTAGATGACACCTAAAGGAGTAATCCTGAAAGTTTTGTGAATCACAGGAGCTGTACTGTTAGCATCTTTTTGAAGCTGTGTTGCTGAAACATTTTATTCTTTTGCTATGCTGTGTGCTGGCCTGTGCTGCCCTGTTTACATCAGTATGACCTGTGACTCAGCTCTGGAAAATCTACTTTTAGAGAAAAACTGATAGAGCTTTAGCATGAAATTCTTCACAAATGAAAAAGTTTTTATTTCAAGAACCCCAGTTCTACACAGCCAAGGAAAAAGATCTTGAAGATCTATGACATGAACCACTGCCTTATTAAATATTACAAAGGCTTCCAGGGAAACCTAAAGTAAACAGCAGGTGTCTATTTCATAAATGAAACAAATATGTTAGAAAAACCCTCCAGCTAACTCTGGCACATTGCTCTATATGCAACCACTAAGAAACTTCTTCAAATACAAAAATGCAGTCAAAGTTTTGAGCCAAGTATCAGAACAATGACACAAATGAACAGAGCTTCCTTTAGTCACTGAAGTGTCCTCAAGAAATCAGATTTGTTTCTGGCTTCTACTACAGTCTGACTTTGCTTCCTAAAAATCCTTTCTTTTTTCTCAGACTGAAGTTGTTTATGAAAATACTGCAATATTGAAGAAGAATACTGTTGAGAATTTACAACACTGTATTTGGAACATGTACTTTTGAAAAGACAGGAAAAAAAGAAAGAAACAATACCAAAAATAGGCATTAATTTTCTGAGGGACCTTTGCCTCGAAGCTGTGTTGCTTCTATACCCAGAGATAAAGGAAACTGCCCAGAAGCCAGAAGTACAATTTAAAATTTTTGGTAATACCATGAAATTTTCAGCTTCTCCCTCAAAAGTTTGCTTTGCTTCTCCAGTAATTATAACATTTCAGAGAGGGGAAAGAGAGTTAAAAATAGAATGAAAATCTCAGTGGGGGAAAAAGGGATAATTTTATCACTCTTTCTTCAAGAGTTCTGTAGTACTTTCATCAAGTTCTTTGTAATATCAGCCAACATTCTCACTTTTTTTTAGACTGGACTTACAAAAGCTACAGAGTCTAAGGCAAAACTGAATATGTAATAAATAAGTTTCAGTTTCCCATTCCTTCAGCATTGCTGTGGGTGGCTATATATGCACTTTGGTTCACATTTTTATCTTCTGTGAATAGTTCATTACAGCCACATTTATGGTGGCAGCAAGTGCAGTGCTAGTGGTAGGATGTGAATTAAATAGCTTCTTAAGGTGCTTCTTAGCCTATTTTCCTGGATTTGTATGATTTTTATGGAAATGCAGCACTTTGCCTCCTAGGATGGTGGCCAGGACTAACGAGACTTGTTCCTTACCTGCAGACAGTAGTGAAGAGTCCCTTTGTCCCAGCTGGTGTTGCAGATGAATCAGAGCATCACCCCAGACAGCTTGTGCTAAGTCCCCTACTACTGAATCTGTCATGCTTCTGGCAAAATTGAGGGTTTGTTTGGCTACATCACCCGATACAGATGATGGCTTGTTGGACAGTCTTCTTGGCAAATTGTTCCACCCAAGTAGGACAGCAAATCAAACTATGCAAAGTGTGTCCAGAAAAAAAGCAAGCCTTGGCTGTCTACTGATATGTGAGCAGGCAGTCAGGAAGCCCCTTTCTATCCACTAGCTCCTACTGCTTTGCTTATCTCAGGGGTGTGCTTTAAACTTCAAACTATTTCTCATCAAGCAACACTGCTTAACAGAGGTTTTTCTGTAACGTCTTACATGTTTTCTTTCTCAGTATAATTGCTTGGATAATATGTTTTCTTGCATCAGGCATTGTCTACTTCTGCCATCAGAGTCACATCTATTTACTTTTCCAAAGCTTCCTCCACTGTGAACATTCACACTTGTATCTTCTGCATTCATCTCTTTCATTATTTTTTTCTTTTAAATTTAAGCCTAATTAACGTGTGCTAACAACAGAATGTTACAATTAAGGTGCAGATTGCTACGGGAGAAAAAGAAGTCAAACATGCTTTTTTCGTATTTTTTTCTGCCACTCTGAGCCATTAGAAACACAGCTTAGAATAACAACAAATTTAACTGATTGTCACATGGCAGCTGCTTCCCCTTTTTTCAGGCTTACATATACTTACTCATGTTAGACCTATCTCCAGGTGGGACTTTTTTGTCCAAGTAAGACACAAAGGCCAAGATGGTTCAATAATACTGAGAAGGAATGATCATCCAGTCTGTGGCTGAGATGAATTTAGGTGTCCTTTAAAGGGGAGATCAGCTTCACCCACCACAGCTGAGGGCTGGAGCTCTGGGTAAGCAGAATGTGGAACGCTGGAATGCCCGCTGAAGTGACATTTCCAGCCCTCTGTGTTAAAGTAGAGGGTCACTCAGTGACTACTTCGTGGCCAGTATTTTGGTCTACAGTGGTTCTGTAACCTCTCTGCTGGTGTTTCCCTTGATATTTGAAATGGATAATTGAAGTTTTGTGCAGAGTAGAAACTTCAGCTCATCATAAAATGTATTCATTAATCGCCTCTTTACAAGCATGAGGAAGATTTGGTAAAAATCTTCCATAGCTACTCTTCCAGGCCTACAGTAGAACTGTAAATACCCTGCTGAAGAGATTAGCAGCTAACTTCTAACCAAGCATATTTTGCTGGCAGGGAAGGCAGATGTGTGCATATCTGGCTCTGAGCCCATCTCCTGTAGCAGGCAATTACTGATGAGTGTTAAGTCTTTACTGCCTCTTACCTAAATAACACATGGTCTCATTTTTTCTGTAATTTGTTTGTTTCCAGTCTATCCATGGCTGTAGAATGCTTAAGAATAAGATCACGCATACGATATTGTGGTGTTTTTCTTCTACCTCTCTTGAGTGTTTGAAATAAACAGTCACATTACTGCCATCACCCCAGAGCCCTGTCAGGAGCATTATGAATATGAGTCAGAGTCCTTCATGCTGCTATCCGACAGGATCAAATTTTTTCAACAACTCAGCAGAGAAACATCAACTGTGCCTGTTCAGCTGGACTGCTCAGTGTGTTAGGAAGGCAGAGACAAGGTTTCACTCTGATCTTGCACAACTGCTTCTTTGGGGAGTACAAGTGATAAGCAGGCTTTTGTTTTCGGAGTGTGCATTTATTTTCAGATCCATTAAACCAGGCTGTAGTGATTCAAGGGTTTAAATATGATTCTTTTCTTCTGTTGACAACAGTCCTGTTGTATCTAATTAGTTAATTATGTGCACAGTCTGACTGGTGCTTAAGTGTCTGCTGTTGGTGGGACAATGACACTGTTAATAAACAATAAAATATTAACTTAACTGGACAGACCTGAAGTGAGAGAGCTGTGACATAACCTGTCAGAGCCATGAAGTAGGAGAATGATGGGTTTGCTGGTGCGACTACATGAGCAGTATTATACTAATTCATTTTCATTATGAGCTTTTAAACCAGACTTTAAGTGGATGACCATAACTAAGTTCATTCAACCTGCTCAAGCTTGAATGTCTGTCTTGGGTTCCAATGCAAGATGTAACCAAAAGCATGTATTTTATTACCATCTGTCAAAACCGGTTAGGGAAGTGTTTTCTTTATCTCTTCCATGAACAATCCCTCATAACTCCGTAAGGAGCAACATCTTCTGTTAATGGACCAGCTGTTAAAGCAGGTGGGGCAATGTTCTTTATCTCTTCCACGACCTATCCTCCCTCCAGAGGGATATCTTCTGTTAATGGGCCATTAAGGGTCACTGCATGGCTGATAAAATTACATCATCCCATTGTGAGATGCTCCACCCAACAGGAGGAGCCAAGCAGTCCTATCTGGATAAAAATATGAGATTCAGAACACTAGGACAGCCTGTTTCCCAGAGGAAGACTGGACCCATCTCACCACTACTGGACCTTCAGAGGAAAACTGCACCCTTCTTCAGCATCATTGCTTCAACAGAACCACATCTGTCACTCCTGAAGGACTTGATGTGACTGCTACCAACACCCTGACCAACAGGATATCAGGTTGTATTTTGACTCTGTCAGTGTTTTCTTTTTTTTTCTTTTCTTTTTTGTACTACTACATTTTTATTTTAACATTCCTAGTAAAGAACTGTTATTCCTATTCCCATATCTTTGCCTGAGAGCCCCTTAATTTCAAAATTCTACTAATTCAGAGGGAGCGGATTTACATCTTCAAGGGAGGCTCCTGCCTTCCTTAGCAGACACCTGTCTTTCCAAACCAAGACAATGTCCAACATGTCCAGACTGGAATTTTTTCAGAATATGTTAAGTTCTTTTGTTTCAGTGTTTCTATTGTCAACAGTTTATTCATCAGCCTGACTGTGGACTAAATCAATTGAGGTCTAAATTAAATAGTGTCACTGTTATTGTTTGACACAAGCTAGCCTAGTGATTACTACAGTGAGAAAAGAAAATAATTTTCTTTGATGTGATAATTCACTGGCATTATGTTCCACACTGTTAGGGAAAGATCAATGATAAAAATTGCCGGTCAAAAAACCAACATTCTTTTTTGGAAACTGAGTTACCACAAAAATATTTTACTGTGGGTAAGATATTTTCTGCTGAAAGGTTTCTGTTTTATAATTTAAATACAAAAAGCCAAAGGAACAAAGCCAGTTTTCAACACATAAAACCTAAGCAAAATTTTTCATTCTCCATAGTTTCAATAGAATGAAGAACTTCAAGAAATGATGACTGAATTAAAGCATTCACACAAGATATTATTCCCTTGACAGCCCCCCGTGCTCCCATCATTTAATGCAGGGGTCCTCAAACTACGGCCTGTGGGCTGGATGTGGCCCGCCAGGGTCCTCAGTCTGGCCCACCGCTGACCCTGCGGGGCACGGCTGCCCCACGCGGGGCTGCGGCTGCTTCCCCCCATCCCTTCCCAACTCCCGCTCTCAGATGGGCAGGTCTGTCCCTCTGAGGTAGCATCTGAGATATGCAGATGAGAAAGACACTTGCTACGACTAGCAGTGACAAATATGGAACCTAACACTGACCATCTCATTAGCCAAAAGCAGGCCCATAGTTCACATTGAAATATTATTTGTTTTTGTTGATTACAATTGTTCTTAATTTTAAATATTGCGTTCTTCTTCCTGTTTTTTGTGCACTACTACAAATAAAATATGTTCAGTATTTATAGGAATTAGTTCATTTTTTTCCAAACTATAGTCCGGCCCCTGACAGTGTCTGAGGGACAGGGAACCGGCCCCCTGTTTAAAAAGTTTAAGGATCCCTGCTTTTGAGGAGCTTTTTGAGAAATTGAAGGTGAAAAGAATAAAAAAAAAAAAAAGAAGGAATATCAGTATTCCTCACAGATATATAGTTGTTATGTATTGTAATTTGTAAACCTCTTATTTAGTGTCCATTTTATGTGTATCTTTGGCTCCCATTTTCTCAGTCTGCAGAGAAAAGACTAAATAAGTCACAGGCACCAGAGATTTTAGACAAATGTTTTCCTAAGACACATTTGCTTTCAGTAGGACACTAAAGTCTGTCTGTGGGAGATACACCTTCTCTCCACAAAATGTAAAACTCTGAAGTTGTGTGAAAGTTGGATTTTGGAGAGCAGAGAAAAGGTAAAGAAGCAAAAGTCTTAGAGTAATTTTGCTGGGGTGTACCTTTTAAAGATCACTCCCTGGGAAAACCTACCATCTGTACAATCTGCCAAGAGCTGATAACGTCTCCTTACCTATTCTAAGAATGTCTCTAAATATTAATTTTTTATTTAGATTGATAGGATTGTTTTCACCTTCATTAGCGTGAATCTCAATCAATTATGTACAGAGCTCTCTGCTCTCCAACCTGCCAGCAGCAGGGGGGAGGTTTAGATTTTGTCCAGGTGTTGCCTCCATCATGTTTCACTCACAGTGTTAGACACCTTGAATGTAAAGTATGATTCAGACAGTTGATAAATGAGTACTCTGGGAAGGCTTGTTTGGCAAGGTGAACAATGGAGTAGCAATTGTCCCAGAAATTGTCCCTGGTTGACACTTTGCTTTAATGTTGTTGTCTGGACACTCCTTGGAAAATCCAGAAAGTGCCAAATAAGACCTTTTTTTTTTTCCCAGAATGAGAACTAGCCAGTCTAGGGGAATTCTCAGCATCAGGGCAGCAACTAGCTAATTAATTTGGACAGTAACCACTGTTCAATGTATGCCAGTGAAGGTGCTTATTGTACAGAGCCTAGGTGGCTGCCGCTGTGCTTCGGTTGTGGCTGAAGAGCCACTGTCCCCGGCTAGCTGCTGAAGCGCAGCTGCAGTAACAGCACAGCCTTTCACCTGAGGCTGTCACTTGCCTTAGGGTTCCAGCTGTGTCTTGTGAGTCCTTTTCCCTTTAGTGGAGGACCCCGAGAGCAAGAAGAGGCGATGGTGAGGAAGAGAAGCAGGCTCAGTGCAGGGGTAGAATCAGGTTTATTAGAGGTCCCCGACAGGGAGCTCCTTAGCCTCAGGAAACCAGCTGCAGAGAGCCCCGAGCAGGACTGTGCAGGGGCTTTTATTGGGAGGAGGTACAGAGGGTGGAGAGGGGGTGTCAACAATAAATCCTCCAAGGATTACAGAGGAGTGGAGGAACCCAACAGTAACATACATAACAATGAGCCAATAACAGGGAAGAGGGCAGGGACCCTCTAGGCCCTAGCCTATCACTCGACGCCCTCCCTGGAACTTTCCAGATGAAGTGGAGGGGCCGCCGAGTGATAGACAGAGCCCAGAGGGAGGGGATACACAGACTGACGGGGAAGGGTCTGGAAAATAGGGAGGGGGCAACTGATTGACAAAACAGACTGAACCAAACAGATCTAAATACAGGGGGGAACAACCGAGTAAGTCAATTGTGGTACACTACCACAGGTGGCCATCTCATACTCACTATGCTTGGCTTGTTCATAACCACTACAATACACTCATCTTTAAAAATTGAGAAATTCACCTTAGCAACAGAGATGTGTCACCAGGTTTTGCTGTGATCCCAGAGTTCTCTGTTTTGTGTGGTTGATGTTCCCCCTTCTCATTGGTCAGTAGGAACAGGGGAGTAAAGACAATGGTCTGGATTCTGGTTAGCCCAGAGAAAAACAAGAATGAGGAGTGGAAGATCTGAAAGTATAGGAGTCATGGCTCCTCTCCATTTAAAGGAGATTGATTTTCTTCATAAAGGCTATTCCAACAGCAGTACAGTTGGCCTTGATGCACAAACCCAGACTCTGGCTGTCAGAGAGTAGTGCGGGAGCTTCTGACCTGAAGTTTGTTTCAGGATTAGGTCTTTGAAAATGGGACATTGTGTGAGAGTGGTGCAGATACAGGGATGGGGGTAGAAAATGGGTAGAGTGGAGTCAGAGGAATGAGAAAACGAGTTGGATCTTGTCCCTGAGCTGCACTGATGAAGCTGCTTCTTGCTTAAGCTTCACCAAAGACACACCAATGCAGGTATCTTAATATTTAGATATCTTTGTGCATAAGTAATAGTGAGGCAGAGCTTTGGAAGATACATACTTTTGCTTAAAATTAGAAAGTGGTGATTAGAAGCTTGGAATTAGATGCTTCATCCTTTTGTAAATTTCTCTGCAGTCGTTTACCCTGTGGCCAGGGGGTTGAGTAGGAAGGAAAGGACACACAAATTAGGTGTAAGACACTCAGTGCAGTGAGCTGAAGCCTACCTCTTATTTTTTTAAGTGTCTAGGCATTTGGGAACTTACATCTAGACATTTCAACATTTCTAAAGATTTTATACTGTGTCTGCCAGTGGTATGGTTTGTGAACCTATTTAGTTAGATTAATTACAATTTCCTTGACTATTTGTTTATCTTTTTTTCTCTCACTCTCTTCTCTACCCACCCTTGTATTAAAAACAGTGTAGTAGAGTTGACAAAATCAGCTTTGGTTGTAGTGTGAATCCTATGTAAACTGAGAAAATAAATTAATATAGTCACTGTCAGATGTTTTGATATGGCTTTCCATTCTGAATGACTAGAGACAATTAAACACAATTGTTTCATTTTAATGAAAATGAAACATCCTCTGTTAAACCTCACTGAAATCTGCAGTGGCAGTATTTGGGGACTGCTCTTTCATTATATTTGATTAGGCATGAGCTCAATAACAGCAAAATATATTTTAAAGAAAATGCTAAACTCTGATTATGACTGGTTTGACTGACGCTGATGAGTAACATTCATACAGCATGGTTCTGCCTGGCCTGATATTAGCATAAGAACATTAGGCGAAACCCTGTTAGAATGCTAACATGTATTTAAAAGCTATTAAGTTGAACCTCTTATGTAGGTACAAATACAACCACGTTACATCATCATCATCTGTAGCTACTGCTCCTTTTGCCAAGGTAATTTGTTTATTTATACCTAGTTTGTGCAGCTTCAAGCCGTAATTTTTGCAAGATATTGTAGCTACTATGTAAAAATGACAGGAAGTGGGATCAGTTTGCCTGGAAGACACTGCTTTGCTTCGAACATGCTATACTCAGTGGTCTCCTCTGAATAACTAGTCATCAGCTCTCTTGTGAAGATTTTGTCAGGCTCTAGATGACTAAAGATGACTCTAGACTCCAGACTTCTTCACAGCCAGGCACTGCATCAGAAGGACCCTCCAGGCATTATTTCACATTGTTTCTGAATGCGTTCATGTCCAAAGAATGGAAATTGGGTGACTGTGGAGAGAAATTCAGCTGACTCATGAGTCAAAGATAGTTGTGTCCAAAATGTTATTTCTTAACTGAATTAATTGCTTGTGGGGAAAAAGTACACCTTAAGCTCTGGAGGCTGTGTAAGCAATGCAAACTCCCTTGCATGACAGAAACAGAATTCTGCCTTCCATCTCCCTGTACTTTTCTCACTGGTATATCTAGACAATGAAGGTAAACATGAGAGTAGTATTAAATACGTTCACCCATTCTTTTAATGACTTGGTTGTTGACATAAAAGACCTCTCCATGGTCCTTCATGGTTCCATTATGATCTGCTCAAGAAAAAATGGCTGTTGACAAGACTTTATTTGAAGCTACATTTTCAATGTACCAGAATGTCTAACCCAGTCTTGTAGACAAAGTTATTCCTCAGTCAGGATTCTGACGAGTGGTTCTGGTTTTATAGCTTTTTATTCTGCATCTATGCAGCTCCAGATGCAGTGGGTTGTAGTAACCAAGCAGTTACATGAATCAGAGCATGAATCATGGTAGCAAGGCTCTGGTCCAAGAGGAAATGACAGAGTTTTTGACTTAAAGATGGAGGGAGGCATTTCTTGCCACTGTTCCTATTGATGTGCTCCTGTGCAGTAGCTGGCCTGAAATACACATGCTCCCTTATTGGCCCATTAATGAGAAAAAGAGCAAGTTCTGTTGTCCTGACTAGCTCCCTGACATTTCTTCTCTTCATGCCAGCACCAGTTCTGGCCTGTTTGAGCCCAGTTTCATTCAGGTGGCTGCTTGGTGTGTACATGAGGTCAGTGCAGTACTGGGGTGATGATTCTGGCTAAGAACCATGATTCTGATGCTGCCCTAATCAAATGCTGAGTTCCTGGTAGAGTCCATCATGTCATGAAGTGCCCAGTGAATCACAGAATGGCCTGGGTTGAAGGTACCTTAAAGATCACCTGGCTCCAACCCCTCCTGCCATGGGCAAGGACAACTTTCACTAGCCCAGGTTGCTCCAAGTCCCATCCAGCCTGGCCTTGAATACTTCCAGGGACTGAGCAGCCACAAGCTTCTCTGGGCAACCTGTGCCAGTGCCTCACTATCCTCACAGAAAACACATTCCTCCTAATATCCCATTGGAACCTGCTCTTTCAGTTTGAAGCCTTTTCCCTTGTCCTGTCACCCCATCCCCCTGTAAATAGTTTCTTTCCATCTTTCTTGTGAATTCCCTTCAGGAGTGGAAGGCCACAATTAGGTTACCTCAAAGCTTTCTCTTCTCCAGGCTGAAGAATTCCAATTCTTTCAGCCTTTCCTCATAGCTGAGGTGCTCCATCCCTCTGATCACCTTGGTGGCCTCCTCTGGATTCACTCTAACAGCTCCATGTGCTTTCCGTGCTGGGGATGTTTTGTTGTAACTTATAGCAGTGACGTCCTTCAGTCTGAGTAAACATGTATCACAAATAATGCATTTTTTTTCAGTGCACTCAAGTTCTCAATTTTTTTGTTTTACTGTATATATGGAATTGTTAAATTTGTACTGAGCTTCCCCATAGAGTATTGAGAACTAAACAGTTGGGGAAAAAAAAAAATTATGTGCCGTAATTTTACCTAGTTACAGCAGTTAAAAGAGTGCTTTTGTGATTTTATATATATAAAGAATCTGATACTGTATGTATAAAATCACAACCTATTATAATGTCATAGCATAATGAGCTTTTGTCATGTAATTGTTACCTATATAAATATTTTAGTGCAAACATTCTGAAGAGTTTAGAAATACGGCTGACCTCCAGCAGAAATAAAAGTTATTCTTATCCTTTGTAAAAAAAAAGACAGTATTAGTATCTTCTGCTATGATAAAATTGGATTGCTGCTGCTGCTGCTGGGAAGCTCAAGCCCAGTGGGCAAGAACAGTATGAGGAAACAGATCGTTCATACTACAGCTGCTGTCTGGCTTGATGCAGTTTTCCCCATTCACTTCCCTCAGAGTACGGCTCCTGGATGGCATACGACAGGAAAGAATAAAAGGGAAATGGCTTAGGCTACATTCCCACTTACCACCCTTATGTCACACACAGAAAACAGGGACACACAGAGAAGTAATGCTTGAGAGTAGTCAGATGTGGATAGGAAGGCAGTGCTGTGAAACAGCTTTTCTTTTTGGCGACATAAAGCAGGGTAGTCAACAGAGACTTGTGGAATAGTTTAGGTCATTATTGTCATTATTGTTCCACTTGTTGACACTTTTATACTGTGGTGGAAAATAATAATTTGTGTCTTATAACATAATATCTCCTTAAACCCCAAGTTTTTTATGACTGCATAAATTTTTCTCTGCAGGAAAGAGGTCTCAGCCTGCACACAGCTAACCAGGCAAAAAAAAAAAAAAAAAAAAAAAAAAAAAAAAAAAAAAAAAAAAAAAAAAAAAAAGGTAGATATATGTACCACCCACTTCTTATTTGTGCAATAATTTGATAGCAGGTCTCTAAAAAGCTTTTGTCAAAATAGAATGTCAACCTCCAGAGCTATCTGCCACCACCTTTGGTCCTGTTAATCATGTTGCAGATAAAGTACAGCACTTAATCTACTGTACAAATGATCGTACTGAAGAACTGCGATCATCCTCACCCTGCTGGTCCACTTTTGTGGATCACCAGTGGCTTCAAATGCAATTAAGCCAATTCAATGCAAAGCATTGAATCAATAAATGCAAAGCAAATAATCTAAGAAAGAAAAATGCTTGACATGTTATTTACAGACCCAGAGGGCAGCTACTGTCAGCACTCATTATGGATGGCCCAGTCAGAGTTCCATGTGACAGCCAAAATTCCAGTAAATATGATGAAACATTAAGAATGTCAATTTGACTAAACAGGAGACTCTGTTCTAATGGAGAAGCAACAGAGGTAAGAAAGAAGAGCTATGGATGTTTGTGGACTGGTGCTATTGTGATAGCTTGAAAGAGAGCAGGAAACAGAAGGGGGAAAGAAAGACTCAGTACATGAGAAAATGAAAGGATTCAAGACCCTAGGCTGGCCAGGCACTTTGCTGAAGAAACAGAGACGAAAACTGGAAAAAATATGCTGCAGAGAACAGATATCCTTTGAAAATTGAGTTACAACTCAGAAGGCAGAGGAACCCTGGCAAATCCTACAAAGCAAACTGAATGTGCATCAGAGAAGAGTTTGTAGTGGTTTTCTACTAAGAGCTGTACAGGTTACATTCTAGCACACCATTAACTTCCCATTAAGCTTTTCCAGTTTTTCCTACTAAGCTTTGCATACAAAGAATGTTCTCTTTGTTTTAAACCACACATTCCCTAAACTATGATGGTTTTGTGCCCTTATGTTAAAACTTGAATGGCTTTTCTTTCAAGCTGAGCAGCATCAGTGAGGTTGTTTCAACTCTGTTTCCAAAGACTACCAATGGGAATAGAAGCATTATTTATCTGTGACTACTCTTTGACTAATGATACTCATTTGTATGATTTTTGGGGCTTCATTTTGCTCTCAGAAACAGCACCAGGCAGCATTGACCAGCAGCCCCTGGGAAAGAGCCATGCCAGAGCCTGGGTGTTTATGCCTAAGCACAATTCCCATCAGCCTAAACAATCCTTTAAAATGGGTCTGTGGCAAGATCAGGTGAGAGCCTTGGATGAGAAGTCTGGATCCACAAAGGAATGCATTTAAGTATCAAGTATTCATAGTTTCAGCCCATGCCGTTGTCCCTCGAAAATGTCCAGACGGACACTGTCCCCGGCTAGCTGCTAAGGAACAGCGCCAGTTATAGAGCAGCTTTCCACCCTGGGCTGCCACTCACCCTAGGGCTTCCGTCTGCTTCTCGTGGATCCTTTTCCCTTAAATGAACCTTCAGAGGCAGTGAGGCGAATAGCAAGGATGACAGAGAGTCTCTATGCAGGGGCTAAATCCAGTTTATTTGAACCTCCCAAGAGAAGAGTTCAGACACCAAAAGCCGCCTGCTGCAGAGAGCAGGGAACACAGCTGTGCAGTTATTTTTATTGGTGGGTGGTACAGTGGGTGTAAAGGGGGTGTCAACAACAATTCCTCCAATAACAACAGGGGGGTGGAGGGACCCAACAATGACTTACAGAACTTGGAACCAACAGCAAGAGAGAAGGGAGGGACCCTCCAGACTTCAGCCTATCACTCGATGCTCCCTCTGGAATCATCCAGGAGAGGAAGGGTTGCCGAGTGACAGGCAGAGCCTAGAGGGAGGGGATACACAGATTGATGGGGAAGGGTCTGGAAAACAGGGAGGAGATAACTGACTGACAGCTTGGGAGAAACCAGGCAGAAATTAACACTAGGGGAGAAGGAACAAGCCATTGTTTACAAACCACAACAAGCCCAGAGGAATCAGGGGTCCTGCACTCAAAAGCTTAGATATGCACCAGTAGTTCTTCAAGGAAAACATGTTTCTACAGCAATTTAATTTCCATTTGCTTTCTGAGCCTGGTAGTTTGTATTACAGTGGCTGCTGACTGGTGACCACGTATTGCCAATCTTTGGTCACCCATGTAAGAGTGAGTACAGTAAATGACCCATAGTAATTTAATGAGCTGAGTAGCACATTTTCACTATCACATAAAGGCTACTACCCATTTTTGATCACATTCATGAAGTGATCTTCTCCATTCTTAGCACACCAATCTGAAAAAAAATACCACAAGTTGTTTCAGAGTTGCACAGCAAAACTTGCTGAATTCAAGTTTTCATTACTTCCCAAATACCCACAGGGGCAACAGTTTATCTGAGCAAGCTTAGCAGCCTATCAAGTGACCAAATTAATTCCTGAGCAAGGTACAACATTTTCTGAAAACCTACACTGAAAGTGAAATTATTTTAAGAATAAAAAACAAATACCCCTTCCCCACCCCCCACAAACCAACTCCTCTGTTCATGGGCAACATTTTTAATCTATGCTCACTTTTTAATTGCCTTCACAGTTACCTTTTCCAGCATATAGATGTCTATTTTGCTTGTTAAACTGCAGTCTCCAATCCAAATGCTTACTTGCATTTAATAGTGCCTCATTGCTGTAACTATTCAAGTTGTTCTCCACATCCTAGCTTTGTTAATCCTTACCCAGTTACTGTAAAATAGACATCCCTTTGCACTACTGAAATTTAAAATCACTTCACAATTGTTTTCAAATGCTTGTGAAGAAAGGAATAATGGAATATTTTTTGCCTGTCCTTTTCCAAAACTTTCTGTGGCAAGACTTAGCTCAGGGCAAATTTATCAGTTGAATCTTGAAAATGGATGTCAAACGGAGAAGTTGACAGGCCATGAACTGCACAGTCTGACTTAAACTGTCTGTAATTTCATATATTTTTTCAGTGTGTAGGGTGTCTTGTTCTCTTTTCTCCACAACCCAAAATGACAGGTCTGCTACACATATTTATGCTAAGTGCCTTAATGGTTTTAGACAACCCCTTCCTGATTTTTAAGATGCAGCCACTAGATAGTTCTTGGAAGCAGGTGCTCTTCATGGTTTGAGCTCTGTTTCTCTGTCTCTCTGCTGTTAACGTTTCTCTCTCTGCTGTTGATTAACAATGAGGGGTTTGAATGACACCAGGGCAATGTCACAGCTGCACTGCCATGGCGACTGCTTTCATACTCCCCTGTCTCTCCCTCAGGCCTCTGAAAAGAGGGGAGGGAGTCATGTTTATATAGTAATTAAAACAATATTTACTTTCAGTTTTTTTGCAATCTACTCGCAGACTTTCCTGCAGATTACTTTCTGTGCCACCTGTCTCTTCTTGTATTCTCACAACACTCTGGTGTTTCTTCCTGGTATGAAGGGGCCAGTGACTGAAACAAGAGACCTGGAGAATCTGAGAAAGTGCTGCCAGCACCCATTGCTGCTATCCATTTTCTTTGCTCGTGATATCCGTAAGTGATCAAGAGCAGAGACTAGTGGATAATCCCAGTTGAGCCCACCACATCTGTAGTGTTTCCTAACATACCTGGGTAGAAACTGTGAGAGAATGCCCAGTTGTGTGCTACAAGGTTGTCTTGGAGTGACTCTTAAGATGCCCTGTATCCCCAAATCATCTGCTGTTTGTGTTGGATATTGTGTCTTGTCCCTTTAAGGATTCTGAAAAGCAGGGAAAAGGAAGTTTGTTTTGAAAACCCTGTTATCTCTGAATTCTTTCGTCTGGCCTTGGGTTTTTGGCTCAGCTCGGAGGGAGGAAGACTGACCTTTGCTTAGTTAGTTAGCTAGCTAGTAAAGGAAAGGCAATCTCCAAAATTTGTCTCTTCTACTCTTGGGCTGTTACATCTGTCTTGAACTGAGGAGAGACCCAGAGAGCAACACCCGACCCTCTGCGCCGCCAGCACCACCCCCCGGACCCCAGGACTCTTCCACCACCGAAGGGGCACCGTGAGGAAAAGACCTTCTATCTTTCTGAATTTGTCATCTGGCATTGTTTAATTTATTGTTCTGGGAGTACCCTGTTAAATAAACAGGTTTTTTCCACTCCTTTCCGTGAAAATCTGTCCCAAACTGGTTGGGGGAGGGACCAAGTGGGTTTGCTTTCTGGGGGGAGGGCCCCTTTGGAGGTTTGCTCCCCAAATTTGCCCTAAACCAGGACAAAGGTGATGCTTGGCCTGGCAGTCACTCTCTGATGCAGAGAGGCCTGAGCTCTGAAAAGCACCTGCTTCAGCATATCTCAAACCCGTGCCTCCACTTGCACCTGCCAAAAAAGGGGTAGAAAAGGCACCAGGTGGTGCAGGAGATGTGGCTGCAGGTTTATATTGGACAGGTGTTGATGTGAGGGCTCCATATGTTACCTTGCCTCCCAACAAATGAGATGCCTTGCAGCAGTCCGCCTGCACCTAAGGTGTGCAAGCAGATGGCCTGATAGCACTGCAAAGGCATTGTTGACAGCATTTGTCCTTTCCCAGTCATCAAGACTGGAGCAAGGACACGGTTTGATCCATAGCACTGAGGGTCCTCCTCTTCTGCATCCACTGCATTTCACTGTTCTGAGCTGCTGTCCTCGGAAGTAGCTAATTCAGGAATTAATTTTGCCCCTCCATTTAAATGTATGAATATTTCTCTAGGAAAACATTGTCACAGCACCTACAAATTGAATTACACATATTAAGATTTTCTAACATTTAAAATTGACACATTGACTGCCCAGTCTTGTAATTTAAGATTTCTGAAGTTAAAATAGACATGAGTGAAAATAAATGTGTTTACAACATTTCTACATAAATAATTTAATTTACTTGTAATACAGCAATGAAGTAAATTACTGAAGCAATGATTAGGGCAGTGTATATAGCAAATGTGCAATAGAGGTATATGGAAAATGTGGACTTTTGTTAGCAAAGAGATAATATAATAAAACCTTTCTCAACAACCTTCCTTGTTCAATAATTCTTTGCTTTCCATTTTGCATCAAGGACAATGAAACAGATGACAAGAACCATGTAGCAAAGATGCCAAGTCCTAAGGGTAATTGTGGGAGGCCTTGCAGAATCTGTGGGTTTCACAGTGAAACTGCCATGCCAAATGTTTTAGTTTGGTGCATTGTTAAGAGTGTTTCTGAGAAGTCACATTAATCAGCAACCTAACAGGATTCCAGTAGAATTGCAAATGAGGGGATATTGTTTGGAAGGACATTTTACAAGTTATTATACAGAAATCTGACAATTTCATCAAGACTTATGGAAAGTACACTCGTAAAGTAAAGACACCACAGGAGAAGGAACTCATGGATTTGTCAGTATGTCCTTTGGTATAATATCCTGATACAGCTGCCCTTAGTGCCCACTGTATTAACAGGAATATTTTTACCAGGAGACCAACACATCCAATCATTTACCCTCCCCATCCATTACTGTTCTGGACACATACATCACTGTGATGGAACCCAGGAAATGGAAAAGACTTGGAGAAATATGTTTCCCAGTTTTGGCTCATAGCCATTTCACCACAGCATTATTGAGAACAGGCTTTAGAAGGAGAATATTAGAGACAATGATGAATTAAGGGTTATAGCCATAGGACATTCCAAAAGAATTATTTTAACACACTTTCCCCCCTTGGCTGTAGATGTAAAACAACTTGGTTTGATTGTTAAAGCATCTGTCAAAATATGATGGACTCAGTCAGAAATAGCAGTGAGAAGAATATGTTCAGATCTGGTGAGGTATGTATCAATTTTTTCTAAAGCCCTCAAAAAATTATGTGGAAACAGGTATCTTCCAAGTTCTTGATGAAACAAGAAAAACACATGCACACCACATTAAAATGAGGGTGAATTCTCTCATCTATGTCCAAAAAAATGTTGAATGAAAAAGTGCCTTAGAAAAAACACACTGTCATGTGCAGCAGACTTTTACAAGCTCTGCATCCTTCTGCAGGCTGCATAATTATTCTGTAGAGTAGCCAGCAAACACTTGGAAAAGTGACATTTCTCCTTATGAAGTTCACTCCTGGAAAAGAAATAATAAGAAAATTTGGCTTTCTATTATTTTTGTACGCTTATCTTTTAGTTTATAGATGGAGATCGGGACTGAGATGTTACTGTGTGCTGCTATACGTATGTCTCAGTTTGGAAAGACAAATGTCTCCTAGGGAAGGCAGGCCCTCCCTTGGAATGGAGAATGCAAATCCCTCCCTCCGAATTATTATAATTTTGAAATTAAGGGGCTCTTAGGCAAAGATACGGGGATAGGAATAACAGTTCTTTACTAGTGTGTATAACAACAACAACTACAGTATTAATAATAAACAGAACCAGGAACCCAGGAACAGCTTCCCTGACCACAGGCACTTTCCCCTTTGCTGCAGTTCCAGTCACTGCTGGCGGGGGTACTGGTGGCTCCCGGTGGGTAGGGCAGGTGCAATAATCCCCACGCGGCTGCAGGGGGCACTGTGGAGCAAGCTCAGGGAGCATGTGGTAATGATGGCTTTGTCCCAGAGGGGAAGGGATGGAAGAGCTGTATCAGAAGGTCCGGAGCTGTGGCAGAAGACGTGGGAGGTTTCAGCAGGCAGGGGGTGCAGGCCCACACCAGAAGAAACAGGACTGAGCTGGCCTCCTGCAGCAGCAGTGAGTCCCCTTCCCCAAGCAGAGGCTGCACAGTCTTCCTCCGAAGGCCCAGATCGAGTGAGTGAGAGTTTTTCTCCCTGCCATCTCAAGCACCCAGCCATCAGTGCTTCTTAGCAACTAAATGGGAAAAAATTCCACAGGTAACAAGTAAAGAAAAGGAAAAAAACCCCTCCACCCCAACATTATCCACCCTGAATTTTTTCCCATATCAACATGTTACCTTACCAAATTTCAACATTTAAATTATATACATACATGCACTACCTTAATTATATACATATATACATGCAGATACAGATACAAGCACAGTATTGTGGGTAGTTCACCCTGAAACAAGGTCCCCTTGAGGTATACATCAGGTCTCTCCATCCTTTTGTATGACCCACCAGGAGCAACCTGGTCCGTGAGTGAAGAAAACCCCATGGATGGGATTGCCTTTGCTGGAAGCAGAATTAACCCAAACAGTTTTTCCCAGCATACCTCTCGTGTACCATTGGAACCTTATCTCCAGCTGTTGTTTGCAAGGGCTCAGATTGGGTAGGGCCTGCTCAGTTAGTGGAACCTCAAGTGTTCACTAACCAGGTGGCCTATGCTAAATTAATCTCCCAGTTCTTGAAAGTCCCCCTACCCAGTACCTTCAGGGTGGTTTTAAGCAGGCCATTGCACTGTTCAACTTTCCCAGCTGCTGGTGCATGATGAGGAATACGGTACACCCACTCAGTGCCATGTTCTCTAGCCCAGGTGTTGATAAGGCTGTTCTTGAAATGAGTCCTGTTGTTGAACTGAATCCTCTCAGGGGTACCATGCCTCCACAGGACCTGCATTTCAAGGCCCAGGATGGTGTTCCGACAAGTAGCGTGAGGCACAGGGGAGGTTTCCAACCATCCAGTGGTGGCTTCCACCATGGTCAGCACACAGTGCTTGCCCTTGGCCCTTGGCATTGATGTTGTCAATCTGCCAGGCCTCCCCATACTTATATTTGGACCACTACCCACCATACCATAGGGGGTTCACCTTCTTGGCCTGCTTGATCGCAGCACATGTCTCACAGTCATGGATAACCTGAGAAATGCTGTCCATGGTTAGATCCACCCCTTGGTCTCGTGCCCACTTATAGGTGGCATCTCTGCCCTGATGACCTGAGCCCCATTGAGCTGGGAATAACTTTCCCTTGTGTTGCCAATCTAAGTCTAGCTTTGACACCTTTATCTTTGCAGCCTGGTCTACCTGCTTGTTGTTTCGGTGTGCCTCATTAGCCTGACTCTTGGGGACATGGGCATCTACGTGACTGACTTCTTTAGCTTCTCTAAAGCTTCTCTAAATACCTTCTCTACCTGAGTGGCAATGTCTTTCCACTCATCAGCAGCCCAGACTGGTTTTCCCCTATGCTGCCAGTTGGCCTTTTTCCACCTTTCCAGCCAACCCCACAGAGCATTGGCTACCATCCACTAATCAGTGTAGAGGTAGAGTTTTGGCCACTTTTCTCTTTCAGCAATGTCCAGGGCCAACTGAAGGGCTTTGAGTTCAGCAAGTTGACTCGATCTACTTTCTCCTTCAGTAGCTTCTGTAACCTGCTGTGTTGGGCTCCATACGGCTTCTTTCCACTTCTGGTTCATCCTTATGATGCGACAGGAACCATCAGTGAAAGGAGTGTAGCATGTTTGTTCCGCTGGTAGTTGGTTGTACAGTGGAGCTTCTTCAATCCGTGTCACTGGCTCTTGTTCCTCTTCACCAGTGAGATCAAAGTTTTCACCTTCTGGCCAGTTTGTAATTATTTCTAAAATCCCAGGGCGATTTGGGTTTCCAATACAGGCGCGCTGTGTGTTGAGGGCAGTCCACTTGCTCCATGGGGCATCAGTGGCGTGGTGGGTAGAGGGAGCCTTTCCTTTAAACAGCCACCCCAGCACCAGTAGTCGGGGTGACAGGAGGAGTTGTGCTTCCGTGCCAATCACCTTGGCTTGAAGTCCTTCATAGGTGGCCAAGATGTCTTTCTCTGTGGGAGTGTAGTTGGCTTTGGACCCTCTGTAACTTTGGCTCCAGGATCCCAGTAGTCAGCCTCGAGTCTCACCAGGCACCTTCTGCCAAAGGCTCTAGGACAAACCGTTGTTCCCAGCTGCAGAGTAAAGCACATTCCTCACCTCTGGTCCTGTCCTGGCTGGGCCAAGCGTTATTGCATGAGCGATCTCCTGCTTGATCTGGGCAAAGGCTTTTTGCTGTTCAGGGCCCCAGTGGAAATCATTCCTCTTGCAGGTAACCAGGAAGAGAGGGCTCACAATCTGGTTGTAGTCAGGAAAATGCATTCTCCAAAAACCTATGGCACCTCGGAAAGCCTGTGTTTCCTTCTTGCTGATTAGTGGAGACATCATGGTGATCTTACTGATGACCTCAGTGGGGATCTGACACCGTCCATCTTGCCATTTTACCCCCAGGAACTGGATCTCTCCGGCAGGTCTCTTGACTTTGCTCTTCTTGATGGCAAAGCCAGATTCCAGGAGAATCTGGACGATATTCTCTCCTTTTTCAAACACTTCCTTTGCCGTGTCTCCCCACACAATGATGTCATCGATGTACTGTAGATGTTCTGGAGCCTCACCCTTTTCCAGTGCAGCCTGGATCAGTCCATGGCAGATGGTGGGGCTGTGTTTCCACCCCTGAGGCAGTCAGTTCCAGGTGTACTGCACATCCCTCCAGGTGAAAGCAAACTGAGGCCTACATTCCGCAGCCAGAGGAATGGAGAAGAAAGCGTTAGCAATGTCAATAGTGGCATACCACTTCACTGCCTTGGACTCCAGCCTGTACTGGAGTTCCAGCATGTCTGGCACAGCAGCACCCAGTGGTGGAGTCACTTAATTCAAGCCGCGATAGTCCACAGTGAATCTCCATTCTCTGTCAGACTTGCACACAGGCCAGATGGGGCTGTTGAAGGGTGAGTGGGCCTTACTGACCACCCTTTGGCTTTCCAGCTCATGGGTCATCTTGTGGATAGGGATCACGGCATCTCGATTTGTGTGATACTGCTGGCAGTGCACTGTCAAGGTGGCAATTGGTACTTGTTGCTCTTCCACTTTCAGGAGTCCTATTGGAGATGGGTTCTCTGATAGGCCAAGCAATGTGTTCAATTACTTAATGCCATCTGCCTTCACAGCAGTTATCCCAAAAGCCCATTTGAGTCCCTTCAGATTTTTGTAATAGCTGTTCCAGAGGAAGTCTATGCCCAGAATACACGGGCCCTCTGGGCCCGTCACAATCTGATGTTTCTGCCACTCCTTCCTAGTCAGGCTCACCTCGGCTTCCAACAAGGTCAATAGCTGGGTTCCCCCCGTCAACTCAGCAACAGAAAAAGGTTCTGCCCCAACATGTACTAATGGCATTAGAGTACACTGTGCACCAGTATCAACTAAAGCTTCATATTTTTGTGGCTCTGTTGTGCCAGGCCATTGGATCCACACCATCCAAAAGACCTGGTTTTCTTATGCCTCTCCCTGGCTAGAGGCAGGGCCCCTCTAGCCCTGGTTATCATTTCCTTCCTGGGCATACATAGTAGAGGTTCCTTGAAGGGGATGGATCTGACAGATCATCCTCACTTCTGTAACACCTGGCAACTTGGTCATGAGAGGCTGGGGTAACCTTCATTTTAGTCGAACTCCCTCAGTTAGTTTTTCCCTCCTTGGGTTGACGCACCTGTGCTGCCAGGACGGAAGTGTGTTTCCCACCCCACCTTCCACCTTCTCATGTCTTCTCCATGGTCATGCAGAAAGAATCACAGGTCAGCTCATGGGGTGTACCCATGTACACCATGTATTCTCTAGCTGAGAGAAGTTGGGCCCTGACTTTGGGGCCTGTGACTCACACCAGTGCCACATGGGGGCTGTTCCTCCTCATTTCCTCCCTCACCTCCCTCATCTCCTCTTTCAGTTCCTTAACTGCAGCAGAGACCTGAGCCTCCAGTGGGCCATTGATCATACTCTCATAATTTCTGAGCCTGTTGGTGACAGAACACACTGTCTCTCAGTTGTCCTCGGCATTAATTGTAATGAAGGTGGTGCATTGAGATGACCCTAGATTTGGCAGAGTCTGTAACATTTGCCCTGTGCACCTGACCTGGTTGGGGTCATTATCATGCTGTCCACCCCTCCCAAAGAGTACGTCCAATACTGCCACTTCTCTCAGCTGTTAGATCCAGCACATTCTATGATGGTACTCCTGCATTCTCTCTCTGTGGACAAACCTTTGTCTTGCACTTACTAAAAGCTGCTTCCAGCGGGAAAGGGGCCCTGGCTCCCTTACGAATACCTGATCCACACCTAAGTCCTGGCTCAAGGGTCCTAAGGGTCCCAAATGCCTTGCCTCACCACTATCCAGTTGCAGGCCTGTACCTATAAGGTCCCAGACCCAAAGTAACCAGGCTGTATAAGCCTCACATCCCCGTCACATAATATCTTTTTGCAGATTATGGAGACTTTCATATGTCAGGCACCTGGAGATGATCTCAACCTCTGGCTCCCCTGCGGGTTGTGAGGGCCCTCCTTTCTTACCCTTATTAACTGGGTGCTCTGATTTAATCTTAGACTTCATTTTCACAGAGGTGACTGCTGCTGGCTGTGACTGCCCTTGCACTTCAGCTGGAACCTGGACAGTTGTAACATCTGTGGGTTCCACTGCTGCACCATCAGACTCTCACTTTTCAAGGCAAGGGGAGGGTTTCCTACCAACTGGGGAAATGTACTCATTCAGCATCTGGCCCAACTCCTTCATCAGAACCCCCACCCAATCCAGCTAGTTCATTTCTGAGATGGACTGTGGGGCAGCGTCAGGCTTTGTGGCAGCATCCCTATTCTCTGGGGCAATGTCAGGCTTTGTGGCAGCATCCATAGTCTCTGAGGTAAGTGTCTGTGTGGTTATCCAAGTCAACTTCACCTTATCTCTGAATGCTAAATAGACTAGGCCTATCAGCAACACTTGGGTAGTATCTAGATGAAATTTAAACCCTTCAAAAGCTGGTAGGATAGGCACAAAGAACTGGTTGAAGGCTTGGGAGAAAACTTCCCTTGCTGTAATTTCCTCACATTAGGTACCATTCTTAAAGTAATCGCAAAAACATACATTTAGTCTGTGATAGCCATGTGTCCATGTGCCCATCTTCCAGAGGAAGTTAAAAATCCATGAATTCCTCACCTTATTAACCCATAAAGCAAACTAGATAACAGCCACAGTAGCCTTAGTTATAGGACCCATGTTTAGATAACAGTCTGCAAATGGGAGAAATACAGCCATGAGCATGTGCCACCTGAACCAGGGTAAGCTAGACAAGGTTTCTATATCCAGCACACACAAAACACACAGAAAAAAAAAATTAGGTTACTCAAGAACGGTTATTTGTTTTTTCGACCTTCATTTCTCAATACCCTTGAGCCCCATGCTTGGGCACCAAAATCTGTCTCGGTTTTGAAAGACAGGTGTCTGCTAAGGAGGGCAGGGCCTCCTTCTGAATTATTACAATTTTGAAATTAAGGGGCTCTCAGGGAAAGGTGTGGGGATAGGAATAGCAGTTCTTTACTAGTATGTATAACAAGGCAAACAAACAACAACTACTACAGCATTAATAATAAACAGAACCAGGAAGTCAGTAGCAGCTTCCCTGACTGCAGGCACTTTCCCCTTTGGTGTAATTATGGTCACAGCCAGCAGGGGCGCTGGTGGCTCCAGGTGGGCAGGACAGGTGTGATGATCCCCACACGGCTGCAGGGGGCACTGTGGAGCGAGCTCAGGGAGCACTGAAAAGCCTATCCTTCACACTCAACAGAACTTGAACATGAGGGCCCAGAGACAGCTTGGACTGAAGGTGATATTCCCTGCAAGAAACTTGCTAAACTTTTAGGTTGGCCAGAATGAGACAGCTCCAGACTAAAAGGGTAACACTGTGACTTGTATTATGATTCTTAGGCTTGCATTTGCAAGCAAGACAGTTGAGAAATATGGGAACAAAGGAGAATAGAATGGGATTGCAACAGTGAGAAATGTGGAAGGTCAGACAAGGGGATTGGTGTGCAAGAATATCAGAGTTTTACAAAGTGAAACAGGAGAAGAAATGTTGAGACAAAACACAATGTCAAGAAGATGGCTGACTTTTCACAAAGATTTCTGACAACTAAATGAAGACGGGGTGTAAGCTTTCAAGGAAAACCTTGAAAATTATGCATGGCTTGTGTGTAGGGTCTGCCTAACCAGTGCAGATGAGAAACTGATTAATCTGATCCTAAAGCACACACCTGCCTGTGGTCAGATTGATTGCCTTCTATAGCCTTTCCACAGACCAGGACTTCACTGTCTGGCACAGGTATGTGCATACCGAGCTCACAGACCTGCATCAATTATGGCTAAAGACAGAGCCATGAACTCCACTCTGGTTGGGGGTTGTGTGTGTCTAGTTACCTCTTGCGTGTGTAAGAAAATCCTGTTATAAAATCAACCTCTACAGGCATTTTGAAAACTTATTGTCATGCACACTGAAAAGAAGAACAGGCAATATATGCCAGATCCATCAGAATTTGCTCACACTAGAATACATTTAGTTCTTTAGTGTCCATCTGCTCTGCCCTGGCGTGTCCTCACCTTGAGTCCTGGGGGCAGTTTTGGGAACCACAATAGAAAAAAGGCATTAAGTTATGAGAGAGTGTCCAAAGGAGGCCACGAGAATGGTGAAGGGCCTTGAGGTGAAGCCATATGAGGAGTGGCTGAGGGCCCTTGGTCTGTTCAGCCTGGAGGAGACTGAGGGGAGACTTCATTGGAGTCTGCAACTTCCTCATGAGGGGAAGAGGAGGGATAGACTCTGATCTCTTCTCTGTGGCGCCCAGTGACAGGACTCAAGGGAATGACCTTAAAGTTTTGCCAGAGGAGCTTTAGGCTGGATATCAGGAAAAGGTTTTTCTCCCAGAGGGTGTTTGGGCACTGGAACAGGTTCTTCAAGGTAGTGGTCACAGCACCAGCCTAACAGAGTTCAAGAAGCATTGGGACAACATTCTCAGGCACATTGTATGACTCTTGGGGTGTCCTGTGCAGGGCCAGGAGTTGGATGGAATGATCCTGATGTGTCCCTTCCAACTCAGTTTACTCTATGATTCTATGAATAAAGTATGTGGCCTCCAGGCATCCAGACTGTCATCTGTGTTAAGTGGAGCTCATCTTTCCATCTGCCATTTATTGAGTTCAAGCTTTCTCTTGCATCTTCTCTGACACATCACTTTTGCTGAGTAAAGACAAAAAGAACATAAGAGAACAAAGAGAACATGACTATTTGCACACACACATTCATCTGTGTATCATGTGTGTAGTTAGTTTGTACAAATTAGTGGCTTTGTTTTCTAGGATGCTTAATAACAACAGCTGGATGAGAACTTTCAAGTGTCCAATTAATTTGGAAATCAAGTCACTCATTTGTGTTGCTAAGTATGATTTCAGGCCTCCTATTTTGAAATATTCACAGTTCCTTTTAAATGCCACTGAAAGAGAATAGTGTGATTATGTTTTAACGGACATAGCTGCTATGTTTTAACAACATAGCTGTTGTCCTCAGTGCACTAGGTCAGTGCAGAAAACAGCCCAGTGCCTTCAAAATGCACAGAAAAGGGGAGTAGACCTCATGCTCATGATTCAGATGTCTGGCTTCAGATGTCAGTCTGTTCAGGATTTACACTGAGCCCATTGAAATGATACTAGATCATCCAAGTAGTTTCATGCATTTAACTAAATTGGCATCTTACCAAGACACCTTTTTCATGGTGAAAGGGCACTAAGTTCTCTCAGAGCACTTAAGCTGAACTTTTTGCATACAAAACATTTAGATTTACTTTCTTTCATAATTTACTACTTCTGGCATTCATGTGGGCCTCTGAAATTCAAATGTGTTAATCTCAACCAATTTATTTTTGTCTGGTTCTGCCCTGAGCAAATGCTGACATTAGACATAACAATAACACACAGTGCTGTGCCTCCAACATAGGGTAAACAAAATCTGTGTAATTCATTTATGAGGAATAGTAATGGGAAGTTACCGAGTACCGTCAAAATCCATGTCAGGACAATTTCAAGGACCTGCAATGCTCCAAAACTACAGCAGATACTTGTGCGCACAGTATTGATAAAGGCCAATAATTTGAAGTTGCATGATAATGCTCTTATTTATCTTATGGTACTTCATTGCAGGAGTAGACCCAAAGAAAATATTTGTCAAAGGGCAAGTAAAAACATCAGAATCTTGCCTTTTGTTGTCAAATTTTAAAAATTACTTAGCCTCTGGGCTACCTATGTCTGCATGTTTCCTTTTATTACTTAAAAGGAAATAGTTTTAGATAGCAATGTTTTTCAGCTTTCTGATACAGCAACTTTTAAGGGATGCCTCTGAGGGATTCATAAAAGACAGTTAAGGACAGTAAAGTTATTATCAATAGTGTTCTGTCCTTAGGAGAACCACAAATTCAAGAAAGCTTGACAGTTACCACAAAAGAGCACTTGTATTTGTATCCTTACCTGGCGCAAAAATGATGGAAAATAGCAATCCATGAATTATAGATATATGTGGGGCAAACACAAATTTGACCAGTGCATTGTGTATATTTGGTGACAAATGAATTCCCAGACTAAACAAATGCACATGGACATTGTATAAAAATGTATAACAGCCTGTCAGATTCAGTGATAATATGTTGCATTATCATGACAATGAGTCCTTCGGTGCCAGGCTCAGACAGTTAACTGCAGAAAACCGTATTCAGTCTTCCTCCGGCAAAATTCCATTTGCTCAGCAGGAGTTTGTCTGGGTAAAGAGTGTGCGACTTGACAGGCAATATTTATGAGTTATACAGGAAAACTAGCTGAAATAGCAATCTTTCCAGCCCTTCCTAATGAACTAATAGGGTTTTTTCAAGCACCTGGAGGATTTTCTATAATCCCTTCAAGTACTTAATACCAGTTTTACAGTTATGTCTTCTGATAAATGATGGAAATGTCTTTCATTTTGCCATCTCAACCAGGGACCTTAATGAGCTCTGCAGGGGAGTTCACACAAGTCACAACAGGAGCTGGAAGTGCAACCACTGCTCTAGTCACAGAACAGCTGCTTACAGATGGTTCGTGGTGAAGAACCACTCCCAAAATCTGAGGAGACTGCATGTCCAGGGCAAGGTTATTCAAGGTAGAACATTGTCCTTATTCTTTCATGTCTCCCTCAATATGCCTTGCCTGACTGCCTGCCTCCTCAGTAAGGACGGGAAGGGGTCACAGACACTTTGCTGTTGGTGGGGCTGAGATGCCTGAATATGTGATCTGCATTGAAAACCTGTTTTAGAAATGATAGACTGAGAGGGAGATTTCCTCTTGCATAGTTTTGTACTGCCTACTACAAGGGACAGAAGACAGTTTCCTTCCTAGAATATGCCTGCATGTTTTCATGAGGTTGCTTTTCTTATTAAGGGGTTTAAGGGTATTTTAGTCTAGAAATGTATGTACAATTTTATTCTAGCTTGAAAAAAACCTCTTTCTTCCTTTAAAATACAAATATCATGGTGTAATATTTTTAATACTCAACCTTCAAAGTGCTGAATATTTTCTCCTTTTCTGTGGCTACTGTCATATATCACATCTTCTGAAAACATATTTTTTTTCTCAATTAAATATTTGCTTTTATTTGTTATGTATATGAACAAACTGAACCATGGTCTGATATGTAGTCTGTGGTTCAGGTATTTTGTATTTAGAAGTACATAACAACAATATAAGAGAGAATGCTTCAAAAAGTTCATTTCTGTACTGCTTTATTCCAAAAAGTTATTGTATAAAATGTCACTTTTTATTTGGAACAACTGACAATCCAGTGCAAGGCATATTACTGCCCATGTGGCAATAGGAAGAATGGTGTAGGCAGGTATCTTTTCCAACATCTGTTTGGCATGGAGCTTGGTGCTTCTCTCTGGCTTGATGAAGGGACTGGGTGATCTTACCAGACTGTTACAAACTGTATTAGCTTGCTAATAAAAGATGCTTTCTTTCCTATAAAGCTTAGCTTTTTATAATACATATACACATTAGTCTTCTGCATAATAGATATATCATCTATTATACAATAGACATACACATGAATGTCTATTAAAATTCTTTGTAAACTTGCCTTGGTGAGCCCTTCATTTTATGCACAATAACAGGAGGTATCATAACAGCAAGAAATTTCTGCATTTTTGTTCCAATCAGTGGTGCTGTGGCAAGACCTGATACAATTTTTATGAAACATGGAAGAACAGGAGACAACGAAGAGTTGTGTCAAAGTTATGGCCACAACAAAGTCCACAAGAAGTCAGGGAGCACAATATATTGGTTCACCATCAAGTTTGCCAGCGCTTGGAGCTGCCTCCCAGGGAATTGGTCCCCCACCTCCAAGACAGAATGCCTGTTTTCCAGGTATGTGCCTGGCAGCAACATATTTTCAAGACTTTCCTTGCACTATCTCCTCTCTTGGAAAGGAGAGGAGCAAGACTAAGTATTAGTACTGCTTGTTCTTGTCCTGGTTTAGGGCAAATTTGGGAGCAAAACCTCCAAATGGAGTTCCTCTGGGAAGCAAACCCAAATGGCCCCTCCCCCTCAGATGGTCCAGGAATAAACTTCCTTTGAGAAAAGTGGAAAAAACCCATTTAGTTAACAAAATGCCCACAAGCATAGACACAAGCACAAGTGAATAATATGAAACAATATATCCTCTCGCCGCTCCAAAGAGGGATGGCAAAATTGAGAGTGCCCTTGCTGTGGGTGTAACTCAGCTCCTTCTCAGTCTCTCTGTCAATGTTAAACGTCGGGGTCCAGGCCCTGGTGCG
>WAAE01023396.1:0-20595 GCA_013400495.1 Nicator chloris
ACACTTTAATCCAGTATAAAACAAATAAACTTTCATCTTCTAGGCACTTAAGCTAATTACATTTAGCCAGAATCTCAAGTACTGGAATCAGTTCTATCTACAGCCATTAAAAAGGCAAACATCATAAAATCCAGATGCAAAAAACATGGCAACTTAGTCTAACAAATTTTCTTTGGCGTGAAATATAAACACAACCATGTCAACCACTGTGGCACTTCAGATGTCGAACTGCTAATCAGTGTTTTCAAATAAAAACTTCTTTTATTATGATGGCTATACACATGTACATTATTGCTAAAATGTACTTTGATTCAAATACCGGGGGATGTTAGTCCAACTTGTAGAATCTTTGAGAGTATTTTTGCAGAATAGTAATCATGAGTTATAGAATCAATTTCATTTTAATTTGATCCTGCCTATTATTTTTTCCATTTAAGGATTTTCTGTATTTTCATTTCTATGCCACAAGTATTGGGGAACTACTGGTTTTTCAAAACCTGCTACTAGAGTTCATCATTTTAAAGTCCTTTCCAAATCTATCCAAGTTTCAACACAATCAACCCTCCAAGCTTTGCAATGCTTGATTGTTCTCTCACATTGCTAGTGTAAAACTGTTCAACTTCAGTGCTCTGATTCCCAAACTCACACTCTGGTTCATATTGTTGCTCATGACCTGAGATTCATAAGGCTGTTTATATAAAGGTAAGCCCCAATTACTCTATGGAATTTATAGGATCTGTAGTGCATCATTTGAGATAGCTTGGGAGTTTTATAGCTTACTAATTAATAGAAACTTGTTTACCATTGTGTTAATTTAGTAGAAGGTACACTGTGAATGAGTGTGATGTCCAGCTCCTTTTACGTTACAAGAGTAATTTAAAAAATTATCATCTGGTAACATCCTGAAGGCAGCCTATGAGCTAGTCTGCTTTTGAGTCATTCACATAGTGCCTGTGAAGTAAAGGTCACAACCAGAGTTCATCAGGGATTTCCTGTCATGTCATTTTCATCAATGTCAATCAAAATCAAAACTTCTCACTGGGATATTTGCACCAGTTCTAATGAAGGTGTGATTCTTGTCTACAATAAGGAGGAGAGTAACCCACATTAGATTAGTCAGTATCAGGGATATGAGAGAAAAAAAGTTCAGGACTTATATCTAGTAATTTTTTTTTTTAAACAGCTCCTATGAAAAGACTGATAAGATGCACCTCAAAAGAAGCAGATGGAGCCCTTCATGGGGGACTCAGGAGCCTGAGGCAGGCACAGTTACAGTAGGGCATGCTGAGACTGTCACTACTCCTTTTTGGCTGCAGACTACTGCCCCAGAGCTCTGCTGGAGGAAAGAATCATGTTCATGGTGCCTCAGAAAGAGTTAAGTTAAATTAAACTGTAAGTGTAGGTGTTTTGGTATTGTTTGAGACAAGGTAGAGAGTGTTTTGTTACTCTTCCTCCATCGTGCTGCTGGCAAAGAGAGACGAGATCATGCACAGCAGGTGCTGCTTGAGCTGGAGGACACCATCCCCACTGCCTTAGATTCCAGTCCTTTGCCTCTCAAGCAGTGCCTGTAGGTTTCTTGTAACACAGGTTTGGATCCTAACTACTGGTTGTCTCATTTTCTTCTGCTGTGAGATAGGAAATGTCTTTCCTTAGCACTCTTACAGGGAACCATTACGTCCCAGAAACTGACAGTGAAAGGCTTGAAGAGCAGAAAGGTGAGATATTCCAGGATTCAATCCTTCCCATGGCTGCTGCTTTGCAAAATGCTTGTTAAAACTTGACTAAAAGCTCCCTAAGTAAAACTTCTAAGCATATTCCATGATTTGGGCACCAAACATCAAACTAAATAACAAGCCTAACTTGATCAATCCTCTGAGCTCAAAAAATTTCTGAAGCTCATGAAACAAACTTTCACTGTAACACATTTATTTACACCTTTAAAAAAGAACTGACCAGGATTTGTCATGGTTGCTGTTGTTATATTGCTGCTGGCATTCCCTGAAACATGATCATTTCAAGGACAAAATGAAGCCTTACCCTTTAAAAGGAGCACAATAATATTTGCATCTTGAATGGAGCCAATACAGGTTACACTTCAGCTTCTTCACAGAGGAATGCCAAATTTTTTTAGTGCTTAGGGGCACTCCTTCCTTCACCTAAATAAGCAATAAACTAGTAATACAATGTTTATTACACAGTTCTAACAACTCGTGTTATTACTTTTCCCCAGGAATTCTACAGCCCCTGAGCTTCCTCACAACCTTCCTGTGAGATTAAGTTCAGACATTTTGCACAGGGAAAAGCTAAATATGTTTTATTTTCACTCTGCCTTGTGTAATAACCATCACACATGTCACACATTAGTATGCATTAAATCAAAACATTCTAAGTTTTGATTCTCCTTATTCATATACTCTGTTCTCTAATTCATACACTGTGCCTCCACAGAGGTTATACTTACAGGAAAGGTGTCCATATTATCCACATCAGGGCAAGCATGATTCATAAGCCTCTTCAGATATACCACCTGTGTGTGTCTGTGGAAATCCCAATTTAAGTGGATTTGAGTAAGGATAATGCCTTACCTATATCAGAAATTTATTAAATATATTCAAATTAATTCCAATATTTAAAAATTTATGTAGCTGCATTGGTGCAAACCTTTACTAAAATAAGCTTATTTATCATAAATAATTTAGGAGAGCAGGTCTGACATTTCTCAGGCCAATACAGACTTTTGCACAATGAGGGTCAGACTTAGATGAAGTATGTAGGCCGGTCTCAGAGCAAATTTTAATTACTGATGACACCACAGATCTTCAAAGGCATGGGTAGCACTGAATTACTGGCTTTCCACCAAAAGCCAGCAGCAGCTGGATGAGTAGTTTCCATGGTGTTCCCTTCCTGTGCAATTTATTTCTCATAGCCATTGGATTTCTAATTTACAAAAACATTTTAAAGCAAAATAAAAGTCATTCTTCTTTCACACACTGCTCATAAACTTACTACTTGACTTCCCCCATGGAGAAAAGTGGTCTGCAGGGAAAGATAAGGCCTGTGGCCAGTGTGCAATCACTGTAGAATTAAGAATCAAATCCAAGTATTTGATCAGATCTGAAATATGATAAGCCATTCAATGCTTTTATATAATATGCTGTTGGAGCAGTATACAGACACCTAGAAAGTCACTTCTAGCCATACATTTTATTTTGGGATCAATTTGATGTTAGCATACATTTGCCATAATCCTTCAGTAGTGTTAAAATTCAGAGGTCTTTTTCTCTGCTGAAGTCGGGTCCCTGATGTAGCAAGGTCACATCTCCGTTCTGGCTCGCTGTGCAAGAGGGACTGTCTGGCACGGGGCATTCAAGGACATTTATAATGGGTGTTCAGCCAGTGAAGGAGTACCAGGCTGGAGTCACTGAAGCTATAATTCCCATGAGGCAGCGTGGCAGCTGAAGGATTCCTAGGGCAGCATGCCAAGGCTGAGCATTTGGGCTTGAATCTGTAAAAATGCCTAAGCTTTAATTTTCTTGGCATTAGTGACATTGCATTCCAAAGGAAGACCTATTTCTTCAGATGTCTGTCCTAATAAATGAGTTACTTGAAAATACATTTTCCAACACAAAGCTAAAGAGCGAAATCCTTGATGTGCTATTGAGCCAGGCATGTGCTTTGCTTCTTTAACCAGAATGACAGGAAATGTAACCATCAGCATTTTCTCAGACACTCACACATTCAGCTTTTCCAAATGACATGGATATCCCATTGCAATATTTGAACTCCCTTAGGAACAGCAGTTTCTTCTAAGCATGGGGGTGAACTTTCCTAACTACTTTTCCTTTTCTTTGTTTTTTCCCCCAAAATACATAGTTTTAGTGAGGGTCCAGTGGGCCGTTAAGGACTGTCTTTATTTTGGCTTTCCTTTTGACTGAGCCCTTTATAAGAGATGTTGTGTGGTTTCCCTTCAGAAGAAGAGGAGTTTTGTGAGTAGTTTAGGGCAAAAAATTGAATTTGTTAGTGGTGCATTCCACACTTTTATGACTAAGCCCATAGCACATGTCTATGTAACTGGTACATAACATGATACTAAATCAGCCCGCATAACTAAATTGCAACATACCATTGATTTTAGTCACTAATAAAACACATACATGTGTTTCAAGTGGTTTTAATTATCTGTTTATTATTAAAGCATGTTTTCTTTGCTGTGTTTCTATAAAGTTTTGATGTAAGAAAGAATTTTTCTTCCAAATTTAAGCTCAACTGTATTACTTGATACATTTTTGGACCAGGCAAACAGTGTCAAATGGCCATTTACCAAACTATTGTTCTTTAACTCTGACCTCCTAAAGGTGGCACAGAAATCATGCCTGGGACTTGGTGTTCAGGGAAAGATAATTAAAGGTCTGATGGATTGCATTGATAGGACTTTGTCAATAGCTTCACAGAAATAAACCACTTCTTGAGCTGAGGCCAGAACCATCTGTAAACCTGACTAGCAAACTCACAGCTCTCTGCTCACAGTCTCTTTCCAGTCTGTTCTGTCTCTGAGGTGATAACTCCTGCCTCTGTTATTCCCTGTCTTCCACTCTTCATTTTGTTTTTATCCCTTCCCTGACAGCAGAACTCTAACTCACTCCCATTGCTCCTCTCCTCTCCTCCTGATCTTGCAGCACACAGTGTGACTTGGGGGTTTGGAAGCCTTCCTGTATCATAAAGGTGTTTTCTCTCCCGGTTTTGCCATTTCCCTAAGTAACACTGTTCAGAGCAAATCTACTTAATTCCAGTACCTTTTTCCACATCTCTGACTTATTCCTTAAGCTCCCCATCTTCCTGTATCCACTTATCTCTCTACTCAGATGGCATCTCATTAAAATCTTTGGAGAGGACATCAGCAAGGGCTTCTGCTTTGTCTTGCTTCCTCCTCTCCCCAGGTTTCCTTTACCACTGAGGCAGAGATGCTGTAGTGGCTTTCTTCTCAGAGTTCTGCTTTCCTCAGCAGTCCCATCCTTTCATCTCACTCTTATATTATCCTTTACTCTTCCTATAGCTTTTGTCACTTTCTCCTTTCAGTACAATCCTGCTTCACTTTATCCCAGTCACCTCCCCGCCCTTGTCTCTCCATCAAGTGCCCTGTTTACCTCCTTCTTTACAGGTTCACTGAATGAAAAATTGAGCTTCTCTAATCTGGTTCCATCCAAGGCCAAATTCTACCAAAACATTGATTACCAAGGTCTTTTTAAACCTTTAGATGATGCATCCTCATCCTGCTTAGTATCTCTCCCTCAGTTTCCATTACTGGTTCACAGATATTAAGAGGAACATACTGGTGCTCTCAGCAGCATATACTCACTATTTCTAAAACAAGGATCTTCATTCCTCTTCCAGCTTTGTTCATTATGCTTGGGAGGAATTATTGACAAACATTGACAGGATGTGGTTTCTTCACAGTCAGAATCCTCTTTCCTTGATCTCTATGAATGATTGGAGAAACGCTAGATTACTGCCCTGCAGAGACCTTTATCACTACTTTTGATAAATTAATTTAGTATTGCCTAGTTTCCTTGAACTCATTTGTCTGCATCTGTTCCTTTGTCTTATCCTTAGACGGTTTTTGAGGTAGGACTTTAGGGTTTATCCAAACTTCACAGAACTCTTCCCACTGTGGAGTCTCAGTCCATGACTAAGGCATCACTTGATTTTGTTAGTAACAGCCATACCTTAAAGGCTTAACTGAATTTCAGCTGTACCTAAAAGCACATAATTGTCAATAAACCAGCTCTTATTTTTATTGGAATTGTTTAAATTTAAGGCCTTTTTCAGTAATTTAGTCTTCTTTGTAATTAGCAATAGTGAGAAACATATGGTTACTCTTTTTGATCTGAGCAACTAACCATAATTTGAAATCTCATAGGTTATTCCCAGCGGATGGAGAAATTGATGGGGTAAATATTCTTTGATGTATATTTTTCTTTATATCTGAAAAAGTTTATTTCTGAGAAAGAAATTACTTCTTTCTTGAAAACATCAGGATTCAAGCTGCCAGAAATAATGCATCCCCAAGTCAGTACCCAAGCAATAACACACTCTGTGGACTTTTCCTAAGGCATACATGGCATTAGTTCTTTTTATGTCTTCAGTTGTTACTGAGCTTTGCTCCACTTCCCAATTTGAAGCCTATTCTCCACACACATATTTGCATGCATGTTCCAAGCTAAGCAAAACTGCTTCACTCTTTTTATTTGGATTTCTCTTTTGAATCTGGAAATTCCTTGCCTACATGGAGGGCTTGAATGACCTCTTACCAATATTATAAATAAGCAGCAAGTTTACCTCAATGTAAATAATGTATTAATTAAATGGACGTTTCTTTCAATAATTGTATGCAGATGCATTTACTATGGATTTTACTTGTCTGTAAAATCCCAACAGATAATAAAACTGGTTTTGCATTTTGGCTTTGTAAATCTCTGGAAAAACTCTTTCACTCAAAAACATAAAGGATTTTTCATAGATGACTGGAAATGCAACATTTACATTGAGACATCTTCATTTTAAAGTTCTAAGAAAGATATTTTTTATGCAGTAAGAAACACAAAAGTAGTAGAAGTCCTTTACTAACATTCACTGTGCTCCATTTCAGAACCTGTCCCAAATCCAGCCAGAACCTTCACATGTAGCTTTAGGCTTTGCTGTTAGTGTGCATTTGGAAGACTCACTTGTGGCTATATGGTTATGTCATGTGATTTTCTGGTGTCATGAATAACTGGCACATCACAGACTTTATTATAAACTGTAAATAATGTAGTACAGTTCTTACTAAACCATATGTAATAGCTCTGTAGTTTCACTCACACATTCCATAACTAGTATTTTGCTGTCTCTTTTTATTAGCACATTTTGACTAAAAGCTATCTTGTAAAGTCTAATGTTAAAGAATGCATAATGTATTTCTGTCAGGAAGAATACTTTTCAATTGTCTTATTTGTTTGTATAATCTTCTGAACATACCCTGTATGCAATTACTGTCTCGCAGTAGCTGTAGGGTAAAAAAGCTAATTTGGGATTTGTATCAATACTTTGTGTCATTTCCTTGGATCTTAGTTCATGTTGAGACACCCTTTGCTGCATTAGTAATCCTACTGGAGCATTATCATTTTGGCTTTGCTATTCATCTGTAAGTTTTACACCTCTTCTACTTCTGACAAATAAGGGTCAGTTCTACCAGTGCTCAGTTCCACTGGGTAAAGGAAGATATGAATGTGCCTTCACAGGCCCAACAGACAGGAGTGTGCCCTGCCCTGCTTCTGGGATGGACTCCTCCAAGTCTGCTCTAGTCAGAGAGCTGGTTTGTGTCAGTGCAACGAGGTGACTCAGCAGTCACGTTTGCTCAGAGGTGGAGGGAGTTTTGGGAACAGGGCTCCCTAATGCATGGAGTAAATCCCTAATAAGTGCTGTGGCTCCTGGATTGTGCCCACCAAGCTCATGACAGCTTGTCTAGGCAGAATCACAGTCAACATTTTGTGGCTTATATATTGTGTTCTTCACTTGACAGCGTTCAGATCACGAGGGCATTGTCTTCATCCAGCTTTACACAGAAAGTTGAGTGACACCTGCTGCAGCTCTATATATGCCTCCTCAAATGATACGTGCAAATTTCTGCAGCCCCATGAAAAAAAAAGTTCCTTTTCAGCCTCATTTATGGTATAACAAAGTAGTTGTTATAAACTGTAACCTTTCAGCGCTGATCATGATGAATATGCAACAAAAAGATAAGGGTTTTGAGAAAAGCAATTGCAATGATCTAACTATAATGATACCTAGCTCTTGTACTGTCCTTTTCATCAACTGATCTCAGAGCACTTTAGAAAGCAGATCAGTATCATTATCCCCATTTTACTCATTGGCTTCATTTTCTTACAGTGCATTGTCCTGATTTGCAAAATGTATACAAAACTCTTTATATTCATCTTTCAGATCCGATGTGAAGTGGGAGTTATACTCACTCTGGCATGAGAGGGTGCTTTTTGCCTTTCACATCCTCCAACCCCTACGCACACAGACCCTTCTATTTTTTCCTGACTGAGTGATTTTGCAGAGCAGAGATCAAAAGGAAATTTATCAGTATCTGTCTCCCTTCAGACCACTGAAGCCAGATTTCTGACAACAGTGTAGCAGCCTTAAAGCTGAAAGAACCATCAAGAAAGGGGAAAGAAAAGAAAGAAAAAGTCCCATGGCTACACTGTCATTGTCAGATTATGGAGGAGGAAATTGCAGTATGAGAGCACCACAGATGCTTTGAAGGTAGGGAGGCAGGGGATAGGGACTCTGGACTCACTAGATTTTTGGTTTGTTCAACCCAAAAAACTCCAGGACTCCCAGTCCCCAAAGACTCTTGAGCACTGATGTTGAAACAGCATCTTTGTGTATTATAGAGTTGTGGTTAAAGGTGACCTAAACTGCTTCAAACACATAAAATTCATCAGAAAGTTCCAAGAGTGTCAATTAAACATAGTCCTTCCTTCATCTAGCTACTAAAACTGGGGCAATAGGATTCAGAGTTTCCTTTGCTAGAAAAACTCTTGTGTATGAATGCTGAAACCTGGAGTAAAAACTTACTAGTCTGAACTTTTCCAGACTCCAAGGGATTCAGGCTAGGGAATGTCTGAAGGTCCTTGCCTAGATACTCAGCCAAGACTGCTGAGGTGATGTTAGACAGCACAGACTGTTCAGCTAAACCAGAGGGAAAGTCAGCAGTTCCTTTTCTGTCAGATGTGCTCAGAACCCCTTTAACAGTATCCTCTATCCACTGTATTCCAAATGACTTCACTGAAGCGCTGGGGAGTGTTCTGCTTCTGAATTGCTTGAAATAATCATGTCAGTTATGTGATTCACTGATGAAAGAGGAGCAGATAAATCCCTGAGCTCTGAACTTGGATAGCAGAAAGAAAATTATGGATGAACCTTCTGCATTGGCAATTCAATTGGGTTCAGATAATGAATCGAATGTTTTGCTGTTTACCCAGACCGTGTTCCCCCAAACTCTCCAAACAGTTATATCTGACACTGGGACTTCATCCAGCTCCCTTTGAAATCAATTAACAGACTCTCACGACTTCAGCTGGGAGGCCATCAGGCCCTAGGGCTCAAACAGGTTTGCTCTCGCGTGACTTACAGATTGTTTGGCATTGTGGCTGAGATGGGGACAAGGTTGGCAGAACACTAGTCAAAAGATAAATCTCCATTCAGGGAGAAATGGGACAAGTGAAAATTCAAAGGACTTTAAAAATCCTCTAAGAAAACCTCTGGTGGCAAACCATTATCATGTATTTATTTTCTTTAGAAAGTAGTTGATTCAGTTTGGCTTTGTGGAAAAAGAAAACCAAACCCAAACCCAGACGTTCTTATTTGGACTATTCTGGTTCACCCACATCAGTAAAATACATTACATTTTATTGTCAACAGATAATTTTTTTGAACTTGATGACAGAGAGATGCATTTTGGTAATGAGTAGGACCTGAAAGAACCTTTTCAAAAATGTTCAGAATTAAATAACAGGAGCATATCTAGCAAATTCTCCACTCACGGTCAGGCAAGAGTTAGGGGTTCCATATGGCAACGTGCACCAAGCAAAGGGAACCTGGCCAAAGAGGTAAATTAATTGGGACACACTGTCTCAAAGTTTTGCACAGTGTCATAACTACCCAGAGATACTCAACAGGATGTGGTTGCATTTCATCTTCTTGGCATTTCAGAAATATGTCTGAGCCTGCATTGTTGAACCCTTTGCAGATTTAAGAGCTGTCAGTCCCAATACTTTTGTGTGACAGTGTAAATAAGAAAAGGATAAATGTTTATAGGGAGCTTGTCAACATAGTATTCATGTATTTACAGGGGAAAAAACTCTTTACATTTTTAGCAACAAAATTAGTTTTTTTCAGGAAATAACACTGGGGTTTAATTTTTTTTCTAAAGAAGATATAAAACATTTCTAATTGAAATATAAAAAACTTTAAATCAACAATTTTCTCATTAAAAAATACCAGGCTGATCAAAAAAAAAGTCACTTTCTGATAAGCAGAAACTTCATGGTAAGAAAATGAGCCAGTTCTATTAATAAATTCTTGTATCTTCATAGCTACTTGACAGATATTTCTGGACTCCATGGTTTTCCTTCCAAATTAACCTTATTAATTTGAAGGGGAGAAAAGACCACAGATGTGTTTTGTCTCTGTGCAGCAGTTGGGTCACAGTTGCAGATCCTTTTTATTAATATCTCAGTCTGTAGATACCCAAAAAGGAGTTTGAAAAGCCTCAAAGAATTAAAGTTCCAGGTGTCAATGTGGTGGTACCATTTTAGGCCACATCTGTGAGAACACTGAGCTCATTTGGCGCAGCTGACAGGAGCAGCTGTAGGGACAACGATCTACCCAGTGTGGCCATGCACACTAATATGAAAAGATTCTAGTGTAAAAGACTCTAACATAAAAAGACTACACAGGGCTGACACAAACAAGACCATACATGCCCTAAAGTGCATATTTCTGACCCTAGTCTGCTGCCTCAGAATTGTTTCATGAGCTTCTGTGGGGTGACTGTGGTCTGAAGATTTTGGGGAAGGTACAATTTAGTGTATGTCTGTATAAGGAGCCCAAATGCCAGAATTGAGACCAAAATATTTTTTATTCTAATTTTCTTATTATTACCTTCCACTTAAGTTAGAGGCAAATGGAAAACAGAGAGATCCATGTTACTTTTTTTTATAGCTGTTTTCTGGCTGGTTCATAGCCTGATTCTCAGGACCTCATAGAGGGTTAGCTGGGCTCACAGCACTGAAAGAGAATGTTCAAATGCAGAACATTTCCCTTTATAATGAGGAGAGATCATGGCAATATTTCCATTCCTACTGTCTTTCAAAAACCAACTACATTAAATATAACTTAAGGCCTCAAACCACGTGACATAGTCCTGCTAGTGGTAAAAAATAATCGGAAAAAAATGCTATTTTACCTACTAGCTACTATTTCTGAAAGTTATCACATATTTTTAATTTCCACTCAGTTGTGGATTATGTGAAAGCTCTTTCCTTGAGGAAAAAGGCAGACCTTATACTGGTTCTGATAGGTTGGCTGATGCAAGAAAAAAAAATCAGGACTTGAAGTGTGTTTCTTGTGACTCTTCTTCTGTCTTGTCTGAAAGCAATTTAATATTGGTCTTATCAGGAGCAGATTACCTCTCATGTCTGGATCTGTTACTTTTGGTACAATGTACACGGTGCTATAGAAGACAAAGCATGCCTGATGTGTCACATCAAAACCACAGGAGTCTCATAAGACTTTTTCCTTAGTGTGCCTTTGTCTGAAGGAATTGGCCACGAATCCCAGTGCCCTGAGTGTGCTCATCCAAACGTGATCCCTGTGAGGTGCAGTTTGGCAGATTCTGTGTCACACTGGTGTCCAAAGGCTGTTCCAGAAACATCTCCCAAAATTGGGCATAAAGTTTAAATGATTTCTTCAGAGAGCTAAACAATGGAAACCTGAGGAAAAGGAACCCTAATTCACAGGTAAGGCTAAGAGAATTGTTTGCACTCTCAGTAACTTAATGATATACAGCAAAGATGATTGTCTATTCAGACCAGTTCATTATAAATGTCCAGATTCTACAAAAATCACCAAAAATTCTTCATTCTCTTGTGGTGTTTGTCACAACAAAATGAAAATCTCTTTAAGACTCTTTTGGGCAACAGGTGCTCGCAGAAAACCCTTTTGTATTGTGGGTAAACTCACAACAGAATGTGTTCTTCCACTGAAAGTATTGGAAAAAGTATCTTTAGATATACATCATCCTACTGGAGATCAGGTTATTTGGGAAGACTGTGTTGACATTGTAGTTTCAGACCTGATGTCACAAATTCTCAGAAACATCTACTCTTTTGGTACAATATGTGCACATGAACAAATGATAATGCAATTTTGCTGACGGATGATACCTTCTGAACTGCTTACACATGTATTTCAGAAGAAATTCAAATGTAGCACAGAAACTCTATGTTCTTTAGAGTAATTAATTAACTTGTTATAGAAGATGCTGTTTTATAAGATGGTAACTACAACCACTGGGACATTTCTTTGTCATGAATGTCTCAGGTGATGTAATTCCTAATAGTCAGTTCAAATCACACATTTGTAAGTCTAACTTCTCCCTGGAAATGCATCTCAGGGCACAACCATGACTGAATAGCAATTAAATTGAAAACTGGAAAAGCAAAACTGGATAGAAGAATGGCAAAATTATGTATTAGGCCCTTTTATTTACTGACTTTAGCAGGCTGTATGCTGAAGTCCTGACTCAATACTTACTATTCTAGCTAAGCAAAAACATCATTCAAGTTAAAGAGTAATAACTAATTATAAACCAACAAAGGAGGTAGATTTGGGAATGGAGGGAATAAATAGTAAGATTGATATTTTTCACTATTGCATGCATTAGAACAGCCACACTTTTAAGGACATGATAAAGCAGACCAAATTTTTGAAAACTGGAATCCACGCAGGAAATGGTCTTTTCTCAATTGGAAAAATTCCTTTTTTCTTTTTCTTATTCTCTCCAGAACTCTTTTCTCCTTTCTTCTTTGGCATTCTTTGCTTATTACTATATTCATCATGATTGTGGTGCATTTGAAGAAAGAGTATGTGTTGATAAACCTCCTCATTCATTATGGACCCAAAATATAATTACAGCAATTACATATAATAGTGGCAATATATTTTTTAAAAGCCTCGCTGAGACAGCTGCTTTGAAACAATAATGAACACCCATGGTTTAAATCACTTTTGTCTGAGATTAGCTCTTTTGCCTTACTTATTTCCTAGAAATGTTACGGAAAGTATTTAAAACAGAACAGCACAAAGTTGTCATTGAAGTTTTGCGGCAAAATATGCAAAAAGAAGACCTAAAACCAGAGATGACCTGTCTAATTGTCACCTGATGACAGTCACCTCTTACATTGCTCTAATTTCTTAACAGCTTATTCCCATATGCAGAATTGAGGCTCTTAGGAATGGTTTTCGAAAGACGTGAACGTTTCTTGTGCCAAAATAAGTTGTTGATCTTCAAGAATTCAGCACCACTTGACAGAAGAAAATCCCTCCCCATAAGCTCTACTCTGGGATCTGCTGTGTGCCAAGAACATTTGAAATGTAAGTCTCACTTACCTGGTGGGTAAACTTTCCTGTCTAGGCAGGTGCTGAATTTATCGGAAACGCTGGTTCTCTGATATTCCATGATGAACTCTAAAAAAATGAAAAAGTTACAAATATCTATTTCCTGTGGTTTAGACTACAACTAACTTTCAGGAAAAAAATCCTGGTGTTATTTCCTAACAGCACATTTGACTCTTACTTGAGTTAAAGATCTATCTGCTGACTCCTTATTAATGTCCATCAATCAAATATGTTTTCACCTTCATTCTAGGTCAATCAAAGGATGTTTTATCAGAGAGACTTTTCTGCAGAGAGGGAGCATACCATCAGTATGTAGCCACAGAGTGTCTGCATTTCTATGGTCTCATATTGCCCGACTCACTATATTTTTAGTCATCATCATCTTATATATTTAAAAATTTTATAATTAGCACTTTACAATGATGGAAGACTTCTGAAAAACTTGGATGATTCTAAGCTATCACAATCTGATAAAGTTTGCACATATTTTACTCTGCCAAATCTGATGTTATGGCAGAAGGCATGTGCTGTAGACATTTATCAATTTGTGCACAGTTACAATGACTGCAGTATATGCTGATGGTGAAACTTTTTCCATAAACAGGAAATTTGACTCCAAAAGTGGCACTCAGGCAGAATTAGCAACTTTCTGTCTCACCCATTTTTAACCTGTAATCACCAGATAATAAACTGCATCTTTTTTCCCCTCTCATTGCATTTTTTCTTTTAAACCCCATTCTAAGTTATTTAACTTTTGCATTGCACTGGGAGCTTTGCAGTTTTAAGTTCTCCAGGTTACTTCAGAAGACAGATGACAAAATGTTAGCTACAGCACCATTTAGCGTTATAAGTACACATCTTATGAGACACAGCTCCTAAAGCACAGTAGGTGAAGCTTTCAGAGGAAGAGGAGGTAAAGCAAGATAAAAGAACACAGTTGAACAGTAACGTTTCAATAGCAAAATTTTAGTTATGAAAAATACATTAACATGTAACAGGTGATTTATACTCCCCTGTAATTCAAATGCATTTGGACATGATGAGGAGAGCATTGCAGATCAGGTGGGGATCAGTAAGGATCTTGCAAGATTAGACTCATGTTATGTTGTCCTTAGAATTACTTTTTTACTCACCACTAATCACTTCTACTGCCTTTTCTTTCCTAGTCACTTTGTTTGTTTCAAGGGGACTGATAAGGCCCTTAAGGCAGTCCCATAATGATACTAATTAATTAATAATTGGTAGCAATTTGGGTGTGTTGAAGAGCTGACCTCAGATAATTCATGCATTGTGACATGATGTACTTGACAGTGCCAGCAGCAGAAACAGCAGGAGTGCCATCCTCCAGCTGCCAGAACTAATTATAAGCAGTTTGTCTTTTTCCCTCAGTGGCAGATTCTGTTTGTTTCACAACAGCCAATTTAAAAGTCACTTTTAATATCATCATCAACAAAAGAATACCTGGGAAAAAATGTGTTCACTTTTGACCGGGAAACTGCAGAATGAGTTGGATTTCCATGGTCACTTTTGCTAATTCAAACACTGAACAGAAGCTTAAAAGTAGATGGAAAGTCTCTCACAGGAAAACCTAAAAACTGCTCTTGCTTTTGCACAATTGCTGTGGTGCTGATGAGTTAGTTAATACAGCAACTTAAACAATATAAGTTGAAGCTCTTATATTATGTGATCAAGCTTATGACAAAGGACCATAGGCTACATTTTCCATGAAAACTAATTCTGTGTAAGTCTTAGCAGGGATAAGGTGCTGAGAAAGTCATGTAGTCTTAAATAACTATCCCAGTGTCAGTTGAAGGTAATTCACTGTTATGAATTCTCATCTTCCTATTACTTTGTAGGCTCACACCATTAAAATCCTGTCTTAAAATTTCATCCCTCTTCTATAGTAAGGTGAAAAGGTTAATTCCCAAGGGACTAATCCTGTGAGGTGCTGGGCTCTCTCAGCTCCCACTGACTTCAAAGCTAAATATTTGCTTCACATGAAAGCCTCTTTAATACCCCATTACTGTAAGGTATACTTGTATACAACAGTGGGAGCAGTTGTCATTATAAATCAGACAGTTTATCAGGGGAGCTATTCTCCAGGGCAGAGCAGATTCTAACACACCACGACCTACTTTATTTGTTAGCCTTAGTTCCACAGGAATTTTATTCAGGCAGACACCTCAAGGCATGCATCTTTTCAAAGTGTTTAGGCAGGAAGCGAAATTCAAATTAGATACACTTACGATGCAAATGCATTATTATTTAGCTCAAAATGACTGAGGCTCGGGGGTTGTAAATCCTGCCATAAAGAGATCTTTCAATTACCTTCTGTTCAGTGAATCAGAGAAGAGGAACCCTTTCCCTGGCTTTTTCATGCAGAACAAATTTGACTCCCAAACAAATATCAATCACCATAATACTCTATATTTTGGCCTCTATAGAGACCTAACTCCAAGCTGTTTTATATGGGTTTTCTTTTAAGATGGTGTCAAACCAAAACTTTGTATCTTTAGAGTGACTGAATCTGAATTCAGACTTTAATGGTGCCTCCCTTTGTAAGCTCAGCAAAACTCCAGAGGATGTGTGAAACCTAGAGCCAGATCTAGATCTGATTTAGGAATTTTTTCTTTCCTTTGAAATTTCATTTCTTCCTCAGCTCATCCCTGTCCTTTGTTCCAAACTTCCAAACTACAGATGAAATATATTACTGCTTTCCCTCTAATATTTCCACAGCCTGACTTTTTCTGATGACTCAAATTTCCCTTCGCCTCCTCCCTTGATGTTTGACTTTTCTAACGTTCAGCTGATTCTCCTTCTCTTCCTTTCCTATCCTCATCTGATACCACTTGCCTGTTTCAAACATGAGTTTTATAGTCTTTACCTTACGTGGAATCCTTCTGTTAAATTCTCTCATTCCACTGCACCACGTTCACACCTTATTCCCCTCAGAATACCTTAAACTTTTACTTTTCCTTGCCTCTCTCTTTTCGTATTATATTGATCAATCACACCCTTCTGCTCCCCAGCAGCCAAATTTCACCTTTCCATCCTTGAGTTTTGTGGCCCAAAACATCGGCAAAGTTTTACGTTTGCTTCTGCTTTGCTCTTCTGAAGAGGTAAAAGAGCCGACAAGCACAACATCACTTTTCACAGATCTTTAAAAAGCATGTGAACACCTGTGTCCACAGACAGCGCCTTGGCTGGGACTCTTCATCTGCAGTCAGCATCAGGCTTCAATCAGTGTCGTTCTTGGCATGTACATCCACTCTTTAGATTGTCTATAGGAAAATTCAGCTTTCTCATTGCACAGTGATAATTGTAGAAGTGGTTGTTTAAAGCTTCTGTATGACACAAACTAAAAGAAAGAAACAATTCCTCAGATACACAAAGTCGTCCCAATAAAACTTTACAAAAAACCTATTTCTCTGACATGGAGAATCTGCAGGCTTTAGTTTTAAGTTGCTCATATTTTTAAAAAAAAATCCTTCGATCCATATTTAAATATCATTTGAGGATATATTTATAACAAAACATATATTCCAGCAACATTTTTTTGCAAATATGTATTGTATATACATTAGAACAACATCCAAATATGTCTTCTTAGAAAACCTGCTAATGAAGCTCATATTCATCGAACAAAATATTTGTTTCATTCATCAAGTTAAATATTTGATTGTATTCTAAATGTATATACGTATTATAAGTGAATATCTACAATTTTCAATGTATGTTAAATGAGACCATGCTTTCCCAAAACAATGTATGACTGCAGTGCTAGAGAAAAGTGCCAAACAAATGACTTCAGAGACTGCAGTTTCCTATGGGTTTCATCTAGAGGCTCTTACTTTACATTGACAATTGTAGAAGGTACAGGTCCTGTGGTTAGGGAATAGATGGTGTGTCAGGAGGTCAGGGTTCCACTCCCCACCCTGCAGGACCTGCTGCTTCACCTCAGGCCACTCACCTGAGCTCTTTGTAACTCAGTTTGCCCACCAGTGAGGGGGCCTTAATCTTTCCTACCTACTCCACAGGGAGGTTACGAAGCTTATTTTGATAATGTTCACTAAGTGCTTTGAAATATTTGACTCGAAAGCAAAGCTTTTTTCCTGTGGTGTTGTTTTTCCATAGAATTGCTACTACATTTATAGTCATGGTACCAGCTCTCCAACACCACTAATAAAACTAATGAGAAGAGTGGCTTCTGTACGTTTTTTTTCCTGTTTCCTCTTGTCCTGTCAGTTCAGGTGATGATCTCTATGTCTTTTGTGGTGTGAGGGGGTTGGTTCTTTTGCTTTGCTTTTTCCAGAGTAAAGCCACAAATGCTCAAAAGCAAATAATAAACCTTCTCTCAACCAAAAGGAAAAAAAAAAAAGGTTGGACTGTGTACACTTCCAATTATTTTTAAATTAGCCTTCATGAGCATGTATAGCAAGTAAATGCAACCACAGCGCCACAGCTTCAAAGATAATATCACTGCTTCTTGAGTTTACACAGGCCTGCTTAGGTCTTTATCTGTGATCTCACTATCTAAACAAAAGCTTAGCTTTCTTTTGCTGTCCTTATCTTGTTCGTCAGTTGATTGTTTGCTAAGTATCTCAGTGAACAAGACCCAAACGAAAATGACTGTTCCTGTATAATTTGTTTGGATCAGATTAAATTGGAAAGAAGGTAAAAGTGAGAGAGAAAGTAGAATGCACATACAAATGAGTAGTGAAGGTCAAAATAAATTACCAAACATTGTGCTTGAAGCTTTCTCCTGCTCTTGTCTGACTTTTCTGTACACTTTATAGCTATAAGAGCATGTCCAAAGGAAATTCTTTAGATCATGTGAACTTGAAATGTGTATTGTAATAAGAAAATATCTAGTGAAGAATAAAATAATCTAACACAATTAAAGCTAACATAATCAGTTCCTTTGTCACATGGTTGTCTGCTGACAATTCTTCCAATACCTGCTATTATTTTCTGTTACACTCTGCATTTGTCAGCTGATTAATTTTAATTGCTGTATCAATGCAAGTCTTTCAAACTGATCCTAAATTTTTTGCAAGAAGACTCAGAAACTTGACGAGGATGTGGTTTGGAAGTGAGACATAAACCACTTTAAAGTTCTCTGGTTTTGTTCTCTTTTCGTATTGCAATAAAACCTGTTTGTGAGAGTTCAGCTGTTTTTTTCAGCAGCAGCACTCTTACGACTTCATTTCAAGCAGATAAGATAATCACAGGATGCCTGGGGAATTAAAATCCTTCCAAGACATCATGGCTTGCCAGAGGCACAGCAGGCCAACAGCATCAGGGCCAGGATTCCAGAGAGCTGCTGTGCTTCAGCAGAATCTGCAAGCTGCTATATATGCATCTTTCCACTTCTCACTCTCTCCTCAGCTCCTCTTTACTTCACTCTCTCACGAAAAATTAATCCTGAGGGAAAAACAGTTATCTAGTCAATGCCCCTTCATCATCCTACAAGCTGGATAATTTTGTAGTGGTACCCTTCTTCCATTCCCTCTGGCCTATTACTTAGACTTGTTGATTTAAAACCAAAACCCAAGCCACATCACCCCTAGGTAACCTTGCACTCTTGTGTAATGTCTTTCCATGGTACATTTTTTTAAATGTATGATTTATTTTTTTCTGGATTTGACACTTTCAGTTTCCAGATGTTGATTCTTGTTAAGTATTTGTCTGAGAGATTAAAATATCTCAACTACCTGGGTGATTTTGAATGGTCTTAAGCTTCTTTTAGATAAATTAAATAATTAGGGTTTTTAGTCATTCATGCATCTTTATAGCTGTTTTCTGTACTTCTACCTTGCCAGTATTTTCCTCTGCAAAATGAGTATCCAAACTTAGTACAACATTCTCCTTCTGCAGCAGTTTCAGAAAGACCATGTACAGTTGCAATATTTTCCTTGTGTTTGCCTAGTCCTCTGCTGACACATCTAGAGATTTTCCAGCCATACCACATTCAGTTCACTATTTACCATGATGACAAAAGGTAGATAACCTGTACATGCCTCTGTCCATACAGATTTGCTGGTCTCCCACTGCCACAAGTTACTGACACTGCTTGAACATTTGACCACCCCATTTAACTGAATCTCCCATCAAGTTACCTTCCCTCCCATGCCTAACCTCACAGCTCCCTATCTCCTCCTAATTCTTTCCTTGCCTGGGCCTCCACTGAACCCCACAAACTCCACAGAAAATTTTTCTTCCCTGCTCGAGTCCAACAAGATGTGATCAGTGCTATCTGTCGGGAAATCATTTACAACAGAGACAGCCCAAATGAGAAGCCCTAGCCATCATTGCTACGTGTCCCCAAAGTCTTACTCTGTAGAAAGGAAAAGGTCAATGGGAAGTTAACAGAAGAGGAAAGAAAAACATGTAGCAATGTTCTTTCAACAAGTTACTTCATCTTCATTTATATGCTGTATGTGCATATACTTTTTAAAATTTGTAGGGCTGTCATGTTTCCTTTTTTTGCCCATCTCATGAAGATATACTCAGGCTTATTTAGTCTGACATGTACTTTCTGGTTCTCAGTTGACAAAAAACTATAAAGGATTACTTATACAATATTCAAACAGAAGTCCCCACACTAACAGGGTGATGAAATCACAAGTAATATTAAACAGCCTCCAGTCCAAAAATTGCCTCCCTAAAGACTCTGAAAGGATCTACTCCGACATTTCCAACACCCTGATCCTCTCTTTAGGACTTCAATACCTACCACAGGGCTCGTTTCAGTAACTGAACTCCCTCTTTGTGAACTTTAGGAGTTAGTGGCTCTCTCCTTAACACCTCCAGGAGGAAAACAACAAATTATATATTTTTCTGAAATCATATGGGTGAAACTTAAACATAAATTGGACATTTTCTTCCTTGTTTACTGTGATCCTCACACAGAAGATTTCAAAATGATGCCAGGTGGGCAACTCCTACAGTGAACATTGCACTGTGGGAGAGTTTATTCATGGAGAGCTTATTCGTGTTGCAGCAGAGGACCAGTGAGTGAGGCCTCGGTGGTGATTGACAGAAGCCTTGTTCTGACAGGTCTGTGTCACTGTGTAAACAGGAATGTTTATAACTATGCTGGAAAAGTGAAGAGTTTGGTAGTGGGACAACATTACACGTGAATGCCAACCAGGGTGGATCAAGTTTTGCCAATACAATTATTCACACAGCCCAGGCTGTGGCCCCTTCGTGCCACTCTCACTTTCCCAGCAGTGGTTTTGTTGATCTGACATGTCCCACAGCCCAGGCAGCACTGAGCCAAGCTCCAGCCCCAGCCCCAGCCCCAGCTCCAGCCCCAGCCCCAGCCCCAGCCCCAGCCCCAGCCCCAGCCCCAGCTCCAACTCCAGC
>WAAE01023396.1:21199-57670 GCA_013400495.1 Nicator chloris
CCAGCCCCAGCCCCAGCTCCAACTCCAGCCCCAGCTCCAGCCCTTGTTCCCGTCCCAACCCCAGTCCCTGTCCCAGCCCCAGCCCTTGTCCCTGTCCCAGCCCCAGCTCCAGCACCAGCCCCAGCCCTGCGCACTGGCCCCGGCCTCGGCCCCGGCAATCTGGAGAACCGGCACTCCAAAACGGCAAAGCTTCCTCTGACCCCTAAACCGATCATTATTCACTTGAAAGGCAGGCTTGCACAAACAAATATTTTGTGTAGCTGTTATGATTATTGTCAGTATCTGTCCCCATTGTTCAGGCGCAGGAATTCCTTTGGTCTCATAAATGCTGAGCCCGGCCCTCCCCTCCCCCCTTTAACTGTCAGATAATTACACAGTTGGCTTTAGAGTTTAACTTGTCAAAGGAGTTTCATTACTTTGTTCCTTTTGGGCAGCTTCCACTATTGTGCTTTCTGAACACTAAACAGAACCTATATTAACTGTCAGTTAATTACACACCGTTTTTCTTCAGTATTTACCAGTCAAAGGGGCAGGTAGGCTGCAATCCTATCATCTCAATCACTGTCTCTGCTCACAAAAGAATCAATAAAGATGAGTCACTTAGTGTCACCCAGTGTCTGATACTCAAAGCCACCCATTCCTAATTGCCTTTAGAGATGGATGATAATACAAACTTTGAAGTGATAATCAGCCTAATGAGTGGCCTTGCTGAGAGGGTAGATCATGTGTCAGAACAGTTTGCAGATGCTTACAGGCAAACAAAGCCAGCTTTCCTTTTAGACCTGAGAGGACCATGGCAAGTCTGGTACCCAGAGCCGCGCACAATGGCAGAGACTGGAGCACAGCAGGACGCTGTAGCCTGCTGATCACAACTGACTCCATCCATCTTGCTCTTTGCCTTTAATCAGCACAGTCAGAACAAGTCCTCCAGATCTCCGCGTGTTTATGCTGGATGTTTAGGCAATAACTGTGTAAAAGATAAATTCTCTGATTCTGAGTCATTGGATTTAAATAATAGCGATTGGACTTGATAGGTAATGGCCGGGGATCCCGGCTAAAACTACTGAGTAAATGTAATTAAATACAATCGGGTGCAGTCAGCCAGGCAGAGCCAGAGACCATAAAAGGCTCATTCAGACAGCAATGAAAACAAACAACGTCAGCAACAAAAACAAAACCGGTGTTTGGTTTGCTAATAAGAGCATGATCTGAGGCCTGATCTACACTCAATTTTTGCACCCAACCATTTGATCAAATCAATAATTTGTAAAAAGCCAGCAACAAATAAATAAACAAAAAGACAAATTAAATTGCTATAATCCCTTAATCTGGATGCAGTTATGTTATCTAAAAACATTTTCTTTTTAAAATAGTTAAGCTGTCATAAATTCAGTCAAGTATGAACAAATAGTCTATGGCCATGTTTGTGCTAATATGACTGTCTCAATGTAAAGAGGTTGTGTTGATTTGATAATCCTATCCAAATTTAGCTAAATTTTGACAAGAGCTGACCATAGACGTTGCTTCAAAATCGACTCACAAAGACTGGGAATCTGCAGGATTACACCAATTTGACTTCAAAGCATAAATGAAATATATGTGAAAACAACTGTACAAATGAGTTAGCATGCTTAGCAATCTGGATGTAACAAGTTAAAAGTATTTTGGGGGCAAAGCTGTAGTCACTTTCTTGGTGAAAGGTGGTGAAAAAGCTGAACAAGTGGGTTCAGGATTTACACTGTTTTATTTAGAATCTGTCAATTTTTAATATTTTGTAGTCAAATATTTTGTTTGTAAAACCTGTCATGCAAATAATGAAGTAATGCAATAAAGCAAATGAAAAACAGAAATTTTCATAAAAATAAACCTACCCTTTGAAACTAAGAGCAAGATTATTTCAAAAACAATAGAACGAGGCCTCTGTCAGATAAAACCAATCATATTTTCATATTTTTACTAGCTTTATATCTGCCTGGCTTCCTTTCTTCATGTCAGTGAGAAAACTGCAATCTTTTGGATCTGAAAGTACAGAAAAAATAGCCTTTTATTTTGTGTAGTTTGTGTATGAATATAACAGATGTGCCTGTGGGAAGGCTTTAGAGTTTTCTGATTTGAAGTTTTGCTTCGAGACACCACTCTCCAATAAGTGATGTCAGGTAATACCTGCTGCATGCTGACATGAAAACCTATGCCTTCAAGCTCTCTGCTACAGCTAATATCAGCAATTAGCCGAACCTAACACTATTTGAAACTGAATGCACCAGAAAAAGTTAATTTCTTTTGCTAGAGAGTATGGGAAAGAAAATACTTCACTGAATAAGTAAGTGGGCTTTAGAGGCATGTGTCCATCAGCACTCATAAGTTGCCAGTGATCACCAAGGTTATCCAAGTTTCCTGAATTCACAAAGCTGGAAATGCACATGACTGTCTGCCAGAGCCCTGCTCTCACTCTTGGGGCAGTCAAACAAACTCAGCTCTGCTCAGCTCCCTCAGGGGCAGCTGTGAATAACACAAGAATTTTCCATGCGTTGAAGCTGTGGCCTTGTTCCCTGTAGACCTATAGCCCCTTCATCTCTGCACACAAAGCACCCCAGAGAACCAGCCTTCCCTAACAATGCTACGTCAGAACTTTTGGGAAGTGGTTTTGAGCTGTGGAGGAACTTCATTTTCCTTCTTACCTGGTGGATCAGCTGGGAAATACCACCCTGCCCACACTAAAGTAATATTCTTCTCCGAGGAATATTCTAATCCACAGTTATATTTCTCCTACAGGAAATATTCCTTTAAAGTTCTCTTACCGTACATATTTATAGTTCATGTGATTCAAGTTAATTGTTAAGCAATAAAGTTGCTAAACATTTTTAAAAATCATTGCATAACTCCACAGGCATATGCATTGGACTCTATGCACCCCATATGTGGTTTCATAGTAATTTAGCTCTAGATAAATGCATTCACAAGCATGGAAGTCTAAAAAATACCTTTTCAAGCACAAATTATTGCTATCATTACACATCTTATCCCTTGTAATCACATTCAATAACTCCATTTGAGCTCTAAAGTGTGTTGGATGAAGGGAAAACTTACCTGTAGTTAGACCTATAGAACTGAAGCTGATAATTTGTGATTAGTTAATGGAAATGTGTTGACAAATGAATTACAGTTGCAAGTTTAAGCATGTATGTTGCAAGCAATTATGAATTGGAAAGGAAAGGAGACACTGAATGGAATAAATGGGTTTGGTGATGCATGATGGTTGATACCCACTCAAGTAATCTCAATTTACAGTTTGGATTATAGGCAGAGATGTTGAAATTCACATGACATGATACCCTGTAAGGTGTACCTTTCTAAATTTTCTTTTCTAACTTTTTTTTTTTTAACTTTTCTAACTTTTAGAAAAGTTTCTAAATTTTTTTAAGAACAAAAGCCCAGGACTTTTAATGTATCTTTGAAAGCCACTCATTTGATACTAACCTTAGAATATGAATTTAGTGTTATTCTGTTATATTGTATTTGTATTACACCATCTCATAGTCATAAAGAAGAGGGTTTTGATGCTCAGCTCTGTACAGGTAACAACCAAATAATCCATGTCTGAAGGATTTCCCTAGAGATAAAACCCTAAGAAAAAGAATTGTAGCCAAGATTTTCAGATTTGTGTGTGTATGTGTGTGTGTGTGTGAGCTAAATTTGAGAGCCTTAAAGGTATCTGGTTATCAGAGGATTTTTAACTTTACATGTTTTAAAATTATCTTAAATTAGATACCCAGAAACAAGGACAGCCGTAATCAGTAGTCATCTTTAAATCCCACAGGAATGGTTTCTCTCTCAGCTCACGTCACCCTTGCATGGGGTCATTGCAGGGAAAGGGAGTCCTAACCTGCCATTCGCCTCTGGCTATGCCCTCTCACTGCATTAAATATGCTGGCACCCGTGCTGGTGAGCAAGCCAACCTGATGGAAACATAAGCCTGCAGAAAAGGCGAGGCGATCCGCCTGGCTGGGCAGCCACACAAGCGGTAATGACAGCACACGGGCACAGGCTGCCAGGGCCGGCCGCGCGCAGGGCAGGACGGGTCTGTCCGCACCGGCCCCAGCCCGCATCACCCCCGGAGACAGAGACCGTGTCACTGCACCCCGGGGCTCTGCGTCTGCTCCTCCTGCCCGTAAGCCATCTGCTGGTGCTTCGCCAAGGAGCACCCGAGAAATAGAAACAGCACAGTAAATATTAACCTTTAATAAAAGAGACACTTTTACTGCCTGTTAGAGTGAGGGGAAAAGTGAGAAAAAGAAACTATGCTCTTGCTTTAACCTTTTGGTTTACATATTGAGATTTCCAGGGATTATAAACTTAAACTAGCATCTCCAAGGTCTTTTTCGAACAAGTAGCTCTAAGTGTTTCACGGATACCTACAAAATTCCATAAATTTTTCCATGAGGCAGCAAAACATACCAGGAGCCAGTCACCTGTTAGTTGAAGGCAAGTACATTTTGAGGAAAATGCAGCAGGGGCAGTAAAATCTAGCACCACTATAAATAATGGAAACCACAGGAAGAAATGAAGGTACTTAAAGGGCTACTGGAGATGAAATTTAGCCAAGACATGATGGTCTACAATCCTTTTCCTAGTCTCAATCCTGTTAAAAAGAGCTATGAAACTGGTAATAACAAAAAGGAATGGAAGACTCCTTTTGTCTCATCTGAGATGTATCTCTGGAGCAAGAACTTTGCTTTAAAATGCTTTGCTTTGTATTTATTCCCTCTGAGCCAGTGTAAACTTTACCCATTATTTTAATTGGACCAGATCCTTCGTGCGTTACCGAATAAATTACCAAACCCACTTCCTACTTTTCTTGGAAATGTCTCCATACCCCATATTCATTCAGTTCAGCTCTTCCCTGAGCTGCAACTCTGTCCAATCTTACAAACTACTAGGACAGGAAAGAACTGTAACTCTGGAACTCTGCAAAACATTTTGAACTTTTTTTTTTAGCACATGCTCTATGGCACTAGGATTTTGAGCAGATAAACTCTATAGCAAAAGTCACGCACAGAAAACCAAATGTGGCTTTTGCAAATATTTTCTTATTTTTTAAAAAACCCCACTATATGATCACTGTTATGCTAAAATGCAGCCTGATTCAGCACTGGGCTGTATTGCCTTCCCTCCCATTGACTTCAAAATGAATAAGCTCAGCCTGGGTATTTGAGAATTCATTGCTGTGAAGACATATTCTGGCAGGTCAACACAAGCATTATTCATAGGCCTCAATTCAGTCTGTCATCTGAAATGAAAGAGAGCCTTTCTTTAAAAAGCTAAAATCCATCTTTAATTTGTTATTCTAGTAACTGTATCAAAAACCGTTATAAAACAAATATTAAAAATGAGAGCAAGCTGATGAGCAATTGAAGCACAGTAAAATAGATCTGGAAGTGCTGCAGAGCCATCAAATCCTTGCTCCAGCTATTGCAGACAACCAGTTTATATAACCTTTTTCATGAATATATCAAGATCTCTCTTAAAAGCAGCTAGTTTATTTCTTCATTTACTGCTGTTGTACTGCTGAATTTGTAGTTCTTCCAGTTTGAATTATAGATTCATAGATTATATGCCAGAGTGGACCACTGTGATCATCAAATTTGACCTCCATAATCTGCAGGATTGCCCTGAATTCATTTAAGAAGCCAGTGATTTTGTAACCAGGAGTTTATTAGGGAAAAGGCACAAGAGCCACGGTATCAGTGTTGACTGATGGGATTAATCAGCTCACGTTAACACACTGATTATCATATAGTAAAGGGAAATGTTTCAAAAGAATTCTCCAGTCTGAAACATAAAGCAAAATCATTTGGACTTCCAGAGAGGTCATGGTTGAAATATCACAAAACTCTCTTTACTCAAAGCAGATGTTTATTAAGATTAATTTAGTGTGAAAAATGAACCAGCATGCATATAAAAGACAATGCCTCCTCAATTATGTAATAGGACACCTCCTCATTATATTGTGTTCACTGAAGATGATGGTATTTTCCTAGGGGATGTATAACTACAGTTTGCCAAAGTCCCTCTCCCTCATTTTAGATTAAATATCAGACTGCAGAGCATGAAGCCAAGTGAACAGAAACAAGAGAACTCAAATAAACATAATTTAAATGGAAAAGAAAAGGCCTCTTAAGCATGTTTTCTGAGTAAATGTGTTCAAAATAGAAAGTTAAAATGATGCCAGTATACAAATACAGAGAAAAATCACCAGAATTTTATATAAGCAAAAATACCTCTTTCCTACATTTGTACATGCATTGACATGAAATGCAATATGTAAGTGTAAATATTCACAGAACTTTTCACAAAACGGAAACAACTTCTCTTTCTTGCCATCTTTTCTCTTTTTTCCTGTCTCTTTCTGTGAGCTCCCTCCAGTGTTCTCAAGGAAGTATTGAATCATTTCATTTTGGTACATTACATTTTTATCACAGGAATCATCATGATAAGAAAGATTATATTAATCTAATCTCCAAGGATGCCCAGTCTGGGCTAAAGGTCTGATCTAAACCTGGTTGTGAAAACAGGCACCAGAACAATGAGATGCCCCTCACCCACCACAGATGTCCCTTAGAATGAATGGCACATGTGCCAAAAGGGTTGCTGGCTGTAGAGGTGACTGGAGAATGAGCTGAGACTGTATACCAACTTTGAGGTTATTTAGAGTTAAGGAGTATTAATTATTTCTTTATTTTCCTCTAGGGACTAACGAGAAAGATTTCTGCTCTAAACTGTAGGTTCATCAGTTGGAAAAGACAAAATGGCCAGGCAAACCAAGTCACAGAGTCTCAGCCATCAATATGAAAAAAATGGGATTGGCTCTAAGACCCTGTCAGGTAAGGTACATTCCATATTGCAATAATAATGCCTTTGTACAAGTGTAAGCTGAAAAGGGATACGATTACACTTTGGCAGAAACCAACCAGGGCACTGAATCCAGTGCGCTGTGGACATGCCAGTCTGCTTGGAGCCAGCTCAGAGATCTCTATACAGAGCTGTTATGCAGGCTACAAACCTGCCAAAAGTGCTCTAACACCTATTTACATCTAGTTCAACCCCTGCTTCTACCAAGAGAAACAAAAATAGAGTCAAACACTTTATTTCTATGTCTCTTCCACTGGCTTTGTAGAATTACTAAACAAATGAGGATAAAATTATTATCTACTCTCCCTGCTTTATTTCTGCTGGTTTGTGTTTTAGTGTTTGTTCACTGACAGAATAAACCAGTCTGAGCTGGGGCTGTTGCAGTACCTTCCTACCCTTTCTTCCACAAGCTATTTGTTCCCATCCCTTCCCTTGAACCCACAGTAGTGCTTTGGGCAACTGAGCCATGAAAAGAGTCAGGGAGCTCAGTTGTAATAAAACCGGGCCAATATTGGGAGAACATACATAAACTTAAAATCGTAAGTAATAGAACTAAAATCATAAGTAATAGAACTAAAGATAACCTAATTTTGAGTACTGCAATGTCAATTAATTTGGGGTCTTTGCTGGTGCTTTAGTTACTGTAAAGGTGACTGTGACAAGCCATTTTCCTGCAAATCTGCATGATATCCAGCAGATAGTGAGCCATTGCCTAACCTCAGAAATGTCCAAATGGAACTGTGGAATTACTCCAGTCCTTTGTGGGTTTGGCAAAGACCTTGTAGGATTTCTAGTGACGTATGCTGGGCCTGACTCAAATCCCAGCAATGGAAATTTCTTTGATTTGGCTTATTGTTATTTCTGACCCTGTAAATGTGGGAAGCACTCAGGCATAAAGAAAGACATTGTTTCCCTGACATATCAGTTGGTCACTGCTGTTTACATCAATTGAAACATAATTAAAATGCCATTTTGATTTTTCCTCTTTTACTTTCAAAGCACTTAAAATAACATCAATTCAAAGCCCGTCCAACCATCATGTTGGATGGTTTGCTATGTACACAGCAGGATTTGAGTTTCTTATGAGAAAATTGAAAAAAAACTGGTCCAGATTTCACAACTCCCTTTCTCCTATCATTGTCTGTAAATAACTTCAGGGAAGCTCTTTCCATTTTCTCCCCTCTTCTCCTTTACAATAATTCTTTATATAAATTCTTCGTACAATAATTCTTTATATAAATTCTACCCTTTTTGCATTTTTGTTTTGCCCATCCTCTTGTAAGGGCTACCTTACCACCACTTTTGCATGCTGTTAACATGGAATCAATGGAAGATCTCAATAGAGTTCCTTTTTAATGCAAAACATTAGTATGTTGTGTGCTGTCTTCTATGACTGAAGTGCATCTTAATGTTTCATAACAGCTTTTTAAATCAATTTTTATTAAAAGGTTGGAACTTTAAAAAATTTGTTTTCACTCTGAAACCCATGAGTATGGAGAATAATTTTCCAGTTACAATTTTCTCTAAAAATGTCTATTGTTAGACAACATATATACAGACATGTTTTAAGGCAAAAATATATTTTACACAAAGGGCTTCTGATTTTTAACTATTGTTAGTATAAATGTTGTTGTGATGGTCTAGTTCCAAGAGCAATGACAGAATCTTGATGTTCCTGCCAATTGAACTGGTTTCTAGCAGTCAATATTTGTGGCCACAAACAATACAAGTTGCAGTTCATATACATCCTTTCCACAAAACTTTGTTTCAATGAAGTGACCATACTTCCCTTCCACAGGTTGTACTGTCTTCCAGCCTCATTTGAAACACTGACTATTTCTCTGCACATCCACAAAGTTTATTTACTTTACTGTAAGCCAGTAAGTATGCATGCTATTGGCTTAGAAGTTCAAACTGTCATCAAATGGAGTTTCTCCCTTTTTGAATTGTCTTGGTCACAAATGTGCACTGTGAGCAAATTGCCTGCCTCTTGATAGTCTTTTCAGGTTGCAACACAGCCACTACACAAAGAAAGTTACTGGGTGTATGCCAGAGAAAATAAAAAATGTATAAAATAGACCACATGTAGTTTTCTATTTCCTGTGCCAAATTAGGACCTCTTTAACATTGGGAGGAAGCTCAGGAGCTTTATCCCTTTTGTTTGTCTTTCACACCAAAGGAAATTACAATGTGAGGAGTTACCTGTCTCTGAGACAACCCCACCAGCCCCTCTGTAATGGGCACATTGATTGATAAACACATGAAACATGAACTCCTTTTCACTGGCAGATTTTCCTAGGACTGCCTGTTAAGCAGGGAGCTATACCAAGACCTGATGATCAGCTTGCTGTCCTCACACTGCACACAAAACTGTTGTAGTTTGCAATGTCTTAATTTCTTCTCTTCCAGACATGCTCCTGCTGGGGCACAAAAGAGTGCACAATGCATGTGGTCTCACCAACTTACCTGCATTGCCTGTGGTGGGACTGTAGTGCTTTGTGAATGTTTTTGGAATTTTACTCCAACCTTAAAATCTTAAATTTCAGGGTGAGTGTTTTTAGCAATTACAGGAAGCTCCAGCATGTACTATTGAAACCTATCTGCTCCAAAGTAAGCTCTAAGCTTTTAAAAGAAGGTGGCTGTGGAAGTGCAAATGACTAGTGAGGAGATGCAGTTACTGTATACAGGAAGCTCGGATCAAGCTATTACTTGACACCTGGGCACCAGTTCTTAGCAACTGATTTTAAAGCAGTTGTAATCTTCAAAGCTATCTATCTCTACAGCAGAGGCCCTGGGTATTATATACCTAATGAGTTAGACCATTTGAGCAACCTTCCTTCACATTAAAAAGGTACTTTAACTTTTCCTTTTGCCAGATTAACTGTTCAGTTTATTTCTCACAGATGAGATCAGCTATATGGAATTTTAATACTCTCTTTCTTCTAAAATGTGTCTCTGTTTTTCCCTTGGGCTGCAATGGAAGTTTTAAGACTCTTGAGGTTCAAAATTGGTTGTGTAATATTACTATTACTGTTTTGGGGTGTTTTTCCGTAACTATTGGTCACATGCATAAACATAAATAAATAAGTGAAAGTAGAAATAAAGACATGATCTTGTTCCCAAAGAATTTCCAGCTAAGGACCTGGTCTAGTAAAAGGGTTATATGCTTAACTGTGTGTGCCTTGTGGGGTTCCATTGACCTCAGTGGGATTATTCAAAGTCGTTTAATATGTGTATAAATCTTTGCAAAATTAGGAGGTAAATTATAGTACGTCTGTTAAAATTTACTCTGCTTTAATGAACTGGAGATGTCGTTTTTTGGTCAAAATATGTATAGCATATTCCAGTTATTTTAAAGACTCTAAATCTCATTAGAAAATAACTAAACTATTACTTGACACAGGCACCAACACATTGTTTTTTTCTAAAAGCAGTAAGCGAGGGTGAAGTTCAAAATTTCAAAATAGCTTTCATATTTCTACAGTTTAAATGTGAAAAAAGCAGCACTCTAATAGGAAAAACTCTAGATTCTTATCCAATGGCCACTTAAATAAGACTACTTTAAGGGACTGTAAGTCTTTGCTTCATTAAATATTGGAACAAACCATATAGCATAACCAGAGGTTAATGCTATCACCTACACTTTGAGGAGCATAGTACCATGGGCCAAGATGGGGCCTTCTTATTTCTCCAGACAAAAACTAACTGTGCAAGTGCCTGTGAAAGAATGTGTATGTGGAATGAGATATTATGATAAGGTTGGCAGAGTCACAGCACATGAAAATTACCTTAACTGGTAGCATTCATGAACATGCCTCAGAAGAGTCTTCAAGGACTTTACGAATGAGGATGTCAGCATGATCAAGTCATTCCCGAAAGTTTATTAAATGTGACTGCTCAGGTTTTGGTGATGCAAGGAAAAGAAAATCCATAGCATTAGAAAACATACCTGAAAGGATCTGATTTACTATATGTGTTTCACATAGCTTTATTGAACATGTCCTTTGCTGAAGTATCATTATATTGAACTTCTTAACCTTGAAAGAGAAAGTATTTGGCTCAGGGTTCAATCAAATACTGCTGGCATTCCTGGAATGACAACGTTAATCTCCTTCATTGTCCACTTATTTAATACCTTAAATATATTCTCATGCTAAATCCAGCACCGAGGACAGAGACTTAAAAAGAGTTTATTCCTTTAATTAGAAATATGTATCCATACCGCAATAAAAACACAATTTAAAATAGAACAATAATAACAAAGTATGAATGAATGCTAATTACAATATAACTATGAGGGAACCACTAATATACTGCTAAGGCTGAATTGATGGGAACTGAACTGAAAGCAGAGTAGTAATCAACATGAGAAGAAAGCCTGATACCCTGGAGTAGATAGGAAAAATAGTTCTGGTTGATTAAGTTTCAGTCCGCTGGGATGAGGTAGGATTTTGAAATTGTGTTCTTTGGAGACTGTGTCAGGGAATGAATGTGCTTCTGGTCAGTGAAAGGACAGCTAAAAAACTACATGGTGGATCCCAGAGCATTGGGTGGCACATATTCATGCATAAGCATATATATATAAACACCACCACTAGTTACTTGGTCAAAAGCTTTCCCCTCTGTGCCATGCGATCTCACGTAGCCAGGCCACTGCACAGAACGTGAGAACAGAGTTGCCTCGATAACAAAGGTTTATTCTGCAATATTCTGTCTATTTCACAAGGTTTATTCTGCAATCAGATTACAAACACTGTGATACATCTTACGGGTACTGATGTGACACTGTGCCAGTGCAGGATGGCAGCAGATCAGGGGATCCGGGAAGTCAGCTTTCTCTTCAGGAGGGGAAACCGTCGCTGCAAGCTCCAGGTGTAACCAGGTTGCTCCACCTACACAGGGATTTGTGGTCATGGGACATACATGGAATCACAGAAACACAGAATATTCTGTGGAAGGGACCCACAAGGATCATCGGGTCCAACTCCTGGTCCTGCACAGGACACCCACAAGAGTCACACCGTGTGCCTGACAGCAGTGTCCAAACTCTTTTTGAACTCTGTCAGGCTTCGTGCTGTGACTGCTTTCCTGGGGAGCCTGTGCCAGCATCCAACCACTGTGTGGGTGAAGAACCATTTCTAATATCCCACCGACACCGCCCCGACACAACTTCAGGCCATTCCCTCGGGTCCTGTCCCCGTCCCCACGGAGATCAGTGCCTGATTACACGTGAGGGCGTTTCGTAGGGGAGTCTCACACCAGCGCCTACTCCAGATCTCAGTGCAGATCTGGTTAACATTTATTAATCAACTCTAACTAACCTGCACCAGTACCGCTTGGCGACAACTGGCAGGACGCCCTAGCTGGGAGTCGTTACACCGCACATGTTCTGTTTTCCGTACAGCGTTTACACAGCGCTGGCCACACCTGCAGGTTGTGCCGGGACACGGCTCCCATCCTGCCCCGTCCCGTCCCGTCCCGTCCCTGGCAGGGCGCTGTTATCCCGGGCTGGCCCAGCCTGCCCCGGGCAGAGCCGCTCCCGCGCCGCCGCGGCCTCCCCGCCCCTCCCGCCCCGCCGCGCAGCCGGAACGCGCCGCGCGGGGCCGCGTTGCGCGGGGAAGGGCGCGCGGCGGCACCGGCGGCCGCCATGGCGGTGGATATCACCCTGCTCTTCAAGGCCAGCGTGAAGACCGTGAAGACCCGCAACAAGGCGCTGGGGGTGGCGGTGACGGGGGACAGCGCCAGGGATGAGCTGCTCAAGCGGGGCACCGCCCGCTCGAAAAGCGACTTCACCAGCAGGGCGCGGGAGGTGGTGAGTGCGGCCCCGGGGGGAGGGCGAGGGGCAGCCAGGGCCGCCGGCAGCGGCTCCGCCCGGGCGGGCAGCCCGCCCCTCACCGCCGCCTCGGAGCGTCCCCGGGGAGAGCGAGCGGGCCCCGGAGTCGCCCGCAAAGAGCCCCGGGGCAGCGCTTTCCCACACGGGTGTGGGCTGGGAGCGCGGCGTGAGAGCCGGGGTCCGGCGCTGCCGTGGCGGCTGGGGCCGGCTCCGAGCCCGCCTGTCGCCCGCGTTCCCCGCGACGCGGCTTCTCCCGGGGGGCTCTGCGGGCCGCGGCCCTTCCTGCCAGGGCTGCGGCTGTGTCCGTGCGGATCTGCCGCCCCTCCGGCCCGTGCCTGCGTGCGCACGGGTGTTTCCTCCTGGCGGCTGCCACGTAACAGACAGAACGCTGCCATAGCACATGCGTTCGTCAGCGTTTGCAGTGCTGCTCCCTACATGCTGCTTTTGGCTTGGTTGCTTTCCCTGTCACACAGTGTGGCAGTTCAGTGCCAGCCCTGGGCAGATTACATGTACGAAGGTAATCAGAACGTTTTAGGTCTCGAAAAGACAAGCACTGAAAAGTTAAGCAACTACAGAAGTGAAAGCTGATCAGCATTAACAGCAGTCCTCAGTCGATTGTCAATTTTGTTTCCTGTTGTTTTTCTCCCTACTAAGTCAAAGGCAGGGTTTGAATGACATATCTTTGATAAAACACTGGACTGTATTTTGGAAAACTAAGAGGAACTCTGATGAGACAGACTTTCAGAATGGCTATGCAAGTTTGGAACTAAATGAGGAATGTGTAAGTGCTTTATAGTAGCAGAGGAAGCACAAGGAAATCTGAGGGTTTTAGGTTCCATTCTGGATACTCTTACAGCCACAGATTTGTTTGTTCCCTCTGAACCATCCTTTTGCCCCAATGCCACCAGTATTATCTCTCTCTGCATTTCGATTCCTCCTTCCCAGTTTCCGTGTCTGTATTTCAAATAATTTTCAGTCTCAGACTAGGTTCATGCCAACCTCTTCCTCCCTTCTAGTCTTTGCTCCCCCTTACCATCTTAATGCCAGGGCTTCTTTGCTTTTGCCTCTTCCCAAGTTTGTTTTGTTTTTTTTTTTCTATTCATACTCAAGCCTACCCTCACCTCCATCTTCTGCTTGCCCTGGTGTAGTCCTGTGCAGTGATAGCATGCTGTAGCCATGTCCTTTTTTTCCTGCCCTGGTTCTTTGGCTTCCCCCTGTTCACAGCTGCTGTTTCCTGATAATCCCAGTTTTTTCTCTGAACTCCTTGCCCTTTCTGAATTTCCTCAGTGCACTGTCCAGACAACAGAAAGAAGGACAAAGTTGTAGAGAAAAAAGTGTCTTGTTTAGTTTGTAGGAGCATCAGGTGAAGTAAACAGCTAATGCCAGTGGGGATGAGCTGAAGGCGGAAAATGGTTTTAATTAATGGTACTTATATCAACAATGGTTTTGGAGAAGAAGCAAAAGCTGAAATGTGTTGCTATGTGAACACATGGTGCCTGTTGACAGCTGCTCAGTGAGAGGGAGCAAAGTGGACTGGTCTTGCTCTGTAACTCCTGTACCTTTGTGACAGCCAACAGCCCACCAGACCACAGAACATCATTTTAATGTGTGAATAAAATACTGAAATGGCAGCTAGAAGAATAAGCTTTATAGTAAAATAAATTATGATTTTACCTGTTTGTTTCAGCCAAATACAGTTCAGTTTGATTATGTATGTGTCAAACCCTCTTTCAAATACTTTATTATAGCCTTTTGATTAAAAGTTTAACTGCTTCAGCCAAGACTATGCACCTTGACTTGGAAATGTAATCTTTTGACAGATGCATTAATTCTTTAATGTATTTCTTTTTCAAAAGAGCTGCAAAAGCTAGTGAATTCTTGTCACTGAACAGGTTTTTTGTTTATTTTTTAATCTGAGGAAGGTATCAAATGTTTAACTAGCATTGCCTATAAAAGTTTTAATGAACAACACTGGTCAGAATCCATATAGGATAATAGTGAAGACCCTGAATATGCTCCACTTAGTCACCACTTTCTTTATGCCTTCCTTGGTTGCAGAATAGAATATTTCAGTTGGGAAGGACCTACAACTATCATCTTCTCCAACTGCCTGACCCCTTCAGGGCTGAGGAAAAGTTAAAGCAAGTTGTTAAGGGCATTGTCCAACACTGACAGGCTTGAGGCACCTACCACCTCTCTGGGAAGCCTCTTCTGGTGTTTGACCACCCACTCATTATAAAATGCTGCTTAATGTCCAGTCTAAGCCTCCCCTGGCACAGCTTTGAACCATTCCCAGTCATCCTGTCCCTGGATACCAGAGGGAAAAGACCGGCACTTCATTCTTCATGTCTTCTCCTCAAGAAAATGTAGAGCAATGAGGTTGCCCCTCAGCCTCCTTTTCTACAAACCAGAGAAGCCCAAAATCCTTAGTGCAAGTTCTCCATCTGGCATGCTAATATGAAAATAGTGAAATAATAGAGTCTACACAGAGAACTACTCCTTTCAACATTATATTCTGTTTGCATAGTATCTTGCACTAGGGCTGTGCCAATGCTGCTTGTGCTCCAGGCTCCAGGGGTAGCAGCCAGTTGCTCACAGCTGCAACACAGCTGGAGTGTGGGACTGGGCAGGCATTCAGCTATAGGATCAGAGATCTCTCTAGCCCATCCTACAGAGGTTTTGTATCAGACAGTTAATGTGTTTGAACACTTTGCCGAGCTGTATTACGCAATATAACTATCACACATTAAATGTTCTCTTTCTCCTTTCTGCCCCTGAAGGACTGTGAGTTTTGCTGTAGGATCCAAGGACTGTGGAGACTTTTTTTGGTTTTGACTTTTTTGTATACAGTCTCTAAGTGATGTTTAAGAGGGAAGATTGAAGGTGCTTAGTGTTTGGAGAAGAAGCTGACAAAATTGTAACCAGTAATCCTACATAGCTTCTGTTTTTATGATAAAGGTTCATTGCACCTGGGAGATAAAGTTATAAATTCCTATTTTACATTTTCAAACTTAACGTGATTTTTTGAAGGAGGATTGAGAATTGAGGATTGAAGGAGGCACAGGGAGTGTAGAATATAAGAGTTTTGACTTGAATCGATATTGTGTAGGGAAGCTGATTTTCTTGTGATCAACACAAAACATCCTCTTGGTGTTTTGTGTTGATCACAAGAAAATATTTCAGCATTCTCTATTAATTTGTATTTTTTTGAAGCTGGCTATTTTATACTCAGGTATACTGTGTTGCTGCAGTCTCTAGGGAGCTGATGAAGGTTTTTGTATTTGAGACTAAGTTCTTAACACAAGGATGTTATGAGCTCATCTATAACCATGGTAATGTTAGTCGCAGAGACAGGTGTTGGTGATCTTATTAAACTGTGATAAAACTGTTCCATTCATATAAATTGAAGATGAATGCTATAGCTCTGAGCTGTTGAAAGGATATTCTTTGCCCTGCTGTTGACCTATCACTGTTTATTTGGTTTGGGTTTTTTTTTGTCTGTCAGCTGCCATCGTACAACCATTGGGTTGTCTGATATGCAATGTAATTTATGTTGAATATTTTTGGCACCTCTCAATCTCTTCACCAGCTGCATATTGACTAGGACCAGGTGAGAAATTATTGTTAAGAATCAACAGGATCCTGTAGCAACAGGAAAGCAACAGTTACAGTGACAGACTTTCCATTATTTGCAATTTATAAAAGACTTAGAATTCATTATGTGTATGTTAGTGCTTTTTAGTGAATAAAAACAAATAATTTTCTTTCTCTTAGACTTTACGGTGACGTAGTTGTATAAAATGCAGTATTCAGGGATTTTAAAATTTGCATTTCTTCATACTTTTATATAGGCTTTTGTAGTTTGATCCTGACTGGATGCCAGGTACCCACCAAAGCTGCTCTATCACTGCCCTCCTCATCTGGGCAGGGGAGAGGAAATAGAATGAAAGGCTCATGGGTCAAGGTAAGGACAGGGAGTGATGTCTCAGCAATTGGGTTATGGGCAAGACCAACTTGAATTGGGGAAAATGAGTTTAATTATTACCAATCAAATCAGAGGAGGATAATGAGAAATAAACCAAAATCTTAAAACATTTTTCCACCACTCCTCCCATCTTCCAGGCTGAACTTCACTCCCAGTTCTCTACTTCCTTCCCACCAGTGGCACGAGGGGACAGGGAGTGGAGGCTGAGGTTCCTCACACGTTGTCTCCGCTGCTCCTTCCTCTGCAAGGGAGGACTGCTGGCTCTGTTCCCCTGATCCAAAGTGGGGTCCCTTCTACAGGAAGTCCTCTGTGAACTGCTCCAGTGTGGATTGCTCCTGGGGTCGTGCCAGCAAAAATTCTGCAGTGTGGGCTTCTCTCTCCACAGGTCCTGCCAGGAAACTGCAAACTTCCCACAGGGTCACTGCTGCCTGTGGGCATCCACCTGCTCCATCATGGAGTCTCCATGGGCTGCAGGGGCACAGCTGCCTTGCCATGGTTTGCTGCAGGGGCTGGAGCTTTGCTCTGGCTCCTGGAACACCTTCTGCCGCTCCTTCTGCACTGACCTTCATGTCTGCAGGGCTGTCCTCTCACACATTCTCATTCTTCTCTCCTGATACAGTTATACTGCTGTGCAGTAACACTTTTTCACCCCTTTCTTAACTCTGTTATCCCAGAGGCACAGCCACTGTTGCTGCTGGGCTCATCCTTGGCCAGTGGTGTGTCTGTGTAGAGCCAGCTGGCATTGGCTCTACTGGACATGAGGGAAGATTCTGGCAGCTTCTCACAGAAACCACCCCTGTTGCCCCCCACTACCAAAACCTTGCCACACAAATCCAATACATTTGTTCCTTGGTATGGTGTCAGGTTTGGGATTAAGCTAAATGATCGAAGAATTTTAAAGATTAGAGCAAAAGTATTTAAGTGAAAAAAATGGGCTTGCAGTAAGTGCTCAGTGACAAACATAAGCAGTTCAGAGCCCCAGTTTGTGGCACTGGTTCACAGCTTTACAATGCCTTAAATCTGTTGTTTTGGATGTTTTAAGAGATTATTGGTTTTGCAAAGTATTTGGCATTTGAGCTTCTGTTTTAGGACAATATTAGGAAATCTGACTCTTTAGGCCTTCCCTTTTACTTTATTATGGCAAGTATGAGCAATTGGGAATATAATCTGTCAAATATACTTCTTAGATATTTGAAAATGTTGAAGGAACAAGCAATTGTGTTGGAGAAATGGAATGAAGACTGATACAGCATATAAATAGAAATAAATATGAATATAAATTAATAGTCAAGTAGAATTTAATGGTGGACTTAATTGCAGTCCTGAAAGAAATCTGATTTGCTTTGGGAAATTCTCTTCTTTAAGGTTTTGTGAAAAGCTAAAACCAGAAGAGTTGGAACATGAATTATTCAAAAACAGTATCAGGGATATCTGAAGAAATATCCTTGAGAATGGAAAATTTGAGAGGTTAAATACTTCTAAATCTTTAAATGCAAAATTTCAGAATGATCCAGTGTCCCTGTTTGAAGCTGTTGAACACATAAGGATGCCAGATTCATGAGGCTGCAACATCTGTTATTCATATAAGTTCTGCATATGGATTCTGTAGGATGATTAACTGATTCTTCAAAACAAAATTGGTACAATAGGCCAATATTCACACAAAAAATATGTTCAGCTGCTCTGTACAAATGTGTAATGAGGAGGAAAAATCCCCACATAAAACTTGTCTCCAAAATTAGTTCTTGTGAGAGCCAGAACAAATGACATTGAATATAAATTTTAAGGAAACCTTTTAATTACAAGGCCATTTGACTTTTGTAGTACATTGCTTTGGCTACACATAGGGCAGTGGTGACTTTATAATTTTATTTTATTTCTTAATTTTATATACTCTATGTAAATAAACAGCTTTTCATGTGTACCTGTGAAAGTCCAACTTACTTCATTGTTTGGAATGCAGCCTAAGGGATAATTTAAAATAGCAGTGCTATTAGAAGAGATGGAGAGTTGATGTTTTGTCCTTGGTGCCAGATTTGAGATATTCCTGCACATCTTTGTATTACAAATGGAAATAAATACAGATTGGCATTTAGAGCATTCCCCTAGGGCAGAAAAAGGGTTGGAATGTTTGTATATAGTGTTATAGTTTATTGACTGCCACTGTCACTGCATTAAATAAAGCCTAAAAGAGGCATGGGGAATGCCCAAACCAGGAGCTGGTCCCCCAAACTGACTATAGAGGACTACCTTGAATAGCATGATGTAATTGTTGACATAACACAACTGAAAAGGGAGTGTTTTTAAACATATATACTTTCTGATCCCTTTCAGAGTGTTCAGAATTGTTTGAAGAGGTACCAAGAATAAAATCCAACCATTGAAATCGTGTCATGATATGTGTATATCAATGCTAATAGAGAAAGGCAAGAAAGACAAGACCCTCACTGGAAAATTTCTAGGTATTTACAAATAAAAAGTTTGAAAAATATTAGATGTAGATTAGAAGATAGTAGATGAAATCTGAAGATCTAGATTTCAAACAGAGGATTCCTCGTGCTTAATACAATTCTACTATGGTAAGAAAAAAGTTGACTTGCCAGCTGGGAGGTCCACAGGCTTTTCCACTGCCTACTGGTTTCAGATATATCATAATTTCAGTCATTGGCACTAATGTGCTGATACAGGGAGTAACACCATCCCTGTTCTAAATGTAAAAGGTATAAAAAAAAAAAAGCCAAATATTAAATGTTTTGTTGGCATATACAGTTATTATTATGATGCTAGTTCTGAGTCAAGTTCAGGTTGATGACCCCCAAATGAGTCAGGCTATACATGAGCTTTTCAAAAGGCTAGGAAATACCCAAAATAATGAAGTAGTCAGTTTGCTGCATTAACTTTTATGGGATGGGACATGTATTCTCCAGGTCTAAAACAGAACTGAAAGGGGCTTAATCCTTAAAACTTCCATATCCAAGAGTGGTACCTTTGTGGGGGAACACAGGCAGAGCACCACAGACTGCATGGTCATGTAGTGAGCTGCTCCTGTTATAACTGAATAGCTGATACTTACCAGTGCTATGAGGGAAATGGCCAAAAATGGTTAAAGTTGTGTGCTTTAATGGTTTTGGTTTTATACACCAACTAAAAAATTATAACCTGATTTAATAAGGTCATTTAATACAAATTTTTGACTCTACTGATTACATAAGAATAACTCCCATGAGAGAATATTTGAATGCAGGGGAAGTATATACTGTTTGTGGTGTAGCCAAATTAGACTCTTTATTAGAAATGAATGACTGTGCCAAATTTTGGACAGTGAGTGATATTTCAGTTCATTTAACTTTTAATGAGAGGTAAGTTCTATTAAATTGGGGCCCATTGCTGAGGTCATTAGGATTAATTCTGACTTCTCCCATGAGCAGTTATCAACAGTCACTCTTTTCCCCAAAGTTCACTCATGATGTTGCATTTTGTACTCATTTACATACACGTGGGTTTCCCTCCCCCATGCTGTAGGCAGAAAATATAATTTTAAATTGTACTTTTTCAAATAGGGAGTTACAGTGTACTGCTCTCTAATACCTCAGATTTATCTCTTCCCCTGTGCAAATTACAGTTAATGTTAGGTTTTTTATGATGGGCATTTATTGGTTTTACTTCTCATTTCCTTCATCCTTGTTAGAGAAGTTTAGTCTGAGAGATGGAAGGGAAAGATGATAATTTTAATTAGTAGATGAGAAACCTCTAAAAAGCTGGTTAAAGAAATAGCAGAGTAAAGATTGAAAAAAAAACAACTTGGAGAAGAATGAGTTGCTGACCTTGTTCAGTACTTCAGGACTAAATGCCAAATCAGTAATGTTCCCTATGTGATGTTTCTGGCTTTAGCAAAAATCACTTCAGAAACAGTGAGGAGGGTATTGGTTGGCCTTGGGGAAAAATTATGAACTCTTGCATTTTGGGGTGTGTCTGTGCAAATGTCTGTCATTGTTTCCCCCTGCTTTGTTTGTTTGTTTTAAAGTACATTCTCAACTCCATGGGAATTATTTTCTGAATTTAACAGAACAGCAGGATTGAAAATTGGCTTGGAAGACAACTTTCCTTAGTTGCCTGTTAAGTTTGTTTTGACTAACTGGACCTCATGTGGTGCTGGGGAGTCCAAAAGTATCTAACACTGCAGTTCCCATTTTGAGGATGTTGTCTTCGCCCTCACCTCACCTCCTTCCAAGCTGCTTGTGGGAGGTTCTTCCCTGGCTTGGAGTTGGAGGAATTGTTACATCCTGCAGCTGGTAACTGTGAACTCTTTCCTGTCTGTGGTGTTCCATTAAGCTAAAAGCTTTTGCAAGTTCTTGCTTTTTCATCCTGCCACAAATAAGGATAATGTTTGTGGGAGTTTGTAGAGCATGCAGAAGTGGAAGAAAGCTGAACTTTATCATAGGTATCCTCCTTCTTTTCTTAAACATCGTTTACATTAGCATAAGCTCTGAAGGAGAAATATGGACTAGGGGCAAGGTGGTGGGCCTTGAGGTGTCTGAAAAGCTGGAGAGCCACAGTGGAGAAGATAGACAATAGAGGAAGAAAATTGAATGATCGAGGCTGTAGGAGAGACAGTCTAACATTAGAGGTAGAAATATGAGTAAAAAAAAAAAGAATCACTATTGGGAAATGATACGAGGTTGTGATATAGTTCATCTAAATAGGGAAGAGAGAAAGGGAAGTGGAGAAAGGGAGAAAAAACATGGAACTTAATATTTTAAAGTTAGTGAATTTAACTGATGCATTTATACTTTTTGCTGCTTCTCTGAGTTCTTTATCCAGTATTTTGAAGCAAGAAAGCTGATTATTTTGAATACTTTGGTTCCCTGCCATTGCTACAAGCTTTGGGCTCTATATTTATGTGTTTTGAAATATAATCTCTTGTTTGGGACAGAAATGAACATAAAAGTAAGCAAACCCGAAAGAGTATCAGTCTGATTTGTTAGGAGATGTAACTGTGGGGTTTATTTTTCCAGCTATTAATATCGAGGCCAAAATAAAGCTGATTTTCCTGAAAGTTGGTAACTTGAAGGTGTCTGATTATTCTCCTCCTTTGCTTTTTTGAAAATAGAACAAGTTTGGTGGATAGCAGCCCAGAGAAGGTCTTAGCTGTGACTCTTCCCAGCATCCTGCAGTTCTTTCTGTGTTCATGGTGTATACGGCTTCTTCATTTAGGTAGTAAGGGATGTTCTTGGACTCACACTTGTGGTTTTGCTAATTGAGACTCATTTTGGTCATCAGGTTTAGTTATTGCTGTAATGGTGAGCTGATAGCTTGTGATTTTTTGGTAATGAGTTGATTAAGTTTTTGTGTGTTTCACCATAGACAAAAGGATACAATTTTTCAGTGAAAGATTATGTAATTATATGCTCTGTCTTCGAAACTTCAGTCTTCTATACTTGATAATATTTTTAAAACTGGCAAATATTAAAACCTGGCATGATAGCTTCAGCAGTGAGAGCAATTAAAGGGTGAAAATTTGAGGTATGAATCATTTCCAGTAATTTGAGGAAAATGTTCTTTGGTGTCGAAAATATTACACTGTGGTATAATTGCATAGAACGTTAAATGGTGAATACTTTTTTGAAAATGTGAGTTTCCTGGCTTCAGGGTGGTGTGTCAAAACTTTCTGTCTGGCAGAAAAGCACATTTTATAGTGATCAGGTGTTTGTTGTTTCTTTTTACCCTTTCATTCTGATTCTGCCTTCTCTTTTGGTGGAGGCTGGTGAGACCTGTGGAAAACTGCATGTGCTGCATCAACTCAAATTTGCATCTATTCCATTTCTGCAGGCATTGTCCAGCATTTGAAAAGCAAACGAAATGAAAAACAGATACAATTAAATGTAATCCGACTTCCTTTCACTCTTTGATTTTTCCACTATTAATGGATTGTTTGTCATTTCACACTGGATTTTTTTTTTTTTTTTTTGTGGACTTTTAAACAGTTTTGAATATGGATGTAATCTCCTCAGTTCTAAATTGAATATTTTATTCCTGTTAAGACATTTCTGTAGATGTAACTGACTGGTATGTCCTACCTCTCCAGTTTTTCTGTTGGATAGGAAGAGTGAAGTGGGTTTCAGGTGAATATTGGTGGAGGTTCTGTGGAGATATCCATAAGCTCTCAAATGTTGTGTTGATTAATGGTGGCAAATAAGAGAAGGGGTCTTGATTTTACTCCTAAATTTATTTGACCTCTAATATGAAATATTATTCTAATATTCTAACTAGAATAACTAGAATTTTAATAAGGTCATTCCATGAATTTTTATGTTTTTCTTATGGTAAAAAAACCTAAAGCCTCCAGTGTTTAGTCAAGGTGACTCACTATATTTAGAAGACCAGAAATAATCTTGCTGCAGGACTTATGGGAATTCCTGGAATAAAATACACACCCAAGGCATGTCAGGTAAAAGAGGTGGTGTGAAGGGAGCATCAGGTTGTACGAGAACCCACCGTGAGTGCTCTGGGGACTCCTCACTGGCTCTGTGGCAGCAGCATGCCTGCGAGTGCAGAGTAGCCAGAGTCATCAGCCTCCAGCAAAGGGGAGAGTTGATTAAAAGGGTAGGAAAACAGAGGAGTTTGTGAGTAATGGGTTGAAACCAAGGTCTTTGGTGTTTTGGGGGCTCTTGGAGATCTGAGTTTTTATAAAAGTCTTGAGTCATCTGCTGGTTTTCAGACTGGCGGATAAAATCTAGATGTAATTGCATGATGGAGTTTTTTTCTTGACTATTTTCAGGTGATTTGGATGTTTTGAAAAACAAATCTGAATTCCCAGGACTTCTGAGATTTCTCTCTCTTAAAAATTTCTAGCCTTCTTGTGAGAGTTTTTGGCTGAGCTAGTGGTCCCACTTTTCCCCAATCTCCAATTTAACAAGGTTTTTTTCCCTGCTTTTACTCTAGTTCTTTCCTGGAAAAGAAGGAAAACATTGTGTGAGCTGTAGAAGAACATACTGCTCTTGAGGCACTTTGTGTGTAACATACATCATGTTAGACATGGTATCTGCCTTTTTTATGACTAGTTCAGTTATATTAAAATAAACACTGATAGCAAGCAGGCGTGAAAGACAAGCATGTAGTGGTGATGAAAACCATTTAATGATTAGTAGAGAAACATATTTATTGAAAATAAAAACCATGTCTAAAGGCTCTAATGGTGACTTCTTCTGAAACATTACCATGTTGTGGTATTTGGAGTGCTGTATGTCCTGTACAGTAGATATTGTTTAAAATTGCTTGGGAACTGGAGCTTGCAATTGTGAGCTTGGAATGTCCTGCAGATAATTAAGTTGTGGTCAGGCCTTACAAAAATAAAAAGTTCTCGAACTATGATTTTATAAACATGCTACAATAACATTTCTTTATATCTAACAGTTTCTTACAGAAAGCTGATACTCTCACAAGGAATTGACTAAAGGTAAAACATCAAGAAAGAAAAAATATTAAATTAAATCTTCACTTAGGATGTTGATAGTTTGCTTGTAATATTAAACAGATGTGTGTGTTCTTGGGATACTCTTCTTTCAGAACCTTGTTGCATACTAGTTTTCAAGTGACAGCTACAAATTTTTGATTATTTTAAAATTCTGCTTTCTTCACTTGTCTTTGTTATATGTTATTTTCTTTGGGTCTGTTCAGCTGGACAGCGTGATGCCAGCTTGCAGTGTCTGCCGTCATATTCGAGGGAAAGCGTTCCTTTGTGTAGGCTTAAATTGAGGCATTCCTCATTCAACTATATAGAAAAATTATTACATATATGCAAATGTATGTATATGAAATACATATATGTATTTCTTGGGCATGATACTACTTTTGTATGTGTAAGGGTGGCATTTATTGGTTCTGGTTGTGGGTGTGGTAGGGTATGATTCGGCCTTTTTGGCTCCTAGTAAATATTGCACATAGAAGCCAATACCAAAATAATGGAACTTAAGTTTTTAGAAGATACACGTTTAATGAAACATAGAGGGAATTATCAGTTAAAGGGAAAGTGTATAGCACTATTAAAATGACAGGATGTTGTGTCCAGTTCTGATATCAACCTTTTCCAGAAGTGTGGTAGTGGTGGGATGTGGCTTTCTTGGGTTTTGGGGTTTTTTAAAATAGAAAGAGCTACAAAAGTGATCTAAAGTCTGAAAAATCTACCTTGTAGTGAGAAATCCTTTATTTTGTTATGACACATGATCACAAGTAAAAAAGTCTCTGATTTCTTCATGGATCCTATGAACAGCCAAATAAGATACAGTGCTGCAAGTAGTATGCATTATTTGAGGTGTGATTCAGCTGATCCTTGATTTGGTAAATTCTGCATCACTTGGAATCTCTTAAGTCAAGTGAATGTATTTCAAAATACATATGGTACTCAACAAGTGATGCAGCAGTTAATGCACAGAGATGGCTCTGGAATTCCTTTTTACATATGGGACACACTGCTTCATACCAAAGCAAGGAATTGGATCTGGTTTTCCAGATCCCAGACTACTGCTCCAGTGACCTGTGGCTCTGATCAGTCTGACCTTGGACTGTGCAAATATAAGAATGTTCTCTCTTCATTTTTAATAATAAATGAACTTACAGGAAACAAATCATGCTAGAGTATTTGTAAAATAAAATAGCTGTATTTGACTTAACAGGGTGCTTAATCTACCACAGAAGTTTGTTGCTGTGAAGTAAGCAACCACTTTTTAATGTTTTAGGGTTTTTTTAATTGTCAGATTTCTTGCCCACAGATTCCAGGCAATGAGTGATGTACAAAGATGGTTAAATTATATATTTTTTTTAATTTTTTTTTTTAGGACTGAAGGAATCAATGAGGTGATTGTTGATTAAATAGTGCCACATCACTGTAATCTGCATACTGACACCGTTTAATATGCATGAATAGGATATCTTCTTATTTTTTTAAAGATTGTGTAAAGACACAATGATACAACATAATATGAGTGAGACTAGCTTGTAAGAATACACTTTATTTTTCTTGATGATGTGGCTTTCAGTTCGCAAAATTTTTAGCTCATTGTGGAATCCATTAAAGTATAGATAGGAAATACTTGTGGGAGCTCAGGTGCAGTTTCTTATGGCTTTGAATATGGTGTAAAGGACTGTACAGCAAATACAGGAAATTACTTACTACAGATAGTGAAAATGTGAAGGAGAAGAAAAAGGAAAAAAATATCAAAGAGCTAATTAGCTGTCTAAAATGTGACCTAGTGTAACTTCTTATATTGTATTTATTTTCTACCGTGTTACAGCATACAGAATGTGTGGTGCTATGGCTTGCCTATTTCACTCACTTGACCGTTTCTTCACAATTTGTTATCTGAAAAATTACAGTAGTTTCAGGAATAGTTTGTGAGTTCCCACAATACACTTGAAATAATTATAGGTTCATTTTTTAGGAAAAATAAGGCATGTGAAGGAAACTTTGTTGCTTACAATGAAGGAGAAGAAGCCTTTTCTATATAGCTCTTAAGTAAAGATTGCGACTTATTTTACTGAATTAAGCATATGCACCTTGTGCAATTTCTATATATAAATATTATGTCAATTTTAAAGAAATACATTCAAAAACATCTATTTGAGATGCAGGGGAAGAAGATAATACAAATATTAATGGATTTTATCTTTTGAGTAAAATTGCGTGCTTGTTTCAAAGACAACTTTTATTTGCTTATACATGGTTGCTACTTGCTTATACATGGTAGCTCTTACATTTAAAAAAGAGCTACTATTGCAGAAACCCATAGTCTGCTTGCAGGCATTTTATGGATTGAACTGTCTTGAACAAGCTGATTTGTATCAATCAGTTCTTAAAATGAAGCAGAAGTTTCTTCTTTTGGCAAGACTTGAAAGTTGTGATGGGAATTCTGTGCAGCCTGATGATGATGGACACGATCTTCTGTCTGAGCAGGCATACAAATAATTTGGTTATTAGAATGTGTCTTTCTGCTGGAGCTTTGTGGTGCTTGGTTCTGCCTTCAGGTTTTGTCCCTCTTGTAGACGACTTTGAAATAATAGGAATAAAATATTAATCATGGAAATCCCATGAGATGACATGCTTTTTCATTAGCCCACTTGGAGACAGAGATTATATTAACATAGTTCCAATTATCCTTATTGCTGGTGCCCAAATACCAAGGCTCTGGCAGAACAACTCTATAGATGTCTAGGTATAGATCCTACAAAGGTAACTTGTTTGACTGAAACTCTTGCCAGTGAGATATTGTTGTTGATTAAACACAAATGTATGTTTTAACAAAAAAATATTTTCTTATTGGAATTTTATAAGGAAGAAGATTGTTGTAGTACAAAGAAACTGAAACTGTTGACTAGTAAGTTGTTTGAAATTACATTTCCTACCTCTTTTAAGACTATGAACTGAACTGTTATATAACCTTCTGATTGCATGGTGTGTTTTCTGCTTTAAATTGCTGTTACAGTAGCTCTGAGAGTCCCTAACTGAGAGCAGAGCTAAATTCCCTTTGCAGAGCATTTGAACTGTTAACTAAGCAAGACTTTGAATGATGCAAGATGAAATCCTGGTTGGACTGAAACAGGCAGCAGAGTTATGGCTGATTTAATTGAAGAAAATACTGTGCAAAAAATTCTTAGCCGAGTGAAAGTTTAATGCTTGCTTATTGTTTGTTCCACATTTTGTCTTGAGTGAGAGTGAGGATAAAGGCTCAAATAAGAGATTATGGAAAAAGAACTCTTCTCAAGTGTTCTTAAGGATTTTTTTATTAAGACATATTTCTCATTTTTTTTGTTTTGCAAGAATTGAACTGATTTAGTTGAGACTATTCCAAAGTTGTTCACTTGGATCCTGAGAGAGCGTTCCCCAAGTGGGAAGGCACTGTGAGTAAGGACATTTCTAATTTGTGTCACTTACTTGTATTTCCAAAGATATGCTGTATCCTAAACCAAAATAATTCTGAAAATATTTATGCATAACAGTTGTTGGGTAAAACTAGCAATTTTCTGAAAAAATGTAAGTTTGAAACTCTCTCTGAGTTGTAGCAATTAACCTACATGCACATTTATAATTCTAGAAAATGGACAGCATATTACATTCAAAGACTGGATCTGATAGACTCAAATTGCTTAAAACATCAGTTATTGAAGATGTCCCCCTGGGACTTTGAGAAACTATTTAACAGATGAAAGTACATTTTGAAAAGTCTGACCTTACAGGCAATCATAAAATGAATCAAAACAGTTCTTTCCTCCCCTGAAATGTACAGAGCCCATCTGTATCTAATCCAGTAATTATAGACTGAGTTCAATTACCTTTTCAAACTTGGAGCAGACTGGAGACTAGGCAGTGAACAAACATAGGGTTTTGTCTAGACCTCAATTGACCACAGTCTAAAACTTGAATTTAGATCTAATTTTATTTTTAGCATCGTTTGATAGTTTTTAAAGGATTTATTTTGCTACCTAGTTGCTAGATCATGAAGGTTTTTATTTGTTGACTTAGTGTTTATGGCAACATTTTTTTATTCCAGTGAAGTTAATAAAATGGCACCAAGTCCTAAGAGTTTACTGTATAAATAATTCTTAAATTTTGAAAAAGTGGATTAAACAGCGCTTTTGAATTAATATTGCTGCAATGAAATTATGAAGGAATCTGAACAAAATGATGTAATTTAATGTCTGTGCTCATGTCCGTATATTTAATATTCAGAGTATAACACCCACCTTTGATGGTTTTGTATCTTAAACATAAATGAACCCCAACTACCTGACTGCAATATTACCAGTAGCTGACACAGATTAGAACTGTGCTGGAAATAGATTTTCAATTATTTTATTAATTTATTTTAAAGCAAGCAAACTATCCATTCAGCCACACAGACAATGCTAGAGAACACATACAAAGCTACAAGTCATAGACGTTAGTGTAAGGTACCACTTTGACCACCAAGTTGAAGCCCAGGCATCTTTTGATATTATCTCACAAGCAGAACAAACCACATAATATATGATATAATATACATCTTGCTGAGAAGAATGTTGTGCTGCATTCACTGTCTGGCATAACATTTCCAACTGGTGTTGGTGTTCCTTATAGGACAGCTCTGAGCAGCCTTCTCTTGGCAGGCAGTCTTTGCAACAAACCCAGTGTGGTGCACAGGGCTGGGATTGTTACAGGTGAATATTTCCTGTCTCTTGGGTAGCAGTGGAGGAGCAATGATTAAGGACAGAATAAATGCTTTATTTTAAACTTTTAATTGTGCAGTGTGCTTTTGATAGAATGGCAAGTGAAGCCTATGATAATTAGTGTGTGTAGTTTAACTTACTTACTCTTAAAAATAATCAGTATTTTGTACCAGTTGCTGTAATTAGTTAAGAATGTGGTTCATGATGACTTCCAAGTCAACATGTATTCGATGAATAAGGCACACTGTTTCAGTAAGTAGTAAATTTGACATGACAAGCAGGAGTCTTTTGATGTTTAATTAGCTTTCCTTGTAACACTTGAGGAAAAAAGTTATCTAATGAACGTTGCGTTGACTGTAAAGCTGAAGCCCAAGAGATTGCATGCAATGTATTTTGTCTCCATATTTTGTAGGCATGGGAAAAGCTCTCTAATGTTTCTCTTTCAGCAAGTTTTTTTGGGTGGGAGGTGTTTGGTTGGTTTGGTTTGGGTTTTTAGTGTATAATAGTTTTCTGGATGAATGGTACTGTTCTGAAGAGATAATATGGAAATGTATAAAATTATAATCATAATTTTAAAGCAAAATTTATAATAGTGTATTATCAGGAGATGTAATAGTATATAACATCAATCTGGTTTCTTGTTTTGTTTTTTTCCCTCTCAAAGAGGAAGGACTGCCATGCACTCAGAAGTCAGGAAATCCAATTTAAAATTTCAGTCCTTCATCAGAATCCTATTTCCAAAAGCATTGGAAAGTTCCTTATCTCTCCCTGCCTTAACTCCACATCAGGGGCTAAGAAGACCTTTCAGCTGTTGCTAATAGCAAATGTCAGCTGTTGCACAATTGTATTTGTATTAGTAGTTTTATCATAGAAGATGTGATTATAATCTGCTTCTAGTAAGTCCCCTAGCACTTTTTTTTCTTCCTCCTTACCATTATGACCATAAGAAAAAAAATTCACCTGGAAATTTTATTAAAGTTTGTGCTGCCATAGAATGTACCTGAATGTACATAGAATGTACAGACTGCAATGGAAAACAGGGGTGGTTGATACAAGTTTCTGAATTTTTAATAATTCTATATTACATCTTCATAGGAAAAATCTGCTATGACCAGGATGTGGAATCTATTTCCTGTGCTCCATTTCATTTTACACAGCTTCAGTATTGCACAGAACTTCAGAAATGAAAGCATTTAAGACCAACAGCTGAAATTAGTATGTTCTGAGAGTAAACTAAGGCAGTATCTATGGCCTGCAGATTACCTGAAATGAGAAGTCTAGATTTAGCACTGTGTTTATTTGGATCTGGATAATTTTAATTCTGAGGGGTAGTGACACTACTGACCCCAAATTCTAAGGCTACTGACAGTAACTTAAGAATTATGCTGGCTGCAATAGACAGAAGTTGTGTTACAGGAAAAAAGACTATTTTGTAGTCAAGATTTTTCATGACCACATCAAGTGTTTTTCCTAAGTGAAGGTTGGTTGGTTCAGTTGCATCTCTTTGCTCATTAGAAAAAGGACTTTGTTTTGTGGCTGTTGCAAGAAACTACTGGTAATTTTGAGTTGCATTCTGACACTGCCTGATAGATTTTCTGCTGTGTGTATTGCATACACTATATTTGTAGTGTAAGATAAAAAGTATAAGTATTAAAAAACCCGTCTTTTTAGTTTAATGGAAAGAGAAAATTTAAAAGTGAAAGCATTTGTCCTTTGTGCTTCAGTGGATATTTGTGTGTCGGCTGTTTTCAAACCAGATCACTTGAGTCAGCTCCTGTAATTGTACGTCTCCCCTGCCTTGGAGCAGGGGCTCCAAACTTGGCGGAGAGCACACATCTTTTAGCTGCCTCTCTTCATGGAAATGCTTTGAATTTCCCTTGTAAGATAATTTTTAAATCTGAAGGGTCTATTAACTTTATTATAGCCCCTAGTATTAACTTTGAAAAAAAATTGAGGTTCTTCAGGAGTCACCCTATTTTCTCCTGTTTCACTTATTTAAAAGAAGTAACTTTCTTTTGCCTTCATTTGTTCCTAACGTTTTTGACGAGTGCTTTTCTTTCTGTGTTCTGTGTATTGAATTTTGTCATAGGTTTCTGTTGAAATCTGTCACAATTTTAATGTCACTGATTTCTTATTTTTGATATTCTTAGTTTGCACTCCATTTGATTCCTTTGTTGCTATATTTATTTCCTGATTTTTGACTGATGTTCTATACATTACAGAATTAGCAGACACTCTTTTATTTAAGTGGTAAGAGATTGTTAACTACAAGAAGGCTAATTTGGTTTCCAACAAATACCTTGTCAGTTGTTTTACTTTCTGCAGTAGAAGGGAGGCATTTTCCTCTTGTTGCTATCTGATTTGTTGTATAAGACAAAGGAATTCAAAGTGCCATCTATGCGAAGCTTAATCTTTATAAATAATTTTTCCTTTGTCTTTTTTTTTCCTGTTGTGTCCAGCTATTGCTCTTTGGACTTTTTCCTTTTCGGGACTCCATTTGTGACATCACTCAGTATTAATAATGGCTACTAATTAAGCAATAAAAAGATGCTTGCAGTCGTTATAGTTAGACTTTTTAAAAACTTTCTCAAGTGCAAATTCCTCAAATCATTTTAAGTAAAAGAAAAATCATGTTGAGTTACTTAAGCTACATAAGAAGTCACGGTACAGCTAATTTGATACAATGCAATGAAATAAAACTAAACAAAGTTATATGAGTAAAACTTTCTATTTAGACACTGGGGTTTATTTTGTTTCTCTTTATTTTTCTATCCTTACTCATTTTTGTCTCTTCCATGCTTATTCATGCTGTAGTCAGACAGACACTTGAGTTGCTTATGTGGGAATCACATTTGAATTGCGCTGTAGTGGACTGAAGAACATTCAGGACAAAAAATATTAAATATCTTCAAACTAGTTTAGATAGCCTGACTTTAAGGACACTGCTATACACGGTGTTCAACAATATGCTTTTCCATTGGTCTGACATTAGAGCTACAGGCATTTGAAATTGTTGTGTGTTTCTGTGGGGAAAATTGTAATTTTGGAATGCTCTGGTTCTAATGCTGATGTGCCAAGGAGTAGAACATACTATTAAAACATGAGCTCAATTTAACCCTCTCCTTGCTAGCATATATATAGAGTGAAGTGTTTTGTTTAGGCTGTTTTGAACACTTTCAAGGAGAATATTTTACATCCTAAGAGATTTAATAATTGGTTTGGGAGTTTGTTTCTTTCCCCTTTAAGTGTGAGGTTTGGATTTTTTTGGTTTTGTTTTGATTTATTACCCTTGAATAAGGGTCCTGTTCTTCCAATACATGCTAGGCTCTTGTTTCTCTGATATCCGTCTCTCATTTGCACTGTAATTATAATTACTGCTTTAGCTTGGGTATACCTTACTTTTCATGTTTTTTCACTCTTTTTCTCAGACCATGCCCTTCTGCTTATGTTTCTATTACCCTTTTCATCTGCAATTCTTCCCTTCTTCACTTTTAAATGTTTCTCTTATTTTTCCACCCTTGTGCCACAATGAGCTTTACCAGCTCCTGTTGCATTTATTCATAGTCAGATATCTGCTTGACATTTACCACTTAATCCTGACCAGTCTCTGTATGATAAATTTTCTTGCTACTATTAAGTTTTCATGTTCTAATAGTGATTCATATCCATAACATTTTCATCTTAAAATTGCTAATGAGATAGGTCCTCAGCAGGGAGGTACTTCATGTTTACCTTTCTTCCTAAGCTCATGCCAGTGCATCAGCAGACTACTGAAATACTGATTAAATGTATTTCTGTAATACTTACTCATCTGTAATGCAGAGCAGAGCTATGGAGCAGTGGCACGACATTTGTTAAATCAGGTGTTTGAAACCCAAATAGAAACTTGATGTAGTATCACTTCTGTCCTTGAGAGTGTTCACTAATTCATGTAAGAGCTGTGAAACATTGTGGCAAATTGCAGTAGCATTTTAGTCTAACCTTGAGTGAAAATTGTACACCAACCAGTATCCATCTTACAAGAGATACTCCAATTTCTCTGTATGCTTGTCTGCTGAAACACAAGTATTTTTCATCCAGTTGTTCTGTTATTTGCACACACAATGGAGTAGCATTTAGCTACTGCACCCAACTTGGGCAATCTAGTTGTTATGGCAAAAGAGAGAGGTAACATTGATTTTTTCTCACTGTATGGGTTGGTGAGATACAGTGAAACTGTCTGATATACACTGAGTATTACTGTCTGATATACACTGAGTATTAACACAAAGCAACTTAGTAAGTTTTGCAGCTTAATCTGTAAGCTCCTGGACCATTTGTACTTGTTTCCAAGGTGGTGGTTTAGTTACTTGATGATTCCTTCTTGCCCTACATGCTACAGCAATGGTCATATGTGTATCAGCAGAAATTTGTGAAAAGAAGGTCTCTATGAAAATGGTAGCATCTCTGAGATGTGTGTGCCCCAAACTGTTGAAAAACTGTGATGTTGCCTATAAAATAAAAAGTTGGACGAGAAAAGTAGTCCCTGTTTTATTCTCTCTAACAGAGTGTTTCAGATAAAATAAGAGCTCAAATTCATTTTGTGAAGTAAGTATTTTAATAGATTTTTGTCTTCTGAAGCTCTTCTGATTCATCAGAGTTTACAGAGTAAGCACAATCTTCTTCATGGCACTGGTGGTTTCTGTGATCTTTCCTCAGTGTACTTAAGGTGCTGGATAGCTGATGTGGCTCTCACTACAAAGTCTTTGTGAATAGGAATCTGTCAGTAAATAAATGACAGTGTCTCTGTCACCATCTTGTTTTCTAAAATTGTCTCACAGCTGGCCGGGCACTCAGTAATTTCAGAATGGAGACTGTGTTCCTTTCCTGAGCAGCCACGAGGGTAAGCTGTAGTTTACAGCCCTTTCTTCTTGAACGCCCTTTGGAGTTGACTGTAGATTGGAACCTCAGACTTAATGCGAAGACTTAATGTGAAATTTTGGCTTCCTATGAATTTGAGACTTTCTAGAGATAGATAAAACGCTTTCAGAAATTAGTAATGTGTTGCAGGGAATGGTAGCCAATTATAGGATACAGCTCTCAGTTACCTAGGAGACAGAAACAGATTGTTGTATTTTGAGGTGTCTTGCAAAGTTCACTTCAATGAGTCTCTTTTGGTATTTGTATTACAAGCCAATCCTTGTTATGTCCATATGAACCGTGGTTTGGCTGAGTCTCCTAGATCATTCCCTCCTACAGACTGGGTTAAGAGAAGGAGACCAGAAGTTCATATCTCTTGAGGTTTTCACAGTTTGTACTCTGGCTTATGAAGAGTTACTGTCTTATTAGAAACTTTTGACTTTTAAGCAGCTTAATTTTTTTTTCTTTCCTTTTTTTGGTAATGTTTTTGTCATTGTGTAATTGATAGAATAATTGAGTTCACAGTTTAGTTGTAAATAAGGCTAAACTTTATTATTTATTTTTATTATTTTCCTGATATGGTTTGATTATTTCCTATTGATATGGTCAAGGAAGGCTTACATGGTGACTTATATGCAGGTTATATAACCACCAAAAGTGCCGTAGAATAGTTTATTGTAAAACATACAGGAATTAGAAAGATTATCTGTTAAACTGTATTTTTTTGATTAAGTTTCCTTCTACTGTTACTTCAGTATTTTTCACAACTTTACGTGGCTATGATAGATGTTCCCACAGGAAACTATTTCAGTCTATTGTGATGTGAAATCTTTTCTACCTTTTGGGCTATGTTTTTTTTTTTTTTATGTTACATTGTAAAGCACATCAGTGCTTCCTCGTGAACTTCTTTTCCTTGCTTTTTGAAAATACAAATGCTGTTTCTCTTTTAACTCTTGCTTAACTGACCTATAAATGCTTAATTAGTTTAACCTTGAATTTCTTTATGTACCACAGTTGTTGTTGGGGGTCAGCATGCTGGAATGTTTCAGGCAAACTTGTAAATACTTAGACTATAGGAACTACTATTTCTGAACTTATTTTTAAGTTGCTGACATATAAAATGCTTTACATTTTGTGCATTTTTATTCTTCTCTGCTATTCCCAAACTTTTTATTGAGATACTCATAAAAATTTTTGTGCTGTGTTCCTGTTGGCCTTGCAATGTCAAAGCAGTTTCTCATGATTGTTCTTATCATTCAAAAATGTTTCACATATTTATTTTAGCTTTTTAGGTATGAAAATCTTTAGCTTCTTTTTTTTTTTAGTGATTAGCATTTATAGCAAGTAAAGTTAAAACTCAGATATCTGAATGCTTTGTTCTAATTGGTTAAATGAGTATGATTAAGTTGTAAGAAGTAGCCCATCAAGTAAAATCCTACAATTGCATACGAAGCTGTCTGTTGAATTAAAAAAAAACAGAAACCCAAATTTCATTTGCAATAGCACTGTTCTGATTTTCATTAAATAAATTATGTTTTACTCTATGTTGTTTAAACTCTAGATTAATTTCTATGGTTACAGTGGATATAAATCTCTAGATTGCCTTTAAAAGGGATTGTTTATTCAAAACAGGACTGTCTCTCCTCAAGAGAAGCCATTACTTAATTTTATTTTTCTAAGTTTAAATGCTTAAAAATATTTGTAATGATACCCCAAAGGCATCATAAAAATGTAAAAATAATTATACTCTAAAATTTCCAAAATTACAGGAAGTGGACATTTAAAAAATCTGACTGGGGTTCATGGCTGAGAAAAAGTGAGAAGGGAAAAGTGCCTTACTTCACAACTGGAAATCTTGTCAGGGATTTGTACTTTCAGTGATTAAAAATAATATGTTTGAATTGTCAGTATTACTCAGATGTGAGAGAATAGCATTGATTTCCCTTTTAATTGCAGCTAAAACTTTCTCCTCACAAATTCTGCAAGCACGTTCTAGAGAGAAATCTTTATTTCTTTTTTCAGGTAGAAATTATTCTCCCCATGGAGGGGCCATCTTTTTCATAGGCAAAACAGCTGGCAAATACCCCTAGGCAGATGAAAACCAGCATGAAAAGCATTTTGTGACGAGCAAATCCTGGGATTCAGAGATACTTTTTTTGGACACTTCATATGTTACCTTGTGTAGCGGTCATTTGATAGTTAACTTAATGGAAATATGGAAGGGTGATGTGCTCTAAAGGAAGAGATTCGTCTCTTGGACTTTGGCCATGTCAGAAGATTCTCGAGTGTGAACAAGACAAGGTGTCTGTTCTGTGATGCTTTTAGTCCCACTTGTGCTCTGATAAACTTCTAGTCCTTGCTGTTGAGTTGAGAACCTGTCATGGTTTACCTTGATAACAATTTATAAAACACTTGTTTCTCAGAAGGGGACAGGATGAAGGGAGTTGGGTTATATTTGGATTTCAGATTGACTGTTAATATTCCTCTCTGGTCCAAGAGATATTAAAAGGATTATCTTTTTTTTTTCTTTTTTTTTCTTTTTTTTTTTTTGTGGCTATATTTTTCCTCACCTCAGTTTGCTGTTGTAAGGACTAGTGGAGGAGAGTTATTTTCCCCAGGGATGGAGGAGGTTTTTTTTTTTTTTTTT
>WAAE01023396.1:58206-80568 GCA_013400495.1 Nicator chloris
GCCCCGGCCCCGGGCTCAGCCCCTGCCCCCGGGCTCAGCCCCTGCCCCCGGGCTCAGCTCCCGCCCCCGGGCTCAGCTCCGGCCCCCGGGCTCAGCCCCTGCCCCCGGGCTCAGCCCCGGCCCCGGGCTCAGCTCCTGCGGTGCCCTGCAATGGCTTACGCTGAAGCAGATTCAGCTTGGTCCCAAAGTGAAGCACATGCACATGGAACTCTCTGAATTGCACTCCAAAAACCTTTCAGAAAATCAAAATATTTAATAATAATGGTCAGAAAGAGTAACCATTTATTAGTGAGTATCTGTTAAATGAGACTAGACATCTCTCTTTATATCGTAGACTTTCGGTCAAGAAAATGTAGTACTAAAATGAGCTCAGACTATGAGAACAAGGGACAAGGAAAATATCTCTTACAGAAAGACACAAGCAATGTTGAATGCAGTTACTGAAAAGTTGTAAATGGAGCATTTTCAACAGCAGTGGTAAAGGCCAGTTATTGCAAATGTGTATTTTGACCGATTTCCTTGTATCTCTCAACCAAAACATTCCCCACAATTGTTGTGGGGTATATATTTTAGTCAATGAGGTTTTGGATGATTGTGTAAAATATAAATGTTAAAGAAAGTTATGATTAGAGTTTGACAATAAACAAGGANCTATTTCCTAGGTGCTCTAACAAAGGAGTAGTGGCTGCTCAGAAAAGGCAGTGAAGCAGAGCATTTGAAGTGGGGCAGAGGAGGAGATGTGTGTGACTGGTGGAGCAGCTCTGTCTGGGTTTCCTGAGGATGCGAATTCCTATCTCAGTGTGTCACTCTGTGTCAGCCATGGAGGAACTTCTGGCTACCAGGACCCAGCAAGTTCCTACCATTTAGGGCAGAGGATCCAGCTCTTGGGCTTTCCTGTAACATGAGAAGAGGGGCAGAGAGGGCCCTTTGTCTTAATTTTTATGCTGATACCATAAAATCATAATATATACAGAATTGGCTTATTTCCAGTATATTTATTTATTGCTTTTGCGCCTGATCTGTACATGTTCTTTACATAAGGATTCATAAACATCTCATTTCTGACTGGGTGTTTTTCTTGGTGTTTTAGTGAGGGAGAAACTTATGTGGTATAAAGGCTAAAGCAACCACTCAAGTAATGTTTAGTCTGTATAATACAAACTTAGTTGTTGAAACATTGCAGAAGTATTTTTGCACTAAGAACATTATTGTACCAATGATGAAAATCCAGGAAAATACTTGCCCCTCTGAATAGTATTTGACAAGAGTTGTAGGATTTTGAGACAGAATAGGTGTTGTGTCGGTTTGTGCTCTATATCAGATGCAAATACACCGAAAATGTAGAGCACTGAGTGGGAAGGGCCTGGCAGAGGGACTGCGGCGCCTGAGCACGGCTCAGCTCCGGCCGCGGCTTCAGGGAGCGCCGCCGCGGCGGCTCGGCCCCGGCCCCGGGCTCAGCCCCTGCCCCCGGGCTCAGCCCCGGCCCCGGGCTCAGCCCCTGCCCCCGGGCTCAGCTCCTGCGGTGCCCTGCAATGGCTTACGCTAAAGCAGATTCAGCTTGGTCCCAAAGTGAAGCACATGCACATGGAACTCTCTGAATTGCACTCCAAAAACCTTTCAGAAAATCAAAATATTTAATAATAATGGTCAGAAAGAGTAACCATTTATTAGTGAGTATCTGTTAAATGAGACTAGACATCTCTCTTTATATCGTAGACTTTCGGTCAAGAAAATGTAGTACTAAAATGAGCTCAGACTATGAGAACAAGGGACAAGGAAAATATCTCTTACAGAAAGACACAAGCAATGTTGAATGCAGTTACTGAAAAGTTGTAAATGGAGCATTTTCAACAGCAGTGGTAAAGGCCAATTATTGCAAATGTGTATTTTGACCGATTTCCTTGTATCTCTCAACCAAAACATTCCCCACAATTGTTGTGGGGTATATATTTTAGTCAATGAGGTTTTGGATGATTGTGTAAAATATAAATGTTAAAGAAAGTTATGATTAGAGTTTGACAATAAACAAGGAAAAGGGAAATAGAAAGTTTTATTAAAATCAGATGTTGTGCTCTTTCTTTTTTTTATTGAAAGTATTTGTTGCCGCTGACAATAAATAAAAACAAGTTCTTAAAACCATTTAGCATGATGCTGCCTTGTAGGAAGCCTACTGTTAATTTTTTCAGGTCACCTCATGTTCCTCTTGACTGTCCACAGACCATTTTCAGAATATCTAGATGTGCTTCTGTATGTGATGGTGTCAAACCACTGTGTTCGCACAAGAGCTAAGGAAACAGTGACAAAATTAACGCAGACGTCTGTCTTAAAGTTTATATGTATTGCATTTTTTTGGTTCAGAGTTGAAATTCAGTATTTGTACTAATTACCCTAAAAAAATAAGACTTTTTTTCCTTTCTGTTTATAAATGCCTGAAATACAAAGCATTAGAAACAATTTTAAGGATATACAATATATTTGAGGATAATTGCCTAAAAAAAATAAGTATCAGTGACTTCAAAGTAATTTTTCTATAGAGGTTGAATTTGCTGTCAATACCATACACATTTTTAAAGCATTCATCAGCCTTATCCCCAAATAACACTCCAGTGAAACCTTCATCCAGTGATAATACTGGGTACTTTCAGTCTTTATTGTGGTCAGTGGGGAACTGGAGTTTTTGAGCTCTTGGATCTTAATTTTGTTTGACGCTTATTAGAAGAGTCTTGAACAACAAATGTTAGCAGTTGTGTCATAAAATTGCAAGAATAATTTTTTCTTGATATATTTGACTGCATCTTACGCTAATTCTGGATTATTTTTATGGAAAGCATAGTAAGATGAAACGTGAGGATTTTAGGCTGATAGTGAGTTATTGACTACAAAGTTTCCATTGTGGGTAATTAACAATGAATAAAAAAATAAAATTAACCAAATGCAGATCTAAAATGCACTTTAGAGGCAAAGTATTTAAATGTAAACTGACAGTAGCATAAATCAATGAGAGAATTTTTGAACCACAAACAGTATATATAAAAATATGTTAAATATGTAAAGCAAGAAGTCAAAAACAGTTTAGAGCCAAGTGGGGTTTGTTTGTTTTAATGTGCAAGACAGTGCTCTTTACTTTTTCCTTTTTGACTGTTTGATATTAAGCAAAATGAAGTGTTTTCTACTCCAGACCAGGTATCAGGAAATTGGCTTTGCTGCTTATTGCAGTTTAAAGGTTTCTTAATCGCTTTGTTAATGTGCACCAAATACTGCCTGTGGTATTCTGCAGACAGGTTTTAACTTCCAATATTCCACAATGACTAATGAAATCTTCTGCGATGATTCCTTAAAATTTTGCTTTCATTTTATATAAAAAAATTTTGTTTTAAATTCGAAAAATATTGATAATATTAAACATTTTTCAAAAATGTTTTAAAATTTTGTGCCATCTTTACCTTGAAGTTTCAAGTAGCCTCACTCTTACTTTTCATGGCTTTTAACTGAATTAATTCAGTTTTGAATGTTCTTATCCCATCTACCACACATTTTTGTAACATGACCCCCCCATTCTTAGTCAATTCCTTTGCTTCAAATGCAAGACTACTAATAAAATGCAATAAAAAAATGTATCTCTGCCCGTTGCTGTAATGTATATGCTGATGTAAAGCAGAAACTGAACAAAGTCACAATTTTCCTGAGATTAGAGGTAGCCAGGCTGGCTGTCTCCTCGCCTCCTGCTCCCCGCTTCCAGCTCCGGGCCACCCCCACGCCACAGTTTAGATATTATTTGCTCTTTTGGATCTCAGATTACGAGAGCAATTGATCTGCGTGACCTATTTTAGAAACTTTCACGTTTGCTGGGGAAACCTAAACCAAATGTATCCCCTCAAGAGACAAATCAGCTGCAAACTGGCCGGTTGACATGTGGAGGCAGCCAGTGTGTCCCTGCCGTCAATCCTGGGGGCACAGCTCCACCTCATGGCGTGCTGGGAACTTGCCAGCATATCCTTTAAAGAACGATCTTCACACAATTAAATTCAGAGTTCCAGCTCCTGATTCAAACTTTGGTTTAATTTAATTGGTTTAATCTCCGTTACATGTCACTGTACCAGCGAATTATACAATTTCATCTTTTGAAGGTTCCAGTTCTGAAATGTAGAATCCCAGTACTTTAAATACAAAAATCTTATCAGTTCTTAGCAACATCCAGCAAGAGCCTGTGTTGATTCAATGGGCTGACAGTGCTTAAAATATAACCTAGGTAAAATATAACGAGTGTGGAACCTGGCTTGTCCTGTGTTGTATTTTTAAAAAGCTTATATATCTAATCAAAGGTAGTTTGTACTGGAAGAGTTCTCTGTAGGAGTATTTCTGCATCAAAACATTTCTAACTACAGTTACAGTTTTCAGCTGTAATAGTTTAGGTAAGAGCCAAAGCTCGTATTTTAAAATTTATTTAATATAAATTGTGCTTTCATTTATAATGTCTATTCTGTTTGGGGTTTACTCCAGACTTATGAAAACACTTACCTTTGTTACATGCACTAACCATGGAAAATTTCCTTTTTTTTTTTCTTTTTTTTTTCTTTTTTTTTTGTGTGTGAATTTTAGTTAATATGATTTAGACATTTGAAAAACAAGTTTATGTTCCTACACTATTTACTGTATCTCCTCCTGCGACTGAGACTGTACTTTTTTGGTCAGAAACATGAAGTTCCTGCTCATAAGCTGATGTCTTACTGAAATTCAGAATTGCTCTTGAAATAGGCAATGAGTATGTTTGGCTTGACTATTTGGAATTGAAAACATGGTGTGTGTCTAGATATTAATATTATAACCATCTTAAATTTTCCACTTTTGGCAAAGGGGCTTGTAGAATATAGTCACCTTTTCATGAATCTGTAGATCGATTCTATTTAGGTAAGACATTGGAGATAATGTTTTCCAAACATATTGGAAAATTAAGTGTTTTGTCTATGGTTTTTTCCTCCCCCTGTTTTTAGGGTTACTATGGCACTATAGTCAGCAGTGCTTGTTAGTGCTGCTGAATCAACAGTAAATACCATGTCTTTCACGACTTTTACAAAAGCTTTTCCATTATGTTTTGGGTTGAAGTAATTTTTAAAGTTTCTTTTAACAAAGTGCACCTTTTAAAAATTCAGAGTGGCAATACAGCACGAAGTGTAACAGTCAATTTTATACGGTAGGAAATAGTTGCGCATTGTTCTGATGGAAGAGAAAATTTGATAAAACGCTATATTTGTTCAATGAAAATGAGTATTCAGCACGGTTGAATTCTCTCTACAATATGTCACGGGAACCTACTCCAATCATTTTAATCGTAAACAATGCTGCTGCCTCTTGCAGTGGGTTAAATGCATGCAAATTGGAACCTACTGTTTCATGAGTGATCAATTCTTTGTTGGGAGTGGAAAGAAATGCTGTATGTATTGCTGAGCGACTGAAGGAAGTGTAGTCAGCGTCTTCGTTCTAAAGTCTCTGCATCTCATCAAGATGCTGCTTTGGATGCAATGTTTTCCTGTTTCTCATCTTTTAAAATAACTTAGCCTGCTCTGAAATCATTAGAAAAATCTCTTAACACAGGAGCATCTACCATTTCTAATGCAGACCCCAAGTATAAATAGAGCTAAGCATGCCACCTGTGGTAGCAGATGGCATCCATTCACAGCTTCCTTTTGTGTTGGACCTGCATTAGATCCAATAATTGCTTTTATGATTTAATAAGAGTTGTTAAAAAAATCTGTAGTGGCAATAAAACACAGATATATGTACTAAAGAGAGAGTTTACAGTGAGAATCAAGTGCAAACTGGAACCTAAAGTAACTTTTTAAAAGTTACATTACAGGCTTTAATGTGAATTTTTAGTGTTTTTCACTTGCATGATGTTAATGCTTTTGTTTGCCACATAGTGGCAAACTGCTGCTGCTTCACTGTAGAGAATCAATTGCGTTTTCATGATCAGAACTACACTTGGAAGTTTTTAGAGTCTCCAGACTCAGTACCTGGGCCTAGGAGGTTATCATGTTGAATTTTTTAGGTTGTAATTAAACATACCTTACCATTCATGGCAGATGCATCTTGTAGGAAGTTCCCCACTGGTGCTATTCAGCTCCTGCCCTTCCTTGTGCTGATATAGGTATTTGTGGAGTTGAAATGAAAGAAACCAACTCTTTCCAGAAGAGTAATTAAAAATAAAATAATTTCGGTGTTTTGGGGTGTGGTGTTGACCCTCAAGGGAATGTCAGTGGGAATGAGAAGAGGGAGAGCCTGGAGTTTCCTAAGTGGTCTTCATTGTTAGAAGGAACATAACCCACTGTATTCTGGTAGTGAACAGAAGCTCAAGATGTTGTTGCTGTAATGATATAACTGGTGCTCACAATATTTTGAGGAAAGGTATTTTATTCCCCTGTTTCCCTTAGAAATGTCAGTTGTCTGGAAATTCAGCAGTGTTCTTACGTAGTGCCAGGGTGCTGCAACTACAAAGGGCTTTTCACTAAGCCCTCCTATCTCCTATATGCGGGGGTGGACGGGAAGAAAGGAAATAATTTCTTTATTTCAGGGTTGAAGGAAAGGCTTATTTCTTTGCTTCAGACTTTCGGAGAAAAAGAAAATCAATTTCCAAATGCAAAGAATGAGAACCATGATGAGAGGCCAATACTCAGATGTGTTTGTGCTTCTTCAAATTGCTCTCATCTATCCTTTTGACACCTGTGTCAACTGGTGGTATAGAGGTTTTGAAAACAGGCATGTAGAGCAAATTGGAAGTTGCAGTTATGATGGATGGGTAAATGGAGTGGAAAAATGGGTGTGCTGAAGTGCAAGTGGAATTTAAAATTCTACTAGACCTACTCGAAAGATTAATTAGAGAAGATACAAAAATTTATCCCAGAGGCAGTGGAAAGCAGGGTGAAAAAGACAGACTGGCCAAGAAAACTGTTGCAGAAGGGAAGACTTTTTATACAGAGGTAGAGTTAGGTTTGGCCAAATTCACAATGAGTTGCCGATGGTATTAAAACACTTCTAAAGTTAAAATACTCTTTAGCTATTTTAATAAAAAGAAAATTAGCAAAAAGTGAATTTGTCATACAATTGGAGTATAGCTGAGGAATGGTTTAGTCATGGACTCTAGACTAAATTAATAAGGAAAAAGCCATGGACCAGTGGGGTAAAAGCAAGGTATATACTGTGATCTAGAAAAAATAGTAGGAAAAAAGGTGTTTCCGGCAGAAATAGTTACAAAGTAACCAACATCAGTGAATGCCTTTCTAGTCATTTGCATTGGAAATGGATGGATACAAACTGGAACAAATGTGTTTTGTGAGAAGGAAATAAAAGCGTGGGGTTATTTGTCTGGGCTAGAAAAGAGATGGATAGATAGATAGATAGATAGATAGATAGATAGATAGATAGATAGATAGATAGATAGATAGATAGATAGATAGATAGATAGATAGATAGAGTTCCTGACAGTAAAGTCAGACACGTGCAGGGAAGCAGAACTTTTAAGGGAAAGTACCATTCTGAAGAAAGAAGAGATGTATAGAAGGTGGTAATCAGTAAACCTGGAAATTGGACAAGAATTTGACAGTAATAAGAGCAATAGGATTCTAAGAAGGCCATTCAGTTGTAGTAGGGAGAAGGCTTTCCTTTTAGGCTGAAGCTTGATAACTTTGTAAAGAGTGTATGGTGGGCCTCTGATAACACCAGAATAATTGCAAGTTGATGACCTTGGAGATATCTTCAAGATTTATATTTGTATAATGAGGGACATTTTGTGTCCAGAAAACATAGAGCATTATTCAGAAAACTAATCAGTTGGTGTTTTTTTTAAATAAAATTAACATTCTCTCTCTTTAATACTAGTGAGACCTTTTTAATAAAAAAGTTAATTTTGCTCATATGGTCATGGCAAATTGAATTCAAAGCTATGCCAGTAGTATATGGTAACAAAAGGCAAAAGAAATATCTGCAGTGCAGGATTGCAAGAGATGCTGTTAGAATTTGAGGGAAACTAAAACAAGAAGTCTCACTTCTGATGCAAATCTTGGGAACTGAGAGCTTGATGTGAGTATGGGCATAATGGTGTCATTCTAAATTCAAGAAAATAGCTTTACAAATGAAGGAGAGGCAAAGTGGGGTCAGTGCAATTCAAACACATGATGACAATTTTAGCCTAAATAGAATGCTCTTTGTGAGTAGATGAATTAATTACTGTAAGACAGTGCTCTTGCTTGTCATTCTGATTCTTTCTGCTTGTTAATCACTCCTAAATTGTACCTATTGCAGTAATATTAAGATTTATTGCTTACAAAATTGTGCTTATCTGTATCCTAGTTTAGTGCTTGTGCATTAATGTAAATGTTTTGGAATGTTTCTTATTTTACATTTGTTTTGTTGTCTGTAGTACTTTCTGCCTGTTAAGTATTATTGTTCCACTGGAACACTGTATAACTGTTTAAGATGTTTTGTTTTTCATAGTTAAGCTTGATTTGTCTATTCAGCAAATTTGATGACATACCAAGTCTGAGCTGAGAAGGAGATTATACAATATCTGTACAAATAATAAGTTCAAGTGGCGATGAGAAGGAACATCTATAGAATGATTTAGCTTACTCTTTGTGCCTCATTGGTCTTGTGGCAATTGCAGTATTTCCCTTGCTGTGTATAATGGTGCTAACACACTTTGGGGAACTCCTGAAGGTACTGACAGAACTCAGCTTGCTGTGAATGGGATGAAATTTCCTGTGTTAATCACACAGAAAACTTGAAACATGAAGACTGGGAATATTCTTATCCAGTATGATGAATTACAGTAAAACTGAAACAGAGCAAATAATATTAACAGGGAAATGGAAGCTTATTTATTTGCACAAGGGAACACTTATCTTGAGTTGTACAAATTACTGTGGTCTTACTAAGTACATTTTTTTCCTTGTACTTTTTTTCAAAGAGCTGCTTTTGAAAAAAAATAATTGGAGGAATTAATCTTCTATTTATCCAAACTATTCTGTGTTCTTTCTCTGTGGTTTTTTTTGTTTGTTTAATTGCAGAGATCATTTGCATGAAAATGGGATTTTAAGACTTGAACAGTTTCCGATACTTTTTCCCAGATACATGAAGTAAACCATATTTATGTAAACAAAAACAAATTTTGTTTTGTAAAATTCCTTGCATGCTTTGTTTACACTGAATTAATAATTCATTTTTGAGAATATAGTTTAAAACTGAGTTGCCTCGGAAAATGTATACTGCTCATGTATAGAATTCTCTTCCCTTTTTCCCCTCCCCATCATGTCCTCTCATTTCTCTGGTGAATTAAGCTACACTTCTGTAGTTCCTCCATTCTCTAAAGTAAGTAGCATCTTATGCTACACCAAATCTTTTAAATCATGCTGAAGTTTGCAAAAGTTGTTTCAGATTTTTTTTTTTGGCTTTCCAAAAGATCTTTGTAAAGATCTCTTAAGAAAATAAAGTGATTTATAATAAAAGTTATAATATATTGTTTTAATGTAAGTTATTACATTATTAAGTTATATTATTCCACCAGACTGAAGTGGAATTTCAGAAATGGAAATTTGGTTGGGATGTGTGATATGGCAAAGCTTACTAATGATTGTCAAATATTAGAGATACTACTTTAGTTTGGGCACAAACTGGTCACTGTATTGTGGCAAAAGTAGAAACGAGAGGGTCACTACTTTGCCATACAAGTTTTAATAGCTTAACTTGAATATGTGTATCTGATCAGTAAAGAGTTGAAAAATTTCTTGCATGGTCTTCCAAAATGAATTTATTTCCAAAATGTACATTAAATTCTGAAGTCATTAAATTCTGGATTGACAATTTAGATAATGCTTTGTGTTACCACTTCTAATATTTTTAATGTTGACTATTGCAGTTATATTTACTGTTTGGTTTATGTTTTTTGGGAAGAAAACGTGTTTTTACTACTGTTCTCCAAGCTGGATCTTCATACAACAGATCTTTTCCGGATTATTTTTATGTATTGACTGCTTGGAAAACTAAAATTCTAGTATAAAAGAGTAAATTTTATTATTCTATTTAATTATAGAATAAGAAACTTATGAATTCATGTTTGAATTGTGGAATACTGAACTTCAAACAAAATTATCGGTTATCTGAAATTTAATTATGATTTCTATTCATTTAGATTTCTCATATTGGAAAGCTGAAAGATTTTCTTCTACAACACAGAAAGGATTATATTAATGCTTACAGGTAAGTGTGCACTGTGTTTAAATGGGTTTATCTATTATTTATTTATTAATCTTAATGCTTATAAAGTGAACAACTTTAAAACCTATAGTCATAATGACTAAAACCAAAACAGAGATTGTTATTAATTGGCTCACTGTAAACCTCTATAAGATGGAAGAATGGTGCTGTCACAAGAAAACAGGACACCTGAATAAAATGAGACACAGAATCTGAAGATGATTTCTGGCTCTTAGGGATGAGTTCTGAAAGAAAACAGCCTGGCAGTCAAAGTGCCACACCTTTTAAAGACCTGCAGAATAAGTTTCCGAAGGGGTTCCTGGGACAGCAGATTAATCCAGGTTTTCCCTTTCACTCTGTGATACTAAACCTACTTGTCATGCCGAAGTATAAAGTCAGTAGCATCAGCAGGTGCTAGAGGACAATGATGCAAACTCTTCAGGCTCTGGAATGTAAATTCCACATGAAGGACACCAGTGAGGAGATGGTGTCGGGACAGCAGAACAAAATTTGTTCTCCTGTGACAAAATCTGTAGGCTTCAGCTCTGGTAGTTAGTATCGTGTGAAGAAAGTTTTGGTTCTCTTCAGCCACTAGGAAGCATTCAAAACTTCTGTATCTGTTTACTTGTTGGTAAGTTTAGTACTAGGATTTTTAGAAGATTAAAATACAAATTTACAAGCTGATGTTTTTAAGAAAAAAAATAGTATCTTCTGGTCTGCAGATACTAAATCAAGTTACCATAAGATATAAATGTTAGTGCAGCTTGTATTTTGGTGAAATGAGTACAAATCATTGTAGCATTTGAGAAAAGTAAAATTTGCTTTTGTAGTGAAACTTTGTTACCTTTAAAGCGGGTGAATCAGCCCTGTCTGCATTCCAGTTCTGACACAGCCCTGGCTAAAGCTGAGCTGTTGATTCAATCAACGTAGATAAAATGCAGCCTAAAATCATTCTGGGTTAAAAGCTTCCTAGATACCACATAGAAGTGCTATCCAGACAGATATCCTTTCCCCAGGAAAAGACAATGAGAATAGGTGAGCCATCTGCTATTCCTTAGGCTCAGTCCATATTGGAGGAACAGTTTTTCTGAGGAACAACTCTAATCCTGAAAGGGTCTGTCACAGGAACAGCAATACTACCTCATCAGTGGAATCAAAGTGTGTTCAGAGTAAGTTATCAGAAGACTTCTGCCACCCTTTTTTGTCTCTACAGGAGTTCAAAAGCTGTATTTTGTTATTTTGAAAAGAAAAGAAAAATGGAAAATGGCTTCTTTTATAAATGAGAGGCCATGGGAGCTATTCAGTCAGTGCTGGTGAAAATGCTGCTCTGGGTGTGCACAGTTCTGTCTGTGAGGTGGATGAGGGATGCTTTCCCAAGGAGACAGCAGAAGCAGTGCACAGCTCTGTGCAATGACTGGCTCTCTGCTTTTCAGTGCCTCTTGGAAAAGGGCATGAACAACACTAGGTGGAGCCAGCAATTTATTACTGACAAAACTGGCTGTACTATATGAAAACTTAGTGTGCATGCAAAGGTTGAGAAACAGCAAATAATTCCAGTAAGAGCAGTCAGTAGCAATTAAATTTTGGGTAGTGTTTGTATTTTATTAGCAGTAGTGTGCACAAAATGGAAGTGATTGAAGTAAAAATGTGTGCAGGTTATTTTGATTTCCAGAAGTTTTTGATGTTCTTTTTGTAAACAAGTTGCAACAAGTTATCATGGTAATTCTCAGTGCTTTTCACCTTCCTCTCCCCCCACCCAAGTCTTCATTAAGGAGAGCAAAGCAGTATCATTTCCTTTATTAAACCATAGAATAATCCTGTAGATCTCATTTGTGATTGCAATTGTTTCTGTTCTTAATGGTCAAACTTAAATTGTTTATGTTTAATTTGACATAAAAATGTCAAATGATTACTTGTGCTGTTCTACTTTATGGATGCAAAGAGCATCGTAGCATCTATGCTGTCAGTCTTGCAGTCTTAGCAAATGCCTCACTCACTTAAGACAGCAGTTCTAACAGCTCTTTAATACTAAAGTAATGGAGACAGTTTTTGAACAATTTAATACCAAAAAACTGTGCTGAAATTTATGTAGGAGATGTCGGATTTCATGAACAAAATTACTACTCTGTATTTTGTCAGTCCTACTGGCAAACCCTTTGTTTTCCCAACTATAGTTCAGTGTGTTGGTGAAATTGAGCTTTTGAGTTACCAAGTAGTATTATTGTGTGCCTTTTAAAACTTCTTCATAATTTGTTACAACCATGTTCTTGATTGCTTCCTTGAGCTTACCTTTGAAGACTATGAATTCTTTAATAATGGAGTTTTTATTTTTGGCATACATGAAATATCCTGCTACAGAGGGTATGTCTTTCTTTCATTTTTAGAGGAAACTTTTTAGCAGTGAGAAAGTCAGTTGGAAGAGTGGTTATTTGAAACCAAGGCCCTGACCTGTTTTATCAAACTTTACCTACTTAACTGAAATACCTAAACTGACACAGTAATTGCTTATTCACCTTCCTTCTTCTTGATTTGGCTATTACCTACAAAATATCTAAGTGGCAAAACACATGAAATTCTTGATGTAGTGATCTAAGCTTGCTGGCTTACAGGCCACTGCACCTTTATCTTCTCGTGTTTATTAGGATTTATTTTCTTTCTCTTACATGTAGGGTTTTTGCCTTCTGTGATAAGGAATTTTTTGTCATGGTTTTAAGCCTAGCTGGCAGCTCAGCCCTACAGAGCCACTTGCTCACTGCCCTCATAGTGGGATGGGGGAGAGAATCAGAAGAGTAAAAGTGAGAAAACTCATGGGCTGAGGTAAGGGGAGTTTAATAGGGAAAGAAAAAGCCACATGCCTAAGAAAAGCAAGTAATTTATTCACCATGGGCAGGCAGATGTTCAGCCATCCCCAGGAAAGCAGGGCTCCATCACACATAACAGTGACTTGGGAACACAAATACCATCACTCCAAATGTTGTGCCACCCCTCCCAACCCCCCCCCCCCCTTCTTCTTTTCTTCTTCTTTTCTTTCCCCAGCTGTATGTTCTGAGCATGAAGCCACATGGATCTGGAATATCCATGTGGTCAGTTGGGCTCAGCTGTCTTGGCTGTGTCCCCTCCCAGTTCCTTGTGCACCCGCAGCCTCCTCACTGGTGGGAAGGAGTGCAGAGCAGGAAAGGCCTTGGCTCTGTGTAAGCACTGCCAGCAATAACAAAAACATCCCTGAGTTATCAGCACTGTTTCTAACACAAATTCAAAACACAAACCACATACTTGCTGCTGGGAAGAAAATTAATTCTATCCCAAGCAAAACCAGTGCACACAGGTTGATCACTCTTCTTGGAAAGGAGAAGAGAGGGACTCTTGAGTCATGAAGTTGTTAACAAGATGTGGGTACTTTTTCATTTTTTCTTATTAAGCAATAACTCCTTTCAGATGAGGATTTCAGATGAGGTCCCATTTTTAGTATCTTGACTGCTATACATTCTGTATTCTTCCTCTCAGTCCATTTTCTATAATGCTTTCCTACACTGCTTTTTACACTGTGCTAGGAGAGATCCTGTCTCCAGTCTTTGGTAACTTGTCTGATGCCTCATCTGTGAACAACTTGTGCCTTTGCTTTTCATCATTAGCTCCCTCATATTTTTGATCACTGAACCATCAAGACAATTCATATGTTTTTGTTGAATATACTTCAAGGAACTAGCTGTAGTGCCTTAACACCTGGAAATTTGAAATGATCCTCTTGAGATTCCTTCACAGCCTTCAGTTTCTCTGAAGGATCTTTCAAGGTTTGGGCAGTTTAAAGACCAGTCATTATTCCTGCTGTTTTCATGAGAATGTTTAACCGGAAAGGAATTGTGAGAATTCTAGATTTTTATCATGGAACACCTCATACTTAAAAATACTTGAGAGAAGAGCTTTCCATCTGGGATTATTAGACATCTAATTAATTGTATTTTGCAACTGCAGAGATACTTATGCAGTTGATCAGTCTAGTGTAGATGACTTCAGAATAGAAATGTCACTTTTGGCACCAGAAAGGCTGCATGGGTGGCTTTTGATGTATCTTCATTACATGCTTCTGTGGTCCTGTGCAGTTAAGTGTTTGAACACTTCTTGTTAATTGCAAATAATATACCTTGAAAAAACAATTAACAAATTATCTTTCTGTCTTGAAAAATAATGTTAGTGCCCAGTAATTATGCCTCCTGCCCTAGCATTTATCTATCTCTGTCTTAAGGCAATAAATCAGTTAGATCGTTTGCCACTTAATAGAAAATCATTGAATGCTTACACAGTGTTTTGTCAAGAGTGTTTCCTTGTATTTAATGATAAAAGAAGTCCATTAAAGGACTCCAAAAACAGTGTTTTACTGACTCCTGTACAACACCAGGCTGCATTCTTTTCTTGACTTAGTCACATTTTTACAAGAAGCAAGGCCTGCTTTGTTGTATTGAGGTAGTAAAACATGTAGATGATCTGTAAAGACGTTCTTCCTGGAGGAGTATGTTTTTCTGTTCTACAGGAATTATTTTCAAATCATTTATCTTCTTTTTCTTTTTTAAAATTACACTAAATCCATATATCACATTTCAGAAATAGTAATTTTTCATAGTAGCACTCTGGAATATCTCAGCAATATTTTACTAAACTGAAAATGCTAATTTGGGTATGCCTGTTTTGCCTATTCTAGTAGCTGAGGCTTCCACACAGAATTAAAAAAATAACTATGTAAAAGTCGTGGAATGTTTTGTCACTTGAATCAAGGACCTTTTAGCTTGGATTCATGTCAGAGAGCATTTGGATGGAAAAAGGCAGTAAATAAAAATGCATAAAACTTAGTTAAGTAAGAAATCAAACAATTTAAAATATACTAGATGCTCAAAGAGAAGAATGTGACTGCTGTATTTGCAAAGGCTATACATACTTGTGTGTGCACTTAACACATGGGGAGCATTTCTGTATGGATTTGCAAGGCAGTATCTGCAGGTGGTAAGTTGGGTAAATCTCTACTATTTTACAACTGATTTATTTCTGCTTACTGTTTCTCTCTCTTTTCTAATACACTGTTGGAGGAAAATCAAAATTTTCTTGATTTGTTACCTTTATTGGATTAGTAAGCTGAAGATACTTTATGTACCAGCAGAACTGCTTATTCAAAATCTAATGTAACATCAGCTTTGCTTCCGTGGGCTTTGCCTGCGGATCATAGAAATGTCAGGCTGGATGGACCATGGCTGAAACATCCAAAACCAGAATGACTAGTGTTTTGTTTGCTTTTAAATATTTCTTTCCGTGAAGATTTTATATTCTCATTCTGCTTTTTCCTGTTTCCCTATCCATGCTACTAGAATAATGTATCCCATTGTAATGATGACTTTTTATGCAACAACATGTTGTTGTGTTTGGTTTGTGATCCAGTATGGTCCCAGATGACTTTCTGAAGAACTGTTCCCTAATCAGTTGTTCCCCACTCTCAGTGGGTTCAGATAATTGTTCTTGCTGCAGCAAAGAGCTTCTGACCATTCCTTATTCAAATTCTTCCTGTCATTTCTCCAGGCAATATTGTTTTGAATTGACGTCTTGTTCTCTTGGTATGTTTTAATTTGCTTAACTTTATGCCTCTGAATGTTTAGTAAGTACATACTCCATTCTGCTGAGTTATTAATGAAAGTACTAAATAGTACCAGATTTGGGACAAAATCCTGTGAAACTCAACTCAGTGTTTCCTTCTGTTTTGGTGTATAACTAGCCCTGAGTTCAGCTTTGCAGTTTCACATCATATGGTGTTTATTTCTTCTAACTCATTTATTCACTGGGAGTTTGTGAGAATGCTATGTGAGATGATAACAAGAGCCATACCAAGAATATAGCAGTGATTGCTTTTCATCCCTCTATAAGACCTGTTACTGCATCCCAGCAGTAAATTACACTGTCTGTGACATACTACTGATACATCTTGGGTACTGGTAATCTTTCTGTTCTTTCCTAACTGCTTAAATATTACTTATTTATTCCTGTGTTTTTCTAGACTGAGTGGTCTACAAGTTTTCTGCAGGTTTTTTTGTTCCTTTAACCCTATTTTCAAGGATAGTTGCTAACCTCCTTCTTTTTATCAATCTGTCATTTGCTTATTCTCTCCTACTTCATGACAGTGAGGATACATCTTGTCATTTGATGCATTTCCCATTTTATTCCAGGGCTTGTCTCCTGTCTCTGCACACTGTATGAATGTGCATACGCCCTGGGCTTTTTTGGAAGTTGGTTAGTTCCGTTCAAGAGCACAGCTTTGTCACACACATAGGAGGGAGATGCACTTCACCAAGTTTACCTTCAGCGTTGTCCCAGGAGCCACTGCACCTTCAGGTACACTTGTGCTATGACCTGGTTCACGTAGCTCTCTCTTGTACACTGTTCACTCAGCAGCCTGACTAATACATTATCTGACACTTGCTATTGCTGATGATAATATCAACAAAGAATTACGATCTTTTTAAAATGACAGAGGTATTAAATTTAGCCCAGATGATTTAGAAGCAGTAAGCTAAAAGGAATAGTAACTGCAGCTTTCAAGTGACATTAATGAAAATCAATGCAAAAAAAAACCAAAACAAAGCAATAAACATCTAGAATTAATTCATACTCTTCATATAATTTTACTTCTCTGTTGAGTAACAAGCCAAGACCACATTCTTAAGTGTTTCTTATAGTAATGTTTGCAGAGCAATCTCTTATTATTGCTGGCATCCCTTCCCAGTTGTGTCTCATCCTGCACTTGATCCTTTTCTGAGAGTGTCCCTGCATGCTGTGTTCAACTTGTCAGTAGAAATCAGAACTAATTTGCACTTTGTATTCTGATCGTTCTGTCTGAGCTCAACAAAGCTCAGTTTCATCAAGGGCAGAATTGCAAATTATCATAATCTAATTTCTATATGAAAACTATTAGTTCATTTGAATTCTTTTCTGTTCCTTTTTAGGTTTGCATTTTCTCTGCAATTTGACCTACTCATTTTTCTAGACTGGTGAAATCTGCCTACTTGATGGTCACTGTTTTCATTGTACTCTTCACCCACTGTTAAAAATCACAAATAAACCAAGTTGCCTTCTAGCCCAAGTTTCTTATGAAATTTTCTCATATTGGCAAGGATGAAAACCAGAGGAATTTCTTTTCCTCCTTTCTCCTTTCTTTATCTGTGCATATCTTGGCTAATTATTCTGATTGCTTCTGAAAAACCTGATTTGCTTGGCCCATCTTGATTTAGTGATGGAACAGTCCACTGCTGTGATACTGCACTGCACTTCTGAGCATGCATTTGTATCTCTGACAAACAAGACACAGCTGGATTTTTTTTCCTGTTGTTTCTTGTTCCATGTTTTTGTGTGGTTTTGGTTTTCTTTGGCCTGTTTTATTTTAATGAATGGTTCCTCTTCCGGTAGAGGATGGTGATTAAATGGATTTTCAGTATAATCTCCATGTGCAGATTTACTGGGGAGTGCAGTGGGGACTTCAGTACCATGTTAGGACTAGTGGATGCCATATGAGTTCTGACATAATGGGCTGTGATTGTATGACTCCATTCTTGCCTTCCCAAGGAGGTTGGGTTTCAGGTATCCTTCCCTCTGAGTGGCTGACCAGCTCATGTTCAAAAGCACTGGTACCAGACACAGTGTAAGCTGTAAGCAGTTATAAAAGGAAAAGTATTCTGTTTCTTGTTTACTGGATTAAGCTGCATTTTACTAGCTTTGAAGCTGTGAAGCTCCTATTTAAAAATTTGATCTACCCTAGGAAAAGTAACAAGTTGGTTCTCAATGTTAAAAAGCTGTTGTAATTATCCTCAGTGTATCACTACACTACCACTAGTTAAACTGTTAGTCGTGCCTGAAGCAAGTTTTTTCATATTTATTTCTAAGTCTGATTTAAAAGAAAATTCTGGTTTGCGTTTTGTAATCTATTTTACCCTCTTATGTTAAAAAGTGCCTGGAAAGTGTAGAGCTCTGCAAATACTACAAAGCTGGGAAGGGTACAAGAAGCTAGACAAACACAAGAACTTTATATCCTGTTCAGTAGCAGACCAGCCAGAATTTATTATTGCAATCTGAAATAGGAGAGTTGAGTTTTTTGTCGAGCCATCATACAGCTGTTACTGCATCCTTATTTCCCACCTAAATCTGTGTGCCCCAAAATGCTCAAGTAACTCTCTAGGCTGAGCTCACTGAATGATAGTATGAATTATGGATACCAGATGGTCTTAATGGTCCCCTTCTGTCTTGGCCTGTGTGGAGATGGATGTAGGAATGGATTTCCTGGCTTCACACATGCATAGAATGTGCTTATCCAGCAGACTAGCAACAAAAACACGTGTACAAGCTGTGTAGAGGCACTAGGGGAGAGGTCTGCCCCAATATATTTAACAATATGGGTTATGTTGCATTTGTAACTACAATGTGTCATCTTAGCCAGGTTGGGGAAATCCTGTCTTATCAGCTGTTTCTAAAATCCGGCAATTTCAAATCGGTCATCATTCAGAAGCTGCTTTCTCTGAAAGTGTGACTTAGAGTTACAGCTTAGAAAAACACTGATTATGGTTGTGATAGGGATTTTGCTGCAAATTTATGAAACCTGTCTGTCCTGAACAAAGGAGAGCAATACAGCTACTAAAAGATAAATGGAAACACTACATATGGCTGGTTTTCTCTAAGGAATAAAGAATAATTTTATGACATTTAGAATAGTTTTAAGTGGAAGGGGGAAAAAAGCCCTGATATTTAGATGTCAAATACATGGCAGTTTTGGAAACAAACACGTAAAATATAGAATATTACTTTTAATTAGTTTGTCTTACTGATTGCTTGCTAATCTGTGCTTGTGTACTAGCCAACCAATAAACAGAAACTAATTTTCAAGTCAGATGAACCATATGCTGGTTTTTTTTTAATATAAAATCAGTAATGTGGGATGGGAATGAAGAGATTTTGGTATACTTGAAGACTTTAGAGTATACGTAAAGCTTTATGGAGGAGATCTGGACCCATGCTTGGCAGTACATTGATGATGCAGGAAGGAGCTGCTGGGTTTGTGTAGGATGAATTGATGAGATGGGGTTGTGTGAACTGGTTGTTGGCATTCCTGTGGCTGGGATTGCAGCAGACATAGGGGAGCTTTGGCATTATGAAGTGTGAAGTGTGCAAGAGATCTCTAAGAATATCAGGCTAAATATTGAAGATCCGCTCTCTTTGCTTGTATTGCTGCATTAATGTAGTTGTATTACACGTGAGGAAATTTTCACATATAAAAGTAATAATTTCAAATGCAGGTATGAGTTAAGGTTTTCTTTCCTTTTTTAAAAAGCAGATATAATAGGCTGTGATCACTGCATCATCAGGAAAAGATGAATTTTTTTTTGCTGTTGAAGAGTTCTATCATCCTGTCACCTATGGCTGTGGAAACACTGTTAAATACCTTTATGCAGTATGCTTTTCTGCTGGTTACCTACAATGAGTTAATATCTTAAGGACAGGTCTCCATTTTTATTAAGTGACAACAAAAAGATATATTAGCGTTAGAAAATACTAAATGCATAATGTGTAATCTAAAATAGAAATAGAAACCATGGGAACAGGTTTTAATAAATATTGCAATCAATTTGATACTAAAATTGTGCATTATTTTCCAGTATTCTTCCTCTAGTTTGAATTCACAGTTTCATAGTACAGCTACTTTAAAACTGAAGCACTGTATTTCATTTAGGTTAATAAAAACATATTTAAGTAAAATTAGTTCCTGTTTTGTACTTCTTTCAGTATTTCAGCTATTCCTTTTTCTTAATTGGTTTCGTGTTTTTCGGACACTTTATTGGAATAAGTACTGGGGCAATGATATATTTTCTGGTTGTGTTTTCTCCTTATCTGCTCTGTTTGGTTATGTACAAGATGATAGGAGATACTGCTTTTTCTACCTACTTCACTAGTAAAAGTGTTCTAAACAAAAGCCTCCCAACTTTATAGGAGTGGCATTTTTATCAGTAGTAGTTACTGTACTTTTTATTACTTTTTCTGTGGAAATCAGTGTTGCAGAAAAGTTCTTGCAAAGATGGCGAGTCGGAAGAAGGTCTATGGTGTGTACTTGTGGATTTTATGTTGGGGATTTTTTAAGTGACAAGTTTGTGTTGTTTCTCAGCCATATTATGTCTGAATACGTGAGGATGACGGATACAGAGCGTGATCAGATAGATCAAGATGCCCAGGTGTTCATGAGAACATGTGCTGAGGCCATTCATCAGCTCAGAACAGAAGGTAAACTAAGCAGCTCTTACATGATTTTATTTCGTTCTTGATAAAGGCTAAGGTAATGCTGAATATTGTTGAATAATGGTGAATCTTAAATGCTTTAGGAAAAAGATTGGGGAACTCATTGCCTTTTTGTTTGCATTGGTGTAATCCCACTGGCTGATTGGTACTGTAATTCCATTTTCGTTAATGATAGTGGAAAGACCATAGAACTTTGTTTATGTGTTCAAATACACGAGTTAACAAGTGTAAAAAAGAGTCTTGAATATTTGCTACTTGAGTAGTAATTCAGCACTGTGGCCCAGAGGCCTAAACCAAAGCTCTCTAAATTTGATGGTTGTCTTTTATTAGCTTGTCTACCTGTAAGGTATTACAGGTATAATACTTCCAAGTTTGAGATAATTAAATAACTTTAACAGAGTCCTGGTAAATTAAAAGTGTTTTTGACAACCTGAATATGGGATCATACCTTTACTACACTGTCTTGTAAAAGTTGTAGAGAGAGAATTCTTGTTTAGAGTTTAATTGACATAATAGAACTCTGTGGCATAAATAAAAATACTATAGGACACTAGAGGAGTTATTTCCAGTTTTTGATTTGTTGTAATGACTTGCCGTTTTAGAGAATCTATATTTAAATATAGCTATGTTTAAAAGAAATACTGATATATAACATGTATAAAATGTAACTAGGCTTTTGAATATAACTTGCATATCAACTGGAAATGCAAACTGTTGAGGAATTCAGTAAAAAGTTAAAAGATTGTTTTATATTTTTCTTTTGTATTTCAGCACACAAGGGTGTCCAGTCTGCACAGGTGAAGGAGCACAGAACAGCTGTCTTGGACTTCATTGAGGATTACTTAAAAAGTATGTAGTATTTACTGAATAGTCACAAATGGATGATTCCATTTTCCAAGAAAGGAATCTTGCTCTTTTAACCTGAAATTTTGTTTGCTGCTGTCTTAAACAGGAGTGTGCAAGCTGTATTCTGAACAAAGAGCCATCCGAGTTAAGCGAGTGATAGATAAGAAGAGACTGTGAGTAATGTCAAAAATAGTTAACTGTGCCTTTCCCTTGTAGGACATTCAACAAAACTATTGTTCATGTTTAGATTATAAGGAGATTGTTTTAATGGAAGTTTGTGGTTGGATGAGCAACTTTTGCTGTTGACAGGTGCATTCCAGGGCTCTTTACACTTAAGGCATGTGAAGTCAAGTCTGAAAGTGGCAGAGTGCCATTATAATGTTGTAGTTCTCATTTAGGTAAAGGATAAAAGCCCCAAATCAGTAAAATGTGGGTTAATAAACCTATTTGATTTCTACAAATTCACCAATATTTTTTTTGCCTTTTTTTAAAGGTCCTATCTTTCTGCTAAACAAGTGACTGTGTTGTTAATAAATACTGCTTGAGATGGCAGATGTTCATGGCAAGCAGAAACATGATGATAATAAAAAGCTGGAATGTAACTTCTGAACTGAAACAGGAGCTTCCACTTCCTCCAGTGGCACTTGTTAAGGCTGCTATTGTAGAGCTGAAAATGTCTAGGAGACATTAAAGTTGATGTGCTTGCTGCCTTTTTCATCCTGTAGGATTTTTTTTTCCAGTCAAGTTTTAAACTTCGTACTTCTTCACTTTCTTTTTCTGCATACTCCCAGTTGCGAGAATGATAGGGAAAGTGAGCAGGTTTGCAATTTATTTAATACCTGAGAGGCTTTCCATGTGCTTCCCACTCTGCATTATTTGAATAGTAACTTCAAGGTCCATTTTCTATATTTTAATGTAAAAAAAATATAGTTCTAGAACATGCACATAAATAAATTCCTG
>WAAE01023396.1:80598-127014 GCA_013400495.1 Nicator chloris
GTGTTTTTCCAAGACTTAATGTTGGTTTATCAATTTGGTGTTTGGGTTGATCATCTACAGTTACATTGAACCCAGAGAGATGTTTTCAAAAGTTCATAAGTATATTTTATTCAGAATGATTCAGCCTGATTAAGCACAATTTGATTCACTCAAATATATCCCCATGAGACATAAATAGTAGTACATGTGGAGGATCAGACCAAAACCAAGAAAACAAAATACCCCAAAGCACTTCTGAAATTTGGTAAGAATTAATGAGAGAACTGTAAGGCATCGGTGTTTTTGTAGCTCGCATAGGTTTTCAGAAAAAAACCCCCAAACATACAGAAACAAACTGTGAGATATTTTAATGTGTAAAAATACAGAATCTTATCAGTATTCTTCATGTGAAAGAGCTTCAAAGAAAGATAGTATTGTTCCTGCAGTTGTAGCAGTAGCTAATGAATACCACTTCTTCTGTTGGACAGTACTCTTATGTTACTGTTTCCATGTGAAATCCCAGGTTCACGATTTCTCAGATGAATAAACAGAGAAAAAACCTCAATTTTTAAGAGCAATAAGGCATTAAGAATTAACCCAGAAGATACATTCTTTTTATTGGAGGGTCCCTCTGTGCCTCTCTTTATGGATGCAAGAACTAGAAAACAGATGTTGACCAGGTGGAGTCTGTATGCATTGCAGATGTGATATAATGGCTAAATTGTGATTTAAATTAAAATTCAATTAAAATAAATAACAGTGCATAACCCAGTCTTTATGGTGACTTAAAGAAAAATAGTATCATTGATTTGTAATTTCCCTGAGGATTTCAGCAGATGCTTTATGTGATAAGAGCATGTACCCTGTCTTAAAAGAACTAGGCACCCTTTAAACAGTGCATCCCAGACACTTAGTTCATTTTAAATTGAAAGTTTCCTATATTCCTATACTGTGCACAATAAGGACAACAAACAATAAAGGAATATGTTTCTTTAGAAATAAATAAACTCTAGTGCAGCTCTTCTTCCCTGCCGTTTAGTCAATTTAAAATATGTGCATATCAGACAATACTGAAAAGTTTGCCATAGAAATATATTTCATCATGTTTCCTTTTGTATTGATAGCTATCCAAAGCTCTTCAGCAAATTGCCTGAGTGTTATAATTTTCTTACAGAGGTTGCCTTTATGCATTCACTCACATTTTTTGATTAAAAAGTTCTGCTGGTTAGGACTAGTTTCACAGAAAGAAAAGCTGTGAAATAGAAACACAGGCATTTTTTCTGTAAAGGTACTTGGTTGTGATTTTCAATTTTAATGTTTATTGGTATTCAAGATTATATTTAATTTCAATTTTGAACTTCTATTTCCATTAGAAGATTTTGTGAATTATGTATGCAGTTATTCAAATCAAGCTGATATTTTTGTTACCTGAGGAATTGGTGTTTTATTAGTATTAAAGCTACTATTTGAACTGCACAGACATGTAGATAAGTATTTTTTTCTTATTATTAGGTAAATTTGAGATGGAGGAGATAAGAGTAGAATTCTTCTCCATAAAGTTAGCAAAAGCCCAGTACTTGCAGAGGTTTTTTAACTAAAAAAATTGCCTGCTATTGTTTTTTCTTGTTAAATAGTGATCACTCAGTGATGACAATTCCATTATATTCTGTTTTTCACAGAATTTTTAAATTGTGGGTTAGAATTGACAAAACACAAAGAAGGAACACAAAAAGCAACACTTTCTTTCTGTTAGGCACAGGGGAGAATTACAAATCATAATGAGATTAACTGTTCATTATATTTGAGAGGGTAGGAAGTGATAAAGGGTAGGGTGGAATCAGCTGGCACAGCAGGTGATTCCACCCATTGGTTTTTGGTTTTTTGGTTCTTTACCTTGTTTAATAGCATTACTGAACATTTAACTGCTTGCTATGTAGCAGTTACAGAATTCATTGTAGACAATAAACCACGGAAATTTACTGGGAAAATATACATTATCACTAATTTTCAACATTTTTTGATGTAACACTGAAACATACTTGACAAGTACTTAATATATAATCACTGAATAAGCTTCTCATGTTTTGCATTGCCTTCGTATTAAAATTACCTAATGGGGACTGAGAAGTAGTATAAGAAAGCTAATTCTATTGTATTTCCTTTATACTAATTGAAAATATAAAGTAAAATTATCATTATTATTTGAAAAAATAAAGAAGTAGTGCTTGGCCATTGCTACTAAAAATTTTTCAGTATGACCTAAATGTTGGCTTTTTTAAAAAAAAATAATACACTGGATTTTTGAAAGGAAGTTTAATAAAGTGTCAGTGCTTTTATGCTGTAGCCTTCAATATTCTCAACTCTGAGCATGTGGTGCATTTTGTCCAGGAATACTATTCATGCTTTCTTTGCCTTTGTAATGATATTTTAGTGACAGTTGCTAAGTACATTTTGTATCTTGGCTGGAAAATCTTTAATGTGAAGTTTGCAAGAGTTAAAGTATTGAATTTAGTAATCCATTCTCATTTTACAGAAATACATCTGTGTACTATCAGTTAAATCATAGGCTCTTGTACTTCTAGGTCCAAACTTGAACCTGAGCAGAGCAATGTGTCCAAATCTACTCTTTCTGCTGAAAAATCTTCACAGAGTCCTTTAGAGGATTCTGAAGAAAAACTTTCTGCTGAGGAAAGCAAAGGTAAGAATAAAATGTAGTTACGTTTTACTTTTTGTGGCAAGAGCTGTCCAGTCAATAGTACTTCCTTCACTTTAGAAGGGCCAATTGCTATGAGTGGCATGTTTTCCATTTTCATATTCCTTGACCTGATCAGGCTTCTGTGAAACATATTGTGAGACTGAGGAAACAAAATCTTAAACTTTTTGACATGCCAGCTAATCAAGTCATATGCTTTGCTGAATTCTTCATCCTCTTAATAACCTCTTTATGAACTCTGTTCATTTATTTTTATCAATATCATATCTTCTGAAATTTCTCTGATTTTTCCATATTCCTTTCACTGAATGCAAGGAATTAGAAAGTAGGTCAACAACTCTCTGGGAACATTCTGTAGCTTTTAAGCACAGAGACCTTGAGTTGGACACTTCTACAGTGGGAACTCGAAAGTGGAACATGCTCACACAGAGGAGGTTATTGGCTGGTCAGATCCAGCCAACAATTTCAGGGCTTTCTTCTTGACAACTTTTCAGTTGCCTTACTGGGAGGATTACATCTCATCTTTTAGTGGACGGGAGATAGCCAGAAGTCCAAAGTAGTCTCTCTCACCTTGGGGTCATTTCAGATGGTGCAGATCTTGGTGGGATTTGTGAGCATTGGTTCTCATTGCTGGTTGCCTGATTCTCAGGCTGAGGGATAGAAGCCATTTCAATTCTCTTAGCCATTTCAGCCTGTCCTGGGATGTGTATGCTTGGCAGAGCTTTGGAGCAGAGTGCCTTTTGGTGTACCGCCACTATGCAGATAATTTCATGTTTCATGCCTAAAGAGAAATCTTGTTTCTGTGATTCTGAAGTTGCTTTCCCTGGCTGGAGGTCTCCCACTTGTGTTGTCTAAAGGAGACAAAGGTACCCTGTGCTTTACAGCAGGAATTTTTTTCCTTCTAANCCCACCCACCCCCGACTCTGAATTTATTGTAACAAGTCCAGGGTTTGATTATGTGCCATTTCTAGTGCTTACCTTTTTATAGTGTGTGGTAAGTGATGCAGCACACAGGCACGTAGATGAGTTTCACCCTAACCTGTTATCAGTGTTTTGCAGCTGTGAGCTGGTGCCACCTGAGAAGCAGCAACATAGTAGCATCTTCATTGCCCTGTGGTCTTTCCTTGTTACCAAATGTCCCTGCAATCTCTGGAAGTGTGCACTCCCACCACATAGTGTCTTTACAATTTTTAGCTCCAAAAATCTGTGCTACACCATGGAAAATACTGTTCCTTGGTTGCCTCGGACACAGCAAACCACGGCAGTAATAGAAATGCAGCTATTTTATTGCACATTAATTTTGATTACTCCAGTTCTCACTTTCATGAGTTTTTGTTTTAATTTTTATGAGAAAGTAGGGGTCCTGCCACACAAGTGGTGCTGCTGCAGTACTTATGAGGGGTTGCTGGCTAGGCTTTGAGGAAACTATGGAACTTGTATATCAAAATAAATCTGCAAATACACACAGCCTGTCATTCCTCACATAAGGGAAAGTGCTGGTTGCTGCCACTTGTAGGAATCAGCCTTGTGACTTTGCTGGTAGGTGGTTGTTGAAGTATGAAAACAACATGAACAAGATGACTAGGAAACAAGAAGCTCAGTTTAAATCTTACAGCCTTTGATTTATACTTTTTTTTCCAAGTACCTTTTCAAATTTTTAGGAAGCCAGAGAAATGTTTGCATTTTGAAATAAGCTGTTCCATCCTCAGGATGTTGGTGGTTTAGAGAATGGTGATAATTTGTTTTTATGAATTAGCAATCAGCAGCATACCTGAGTCCTTCGGGTTAAATCTCATCTATAAAGATACTTTTGAGGGCAGCTTGTGGCCCTGTCCTTAATTTGAACACTGAGATGAACAGCTGAATGTGCTGCTTTTTGTGCTGAAACACAACTTGGGTTTTGTCTGGTTTTTTGGCAGAAACCAAAGCAAAATGTGATTACGTTTGTTTTGAGGCAAAGCAGCTGTTTACATTAGAATTATAGTGGACATGCCTCATGGTAGGAAAATAGTCTCTCTAGAGAGTGCTTTTATATACTGGCAGTATTTATTTGCATATTACAAATTTGATATTTAGTTTATGGAAATAAATGTAAATAATGAGTAGCTTTTGAACTGGTCCACAAGCTTAGCAGCTGTCTCCTTTCAGTGTGGAAAAAGGTTCAGAGGATTTGATCATTTTTTTATATCTCTGTCATGAGTTAACTACTTCTGTTTCCGAAATAGAAATGTAGTTTGGCTTTTGCTGGCTGAATTGCAGAAAAGCATTAATGTCAGCTCCATGAAAGCTGCAGAAAGCCCAAAACATACCACAGTGACAGGAGGAACCCTGGGGAGGTACATGTTTCTTGCTTACCTCTTACCATAAGGATATTTGCTTATTAGCCATCAGATTGGATACAGGTGCTGTTTTTTAACAGTGCTGGCAGGGCCTGAAACTAATTGGTTCCTCTGGGATAAAATAGGAGATTTTCTCCTTTTCTTTGCCACTATAAACTAATTTTCTTACTTTGAATGCAGTAAGTAATTTATTGTAATTTTGCTACAATGTAAATACATTGATTACCTAAACTAAGTTCTGTGAAATAGATTTGAAATACTGGTAATACCCCGTAGAAAAAAATAGTTGAATGCTTTCTAAACAATCTTTAAAGGGATTATTTGGTTTATATTTTACTTGTCACAAGAAAGAACTGATCTATTTTTTGGTTTGGATTTTTTTTTCTAATTTATTATATTCCTTATCCCCATCCCTTATTTGTAACATTGTCATTGTTTATGCATTCTGGTTAGGTTGAGGCCAAAAAATAAGTTTATAAAGGAGACATACACAATACTCTTTTACAATATTAATGTTTTCAAGAGTTTGCACAAATACTATCATGAAGAATAACGGGAAAAGTTCTCCTTATATCTCTTTCCATATATGTGTTTATAAATAGGACTACTCCTTTCGGAGGATTCCCAAGACAAGTCAGTCTCTGAATGATGATTCATCAGTGCTGCTTAAGCAATTGAAAAAAATTATGTCTAGGAAGTTATAACAAAACAAGTTAAAATACACATAAATGCTTAAAAGATTGACTGGAATAAATAGGAAGCCTGAAATGTATGAAAACGCAAAAACGAAATCTCTCTGTGTTTTAATTTGCAACCTGCATCTGATGCATCAAAGCAGGTTGATCCATTGTGGGGTGGTACAGATCTCTCTTGGGTTTTGTGGGATATTTCCAGCCAGTGGGAAGAGGCTCTCTCAAGGCTGCAGTCTTACAAGGTCTTTAAACATTGATGCGAGAACAGCTTCAGAAACAGTAGATTCCTGTAGCACAGTTTCTTTTCTCTCCCATTCTAACTTATTCCTCCACAATCAGAAGTATATAATTAAGCCTAAAATTAAATCTTCCAGAAGGGAATAGCCCAGAAATAGCCCTTCAAGATCTTTTATGCCCGACTCATACAAAGATTTATGCAGATGAGGAGCTTTAATCAAAGGGAAAATACTACGGGAATGAAAGAAGCAGCTTTGATGTGTTATGGATAATTTGTGGGGTTGGAGCTGATCCCTGTTATATGCAGGAAGACCCCTTGCACAGTGTGGTGAGGGATTTGCACTGTAATAGGAAGTTTAAACAGCATGACAAAATCGAGTTTGTCTGTGAGCTTTGCTCAAAACATCTTTGAGATTCTGACTTTAGTTTCCGAAAGGAGGAGCTGGTGGTTCTGTCAAGTCCCACTGGAAGATAATACTTTGCATATAGACTGTCATTTTGAAAATTGTGTGGTTTTACCTGTTAAAAGACAACTGTTACAGTATTTTGTGCCCTAAAAACTCTTACTGCATTATGAGCTGTTTGACATTCTTCTCTGTCAGTATGTTAATGCAACTCCCTTTAGTTCTCAAAATAAAACCTACATGAAGACTTTTGGTCCAGTCCAGAAATGAAAGGTTATTGATGTAATTTTGTGCTGTAAATACAAGGTGAATCTCAGTAACTGAGAAAGAAGATACAACAATTTCATCATCAGTCTAACATGGATGAAAAATTATTTTGACTTTACTGCTTAGTGCCCTCTACTATTCAGTGTCTCAAGTGTTTGGTGGTTCTTTCACAGACAGGAATCTGCCTGATGCCCAAAGTAACCTTGGATTATGGGGGGACAGCAGAGGTGAAGATGAGCTGTCACCTGAAGAAATACAAATGGTATGTTTATCCTGTGTCTAATTGTCCATTTTATTGTATTTTCTGCTGTATTCACATGTGGTAAAAAAAAAAGTACAGATTCAGCTAAATTAACTTTTAACATCCTATGCAGAATAATGCTGTAAGAAGATACACCTTTTGCTTGTGACTTCCTTGTTCTACTGGTAGTAGCTAATATTTAAAAATGCTACAAAATATCTACATGAAGACATGAAATTAATAAAAACTATCTTTCAACAATTGAAATTAAAATTGTTTTCTACCATTACAATTACTAATTGCATTGTTTAGTCAGGAAACAATAGAAGTCAAGGCAACATCAGAAGAATCAATATGAAACTTCTGAAAGAATAAATTGTTCGCCCTTCTTTCTTGGACAGTTTCTAGAACACAAATAGTTGTACTGTTTAACTATTACGGTGAAGTTATACTTTATTTCTTTTTTTTTTATTATTATAAAAATCAGATTGGTTTCCTAGAAGGAATAGCTACAAGGTGTCTGTCACAATAGAATGTCATTAATTTTAACATTTTTGCATTTCTCTGCTATCAGCGTGTTTATAGATTGATCCAGTTCTGCTTACATTTGAATAGGAAATTTCTGACATAGGCATGATTGCTGACAGCCTGTCAGATTTTTTGATATTCCTAAAATTTATCATTTTGAACATAGCTCAAAATTCTTAGAAAACCTCTCTAAATTAGCACACACCACTTTGGGTTTATATAAAGAAAAACTGATTTCAATCAGTAGCTGTGCAGATATCAGAACAATGAGCTTTATAGGGCAAAGGGCTGCAGCAGTATGACTTTGTGAAGCTTCCTTGGCAGTGATTCGAGGTATTCCCAGACACAGCGCACATCATTCTTCCAGTCAGAGATGAGTAAGTTGCACATAATTATGGTATGGCTTGTTAAAGAGAAATGTTTTTCAGAGGCTGCTCTGTATGCTCTCATATTGTTCTTGAGTACCAGTCTAAAATCTAGAGGCTTACTCCCGCTGTTTTTCTTTGAAAAGATAATTCTTTACATATTTTCATTCTCCTGTCTTTAGGCACAATACTGTTAGGCCCCTTGCTGTCAGCTTCCAGTGAAACAGGAAACAAGAGTTGGGGATGATGGCTCTGACAGGGCCTTCTGACTGAAAGCTAAATGCAGGTTGTGTTTTGTAGGCCTAGGATCATAGGGAAAATCTCTCTGAAAGGGTTTTCGAGCTTTCGAACAGACTGCCCAGGGAAGTGGTGGAGTCACCATCCCTGGCAGTATTTAAAAGACATGTAGACGTGGCACTTAGGGACATGGTTTAGTGGTGCTCTTGGGTTGTTATCTTGATCTTTAAGATCTTTTCTATCTTAAGCAATTCTATGAAAAGGGTAACCTGTAGTCTGTAAACTGCTGTGTTGTTTTAAATTAGGATGGTTTGTGTCATATCATACTTAGCAAATCCTCAATCATGGTTCCATGATCCTTTGTGTAGATAAAATAATGAATTAAAGCCCTATCGTTGCTAAAGCACCAATTTCTATTGGTATTTTACCCTCAGGAGAGAGCTTGACATTGTTCAAAATTTTTGCAGGCTACTGCATGATTTACACAATAAATTTCAGTTTATAACTCTGAATACACATCTATTAATGTTTTTTACAGTTATTATGAGCAGATGTCTTGTGATTGCATTGAGTGGGAAAAATCTGTCTCTGCTGTTTGGAGTCATGAAAATATCTACTTTTCTCTTGACTGTCTTTTCTTTGGTTGGTTGGTCTTGTCTTAAATTCAGGAACAGCACATCTAATGACTTCTCTCATGGGATAACTCATGGGAGTGGTGATTCTTTTATGCCTTGGATTTTTAGCCATATATGAAGCAGTTTGTCACTTTCTGCCATACTTTGGTAACAGAATATTTCACTATTGTAAAAGAGGCTACTTCAGTAAGCCATAAATCGCTGAGCTATACTGATTGCTAGAGCTTGATTTTATGTTCCCATCATGTAAATCCCTTTGTGATGCACTGGTATATGATGTGTTCAGTGCTCAAACCCTTTGTTCAATTGCCTGTTTTAGCATATCTTAACTGCTCTCTGTGCAAGCGCTCCATCAGCCATGATTTCAAGTTGCAAAGATCATTTAGCAGTTTAAAAGGCAATTTGTGCCAGTGGAAGGTTTTAAATATCAAAGGCAGTTTTTAAAGAATACTTTCTCAAGTGGATTTGTGCTATTTGTAAAGGATTAAAGTCATTCACTGTTTCTTTACTGAAAATTTGTCTTCTCAATTAGTTACCATCTCAGTTTTTTAAGGCAGCAAAATAGGGAATTTCTAATGTTGAATATTTGTACAGATATCCTTACAGGAGTCAGAAAAAACAATTGCAGCATGGTGGTGGCCCCATTTGTCACCCAAGGACCAAGTGGCGATGGCAGCGCTAAATCTCGTGGCTCTATTTCATTGCTCTGTGCCTTGGCTTTGTTGTGAGGTGACTCCACCAGAACCAGACATACAATAGTCATGAATGTAAAGCAGTGCAGTGATGAAGCACCCTTAGCCATCTGCTGCTGTGAAGTAAATATCACTGTATTTTAGGCAATTATATTTTCAAAAATGCTCTACTCTGTAGGTGGTGTCACTACAGACAGCAGTGACAATGACACTTGAATGTATGGCAACACTAGTATTATTTTATTTGACAAAACCATTGGATCTTTAGAGTGGAAATCAATGGGACTTCATGGAACTGTGCAGTATGTTGCTCTCTGTTCCCTTTCAATTCATGGAGCTGGGCACCTTCCCTGCAACCTCTACCTCACAGTGAAGGTGGCAGTGCCCAGTAACCTTCCTCTTAGACTCTGTGGAATCCTTTAACCCAGGAGAGAAGGCTGTTCTTACCAGTGAGGTAGACAGTGAGCCTCTAGTACAAAAAGAAATCTGGATGTTAAAAGAAATTAAAAATTTTTCTTCGTTCTTTATGATCGAAATTGCCCGTGTCAGAAGACTAAACCTTTCTCTGTGAGATTTACTGTTACCCTTCTTCAAACACAGACCTGTCATTTCTGACTCACTTCTGGGAAATTAAACCTATAAATTTTGTGTGTCATTTCTTTCTCCCCTTTTTCCAGTTTGAACAGGAGAACCAGAGACTTGTTGGTGAAATGAACAATCTCTTCGATGAAGTCAGGTACAATTTTCTGTTAACTGACAGATGGTGGCCTGTGCCGGTCCCATGCCCCAGTCAGCCCCCGTGTGCAGGGCGTTGGCTGCAGGACACCTGCCTGCTCCTGCTCCACTGGGGTGGGAGGAGCTGGCACAAAACACCAGTGCCCAGGAAAGGAACTGTGTGCTGTCCCACAGTGTAAAGAACAGTAGCACTGGTTACATTTGGAAGGCTTACATTCTCCCTTATCCAAGTTTTAAAGTACTAAATTTTCCATTTCGATCCTGTTGTCTGCTTGCTATCTAGATGGCAGAAGGGGAGGTGCCACTGCTGACCCCATGCAGAAACAGGCAGTGGTGACATTTATTCTGTCCAGCTGTGCAGAACACCCAACAGCTACTCAAGCTAGAAATTGAGTTTTGGGTATCAGCCTAGGCAAGGTGAACTGCACACACCATAGTAGCATATGGAAAGGGCATGTCAAAATCAACTGCTTAACGCCCAGCCTTAATGGATGTTATTATATGAAATGAAAGAAGGGTAAACCCTGGCAGTGAAAGCTGCTCACTGAGCACTTCTGGGGGTGCCTTCCCCAGGGCTTCACTGTGGGCTGGCTGTCTTCCAACCAGGCACTGTCCAAGCCCTAGTCCCAGGCTATTGCTGCCTGACAGACGACTGACAAAGCAGTGGCCTCCTGAGCAGCCACTTACTGGGCTGGAGGGTCTGAATCTGCTGCAGCAAGATGTTTGTGCTAGTTTCTAATAGAGTATTTCTGTTCTTTGCCAAGACAAATTGAAGGAAAAGTGGTGGAAATCTCCAGATTACAAGAGATATTCACTGAGAAAGTCTTGCAACAGGTTAGTATAATGTAATACTACAGCAGTAAATACAACTTGAAGATTTTCTTGGGGGCATTTTGGTCTTGATTGACAACTTGTGAACATAAAATTAATGAATCTTCAATACAAATGTGAAGGAAAATATTTTTGTTTGTTTTTCACATTCAAAATCATGATATTTACTGCTGTTACTTAGTAGTATGTACCAGGAATGGAAAATGAGAAATACATGTTAGAATGATCCCTCTGCCTCAGAACTGGTGTCGTGTTAAATGTGTTATTTAACAGCATCCTTTCTGGAAATGTTGGCACCTCTTCCAAAAGAGCTGGGAAAAATCAGACTGGTTAGGTTTGACTCTAGATAAATGGGAGACGTCCTACTGGTCTTGGTAGTTTCCATTCAGGTTTGTAAAATCACCAGTAAAGACATTACAACTTAAATGTATTACTCTCTGCCTTTGCATCAATGAAACAAAGATGTTAGTAACACCAGATTTTATTTTACTTTTGAGTTCTGCTCGTTCCCCAAGTCCTTGGAAGTGTTTTTTTCATAACATTCATTATTATTTCTCAATTTTTCTTTTTTAAACAGGAAACTGATATTGACAATATCCATCAATTAGTTGTGGGTGCTACAGAGAATATAAAAGAAGGCAATGAAGATATAAGAGAGGTAATATCTTGAAGTTGTGTTTTAGACTCATTTCCCTTAACTTTCAGTTTTTTCCAAGTGTTGCTTTAAAAACAGCATGTGCAAGCTCGCCCAAGGGACTGTGCAGTGGGTGTTGGCTGTCAGTACAGGGGTTTGGGAAAACTGTTCAAGGTAGCTGAGCTTCTCAATAGTTCACACTTGCTAAGCATGATCTCAATAGCTGCACAGGACTGCAGAAATCTACTTGGCCTCAGCAGTTTTCTAAACAGGAAGGTCACCTGGCTTGCATTTAAGCACCTGTGAATTTTTTTTAAAAAAGAAGGAGGGAGGAGGGCAGAAATTGCAGATTACCAATGTAAGGCAGTGCTGAAGTGGTTGAAACAGAATGCTGAGTGTTAGCAGAAGAGACTCTTTACCACTCTGAACACCTCTTGCATGCTCTTAGTAAACAAATCTCTTCCATTCTTTTACTAATTAGAAGGAAAGGATGTATTCTTTTATGAACTGAGATTTCAATAAAAATTGAGTTCCTAAATTAGGCTACTGAGTAACTGGCTCACTTCTTTCTCCCTCCTGAGAGCACACAGAAAAGGTATCTCAAGGATGAGTTACACACTGCTCTGCTCCTCTGAAAAGTACACCAAACATGGCAAGAACTGAAGCTATATTTTGCTTCACTTTTCACATTTTTAAGTAGAACTAAGTTTCCTAAACCATCCTGAGAAACAGTAGTGAAAGGTGGTAAAATAAAAAACTTTGTCACATTAGTGTTTGTACCATATAAAAAAACCCCATATGGAAATGTAAAAAATGAGAGCAAAAAACAAGTCCCCTGCTGGTCTCAGTTTTGGAAAGGAGAAGCCATGAAAAATACTGGCTCTGAGACTGAAATAAGTGACTGAGTTATCTCCAGAGGTGTCATGGATGCTGTTTTTGTTTATTGTTTGGTTTTGTTGTTTTTTTCATTTGTTTCAAGTCATATCTTTATCAGAAAGATGAAGGCCTGATTACTTTTAATCCAGGAATTTCACTTTTGGAACTTAAAGCTAACTTTGAATCATGTAGTTCCTAGTGTTTGATTGCACGAGATCTTGGGATTTTGATGGGGTTTTTTTTCCAAATGCACAAATTTAAGATTTTGAGTGTGACTTCAGTGTGATAAAACTAAAGAGGTACAGCCAACCTGACCTGTAGTCACCTGAAATGAAGGGTAAATTTTGTTATTTCTCTTGTGGGAGGGAAGGGTGATGCCACAAACAGGCATTCCGGGCTGCCACTGTTGAAATTGTATTTACTGGTAATGGTAACAGGGATAACTTTTCCCTCACAGGCCATCAAAAACAATGCTGGATTTAGAGTATGGATCCTCTTCTTCCTTGTGATGTGTTCATTCTCCTTGCTTTTCCTGGACTGGTATGATAATTAATTAAACACAGTATTGGCTCCATGCTCTGTTTGTAAATGGCCTGACATTTTTTCAGTGGAGGGGTGTATAACAGCATACCTTCTATGCATTTTCTCATACCTCTATGATGGAAATATTTTCCAATAAATATGTGTGTGCACCTATCCATTAGTACATTCATTTTAAATCCCTGTATCAAACATAAAACCACACTTATCCTCTGGAGAACATAAAAGTCTTTGAAAGAGCTGTGAAGAAAGCTACAAGCTGGAGCAGAGCGAACAGAAGAAAAAACAACAATAATGCTTTTATCACAGCCACCCACCTGTGCTGTGGAAAGTCCAGCTCCCATCCCAGATCAAGAGAAAACTGTTACTGTGCAAAAGCATCTACACTGTCTCAGGCGTTTATTTCATCACACCACTTCAGTACACAGTGATCACTTTGCACATTAATGACCTTTACTTCTAATCCTTTGAAACTACTTGACTCAGAAATCAGCTTGATCTAATGGTAGTAATAATGATAAAGAGTCAACGAAAGAGCTTTACTTGTAAGTGAAAAGAGAGAATACAACACAAACAGATTGTGCAATGAAACAGATGTTCTGGGATGCTGGAACAAAGCCAAAGGACAGACAGTTAAAGTCAAACTCTTCAAAGTACTAAAACTGGGAGCAATTTGTTAACTAAAAAAAGTCTCAAAACTAAGTGTAGATAAGACTCAATAAACTCCCTCCTGATAAATCAGAGGGAAAATGGTTTTGACTTCAAGAAGCAATCTGTTTCTTCTAGATTGTAAGGCTTACTAATTTTTATTGTTTATTGTTACGAGGAGAAGAAAGTTATTTCTCATCAGTATTTACTTATGCATTAAAGTTTTTATTGTCCTAAATTTAAGGGGAGGAGATGTATCGTGAATCACTTCTATTTAGGACAGTGTTGGGAAACAGACCTTTCCATCTTGTAAAATCTAAATGTCCTTTACAAGTACGTTGACATGAAATGTGTGTGTTTTCCTCTCTTGTGAAATGTATATTCCTATACATTTCATGCAACAGGCAGCATCATTCTTATTCTTTACTCTGCACAGAGTGAAAATGTCAAAAGTTACATGTGAATTAATTATATTCAGTAAAGCAGATGCCTGTTAGAAAATGCAAACATGGTATGTTTTAAAGATCTTAACATAAGCTTGATATTTTTAAATGCAGAGAAAAATTTGGCACATAGTTTATTGCTTCTTAGGCATTCCACATACCATGATGACTTAATAAAAAGCCTTTTACAGCTGCACTGTGTAATGCACATTTCCTATCAAATTTAGAGCATTGAGTCGTAATGGTTATTTTTACCATATTGGGATGACAGGCTTCTGCTGGAGAAAAACAGAAGTAGAGCTGACCACATTTGTTCTCCTATAGATCTTGAGAAACAGCCTATACTGATGTTTTCCCTTAATTTTTGTACAGACTCTACCAAAGAAAAAGGAACTTTTGACATGTCCACTCTCCCTTCTCTCATTCAAGTTACATGAATAAAAAGGCAACTTGCTTGCCCAGATGCTTCACACACTTTTGTATGTTAAATTAATAAGATTTCTTTCTATAATGTATATTTAAGATTTATAATAAAAATGAAAACATGATTTCACACAAAGAATAGTAAGTTTGTAATTACAATGGAACTTTAACGTGCATCCACAATACTATGTTCTTCTACGTCTTTTCCCCTCCCAAGCCATACACAAACAGTTCTACTCTTCACTCTGTTTCACATGGAGCTTTAACAGCCAGTTGTGGTATCTAATATGCTACTGTTTCACTTGTGATGCTCCATGTTTTTAAAAGTATCAAACTGCAAACCATACATAAACAGAAAGCTCTTTCTAACTAACAAAAAGGGGAAATGTGAATGTAATGCATGAGAAAATTTAAACATATTACTCCTTCAGCTGTATCAAACAAATGACATAGTGGACTACATGTACTGTGAATAGGCTTTCTGCCTCTTTACTATGATCAAAAGATGTCATTTCTCATTAGAACATCCTGAACTGTATATTTTTTACACTATCCTCAACACCCACCACTAAAACTGCCTGTGTTTTTCCATAATGTCTATCTAGTTTGTGTTTCAGTGCACATCCTTATCAAGATGCTAAAGCCACAGTGGAAATGCAGTTAAATCCTGTTGACAGCAATAAGAAAACATTGAGCATGCCTTGTTGCAGAGAACTTCATTATCACTTACAAAAAACAGTAAAGGAAATGTAAGGAAAAATGCGACCTGACAGTTTCTTTCTCCATACAAGTCATTACATTACGCCCTGATGTCAGTGCTATCATTCTTGCTTGAGCCCAAACTAAACATTACTTACAGCTTTCAGCTAAACAAGAGATCACTCTAGTTATGGCTAGGGTGTTTCAGTTTGCAAAATGACAAAGAATTCAAAAACTTAATAAATTAAGTATCTGTTCAGACAACAGAACACATGATTTACCTAAGGTCCAAGCCCTGAAAATCCAGTGACAAAATCTATCCGTATCCAATAAACTGCAAGAACATGTCTAACATTGGATTTTTTTTAACATTGAAAATGGTGTCAAAGCTCTACAGCAAATGCTGATATGCACCTGGGGTTATGCCCACGAATGTTCTGCAGCAAGTTTTTGTTTTCAGTTTTTTCTTTTTTTTTTTTTTTTTTTGCAAAGCAGTATCAGCAAACAGAAGCAGTTACACCATAAACATGAGTAACCTCTAAATTATCCATAATTGTATTTAATGAAAAGTTCCTTGAAGTCCCTTAGTTACCTGCAAATGACATAGTTTTAATAATTAGCTTATCATACTAAGCTGATTTCTCAGCAGCTTCAGTCTCCTGTTCAGACAGTTTCTCTTCTGACAGTACTGTCATCCACGGGGACACGGAGCGTGTGATGGTTTGTTTGGCCAGGTTGTAGTGGTTTATGACTGTGTAGAATTTCCCTCGAGCGCTGGAGTCTTGTTCAGAGTAGTAGTTTTCCAACCCAGCTGGAATACACTGATTATTCTGAAAAGAAAATCCATTGCTTAGATTTCAGATACAGGAAATTTCCAAGAAGCACGTTAGGGTTTTTTTTTCCTTTTCCATTTAGTCTTAAGCCAATAGTCACTTTCTGTGAGTCAAGATGCAACATACAGCAATTAACTACAGTATTGTCCTACTGTGTTCAAAATGTTCTTCCCTGCAATCTTTAAACTACTCGTGCATTTGGCAGGAAGACCAATCTGGGTTTATATGCCAGAATAATTAACATACAAGAAAGTGCTTGCCTAAAATTATTTTCAAAAGTATTCAATCTCCAGTTCCAGCCACATTTTGCTGTTTATTCCTGCCCACCACATTCCAGCTGGATGGTTTACAATTACAGCTGTCTGTATCCTACTGTTAGATTAACTTCGGGCAATTTACCCTGGTGTTTGCAGTCTGAGGGACAGAAATTAATACAGATATATTGGTGCCAAGGTATGAACAGTTTTACAGCCCAGTAGTTCACACATTATAGGGAAAACTCTGTGGGTGGCCAAGCATACGTGCAAGTGTGTACACACATACAAAATACTTCACTCCTGATTGTCAGAAAGATGTAGCCAACAGCAGGCTTTTAAAAAGCTCTCTGGAGCTGTGAGAGTACATTATTTCATTTCCAAGACTGTAAGAGCACTAAATAGAACCTGCTAGATGCTCAGAGCTTTGTAAAGTGAAATAGATAATTTAGAGAGTAGAAGTCGAATCCATTTTGCTGTCATCTTAAAAGCCAAAGTGGATGTGCCTGTGCAGTGAGTTTGTCACGTGTACCATCATCCAGGAACTCTTCCAGTCACGGTGCAGGAAGAGCCTACAGAGCAGCTCGTTGCACCAAGAAAAAAGTTACTGAGACATATACTGTGACCCCCAGGGTTTGCCCCAGAAGGTCTTGGGGTCTCTCTGCAGGTCCTCTTGCCACACTGGCCAGTCCTGGCAGTCTTGTGTTATACTTTAACGTGTTAGGGCAGTCATCTGAGCCATTGGATTGACTCTTGTAAGCTAGAAGGAGCTGCAGCTTGAGGAAAAATTCATTTAGTAATTTCTACTCTGGCTGTTCTAAAAATAAATAGGATATTCAGTCTTTGTTTCCAGTACCAGAGGACTAAAATTTACAATGCTACAGCATAGCAGCTTTGAACTGCTACTGTTCTTCTCAGCAAACAATATTTTATATTGGGAATTTCTCAGTTGAAAAACACATGGAAAAATTCCATGGGGTTTAGGACCAGATTCTACCTTAAAAGTGTCCACATTTACTTCTGAGTTGACTTTTGTCCATGTCAAAAAAAAGAAAAAAAGAAAAAGAAAAATAAAAAAGAAGGCATAAATAAACACCAGTAACAGCAATTCTCAGTGGTTTTAAAGATGGGTGAAGACCCAGCAGACTGTATTCACTTAATACAAATTTTGCTTCCTAAAAAGGCTTGCATGAAAAAAATTATCAGAGGGTATGAAAGACGAAAGGAATACTTGCCAAAACAAGAGGCCCACAGGTAGTCTTAGAACCTGCCTGCCCCTGATGAATTCAATCCCGTGGCACATGTGATGGCTCAAAGATGCCTCACTGTCACAAGATCAACAGCCCTCCCACAGTCAGCACCTCACTGGCTCGAACCCGCGGGTGTGCCAGAAGCCTCAAAGTGTGTCAGACTCACAGGAGTGCCCAGAGCTTCCACAGCCACCCTGGCTTCCTTTATCTGTCATCTTTTGTCAAGGCAGCAGCCAGGGCATGTCTCCCTCCCAGTTTTGTTGAAGTAGCACCACAAAGCAGATGGGATTTAACCCTGGCTGAGCAGCACCTGTGTCTGTTCAGCACTCTTAAGGCAACAGAGGCTTTCCCATGCTCACAGTCCATGTATTTGCCAGCTGCAAGACTGGGACCTAGATTTATAAAAACGTAATCCAGGAATATGGAATAGAGCTATTTGATATGCATATTCATATACATCAACCATGTTGTCTTCTGGAAGTAGTATCCATGTTTTATCTGGGATAACTTTCACTACTTTTGATGTGATAAAATGACTAAGAAGCACATAGACACAGACATATTTGTAGCAATTATTTCACTCAGTCATGGGATGTAATCACAATTCTAAATATTTAAAGTCAGGAAAAGAACGCATTCCATTGAACTAATGAAATCTGCCAAGGAAATTCAAGCAAATACAATTATTAGAGCTGAAGACAAGCCAAAATTACTGACAGTCTGAAAAAAACCTACAGAATCTTGTGTTGCCTTCAGAAGCAATTTGCTTTGTAGCAGGCAAAAATGACTCACTAATGGTTTAGGGGTTTTTTTTTCGGGGGGGAAGCTTGTAGTCACAAACATGCAAAACATCTGACAGAAGACCCTGAAGAAACACACATCAGCTTCCCTCTGACGGCACTTTTGCTCCCAGGATTTCATGATTCTAAACGAGATGGGAAAACCTCTTCTTTTACTCACTGCCCCTTGTGTACTGCCTAAGGACAGCCCCTTGGCTTAATTCCCAGTCAAGGAAGCCATGCAGCACTCAGTGACTGAGTGATGGGAACTGCTGCTGATTCTTACCCTGCCACTTGCCTGAGACCTTCAGCTATGTAGAACATTTATTTCCATCCTTTTTATTTGTTTCCATGATTCCCAGGTGAGAGAAGAAGGAAGGCCATGAGGAGAAACTGGCATGCTCCAGGAGTGACTTGCCAGTCTTTTTTTTCACAACCCTTCTATTTTGGAAATTAGTTACAGGTTATGACCTTTGATGCCAAAGAAAACCCTGGCTGTCAGTCTGTATCTGGCTGAATTAAGAGGATTCCTTTTGTTCCTCTGACATGAAGACCCCAATGGTATTCACTTATAAATAGTATCTTCTCTCACATTAACTTTGCTGGGTCAGTAATTCCCAATTTAACAGATGATGGTGTGGTCTTCAATACACTGACATAACTTTGTCGTATTGTCCACACGTCTGTCAGAATGCTTTGGCAACAAAAGCCAAAGGGTAACAGATCCAGTACAGAACATACTGAAACCCTGGGGAAATTCTTCAGGACATAAGTGCACTCAGGTTTTTGTGGTGAGTGTCTCCAATAGGTTCTGATGAGTGCTCCAGAGCAGCAGTCTGCACAGCAGCAGTACTAAGGCTGTCTCAGAAAGCTTAATCAAGCACAGAAATAAGACTGCTGTACAGAGGAAAACGAGCACCTTTTTAAGCACACCTTCATGCCCTGGAGGCGTAGTACAGCAGAAACCTTTGGAACTGCTCCATGTATGAGAGCATCAAAGTAGAGAAGAGTGAGTCTGACTCAGAGCTGTGGTTAGCTCAGCCTTTATGCAGAGATTCCTGCAGTACCAGGCTTCCTGAGGCAGGTACACCTTTGCCCTTAAGCAGGCAATCACATCAGCATCTAAAACCTGGGAACATCCAGGCCAGAGAATGTTGTTGAGTCCACCTGAAACATGAAGCCAGTCCACAGAGACACAAGGTGACAGACTTCATGTTTCCAAGGACATCTGTGCCAAGCTATGCCATCACATATCATGGACTCTCCCAAAAAAAGACACAAATAAATACGAAGTCATCTTAACAGTGGTAGTTCTCAGGCCTTGTGTCATTTGCCAACATCCTTATCCTGTAGAACTCTTTCTTAAAAGAGTTACATGACCAAAGATGCTGTGTCTCCTGGCATTATGCCATCAAGCAGCTGAATACAAAACACCAGCTCCAAGAAAACTACCAGGAGAGTAACCATGATGCAGCCCTGTGTATGTGCTGCACCTTATAAACAGAGCATGAGCTATGGGATGTTCTGCCTAACTTCTGTCCCACACACAGGATCCAAAGAGAGGAACACAACCAGATTCTGATCACAGGGCAACTGAAATACGTAACTGAAAAATGAGAAAGTGTTCTTTCCTTAAATATTTGTGACACTGGCAAGAAAAGCCACAAGAAGCCAGAAAACTGCAACTCAAAGGAGAGGACAGCTTGGTGTGAAAGGAGGCAGAAGCAGGAGGCTGTTGCTAGACTCACACAGGAACATGTAACTGGCTGTTCCTGTCAAGTCAGGATCACATCAAGACAGGCTGGAAAGGAACGTAACAGTCCATATTCCAAACTGCTCAATGCCAAGAGAAAGCTTAGAGGAAAAAAAGGCCTATTGTCCCCTGGGACATGAACACAGAGGGGTTTCAGTGCCTGTCTGAGACAACACAAAAAGCCAACAGCAGACCCCAAAGCTGGCTCTCCTGAGTTACAGCCAAGTATTCTAACCACAGTATCTTTTACCCTTGAACAAAGGGGAAGCAGTAGCCAACGGAATGCTCGAACCTAAATTAATCCAGAAGGGCATCACTAATTATAAATTTGGACTAGATTCTTGTAAGATATTTATGGGCTTGAAGTGACAGATAAAATCCTGAACAGGATTGTTGAGGAGTGCTGAGGCAGCCATCCGTTCTTAAATCCTTTTGAAGTTTGTACTGGGTACCCATTTGATTTATTATGTGACTAAATATTAAAACATTAAAGGGAAGAATGCCATTATCACTGCTACTTACCTCATTACAGCCAAGTTCAACTCTGCTAAATTTACAACTCAGAAGTCAATGTTACTTTTCTGACTTTCAGCCCAGGTCATAGCAAAGGAGCCAGCACCACCATCTCACACAAATAAAGTGAGCCCAGCCTCCCTTTTGGTTAGAACCAGTATTTTTTACAATAGATGTGTTTTCTCTTTTCTGGCATCACTTTTGGCAGTAGGGCTTGGAGGTCACTGTTCTAGAACAAGAAGTTCTTCCTACAAAAATAACCCTGAAGTAACTCTACTACTCTTAATGAGAACATCACTCTACTTTTTCTTTGACACATATTCCAAAAATTTTTTCCTCCACACTTTATCGTTTTCTTTTTCCCTAAGACACAGTAATTTGGAGGAATGTGCAACATTAAACCATATGACTCATAAATGAGGGCTTTGTCCAGACAACTACAGGTGAAGCAAGTCTGAAAGACACCAGTGTTTAGACTTTTGCTATATGTTCAGTGTTTAAAGCAGTAATAAAATAACTCTATTAATACTGTGCAATAGTACAGCATAGCAGGAAGCACACTAACCTATGTAAAGAAACACCAAATCTGTGCAATACAGCATGCCTTAATCAAGGTTATGCCTAAAACAACACAGAATATTACATACTGTACTGTTTTTGTGGAATGGATATGCAATTTACCTTGAAAACAAATCCTTCTGGACAGGTATGATCATACTTGTAAACCTTGTAGACTACCAGAAATACAACACATGTTAAGAATGCAAGGGCAAAAAGGACCAGCACAGTTACCTGTAAAGAAAATAAAACATGCTCATGTTAGTAATGCACTGCTTATTCTATTGCTGCTTGTTACTGCAGGCAGCAGAAATCAGCTGTGAATGCACTTTACAGTGAAATCAAGCAAAGGGTAAAACCAGCTGCTTAATTACTGAGGGAGAACAGAGAAGCAGCACATAAGGACTTCTACCCTGCCCTTCTCAGAGAAGAAAGAGGATCATCTGGGCAGTGGCCCATTGCCTGTGTACTGCAAGGCTTTTTTGACTGCATTTCTGTTCAAGGTACATGAGGCCAGGACACGCCAAGGTAGCTTGTGTCTGCTCTTGTTTCAGTATGTGGATGATGTAAGTCTGAGTCTAGTTTATGTCAGCTGATAAGGATGCTTGTTTTCCCTGTGCCTGTCCAAGATTGGAGTCAGGTGATAATAAATTAGCACAGGTGTCATCCAGAGCTGACTTGCAGGGCATGGAGAAAGTAATATCTGCCCTCTCTTGTTAGGATTAGAGTTTGTTGCACCTGCTCTGAACTTAGGGATAGTTACACCAGTAGTCTGCATCCTTGGTTGCTCCATACTCCTTAATGTGTAGGTTGAAACAGTACTACTTCATCACACAGAGCCTGTACAGGAGTGGTTCACAGCCAGATCCTTAAGGAAATACACCATGTTCAACACTGGGCTGGCCTCCAGGAGTTGTGTGCCACCTCTTTCACAGAGAAGCCATTTCAGACAGCCTTGCATGGCTTTTCACCATGTCCTTCAGTACCCCTCTGCCCCTGAACTTGGGCTGCAGAGAAGTGCAAGATGCACCTTAAAACAAACCTGAAATCAATATCAGTATCAAGCTAGCCCTTCCCAGGTACAAAACTCTGAGCAGCTGGAGACCAGCAGCCTTCTGGTGTGTCACAAGACAGAATTACCTTTAGAATTACAACACCCATTGATGAGAGAAAGCGCAAAATTTTGTCCAGCAGTTACAGTACAAAGCTCTCTAATTCAGACCCATTTTTTTAGAAGGTGTGAGCTTGAGCAAATAGCATTCATTACCTGGGAGAGTATCCCAGATGTGTGTTTTTATTATTCTAAAACTTCTACTGATAGACAAATTGGTAGGTCACAGAGATTACACAGTAAGAGTGATTGAGATGAATTTTCTTTTTGGCAAGTTAGAAAGAAGCAGGCACGTGCTACAGCATAAGAAACAGTAATAAAAAGAAACAAACAAGATTATATGATTCATTTTTTAAAACAAAGCATAATATGATCCACATTTTAAAGTAAGATGAGTAAACCAGCTATATACACCTCCTGAAAAGAGAACTTATGCATATCAGGGTTAATTAATTGAAACAAGAATAATCTGGTATTTGAAAAAGCAAAAACAAAAAACTGTAGCTTTGCCTCTTGGTGAAAACAACCACCATACACCCCCCTTTTGATAAACCTCTGAACTAACAGAGTTTGCAACACTGCAACCTGTGTGTGGCAGTGGTATTAGGACATTTCAGGACAACAATAAACTTAAGGGACTTCTCATCCTGTGAAAGCAAATCTCATCATAGGCAGACAACAGCAAGTCCTGTATCTCCTGGCTGAAACAAGGTTGGATACTGTGTGTTGCTGAAGCCAAGGATTTCATAAGGACTTTTGATAGAAAATAAGCAAAAAAAGGGATGGCTGGAGTAAAGGCAAGGAGAACTGCAGATGAAAGCAATTTAGCAGGAGAAATGTAGATATTAATGTAACAATAATGAGACATTAAGCAAAGGACCTTTCTGGTTAATAGCAACATGTTCAGTTTCTCAACAGTCACTGGATCACAAGAAAAAAAGAGTATTCTTAATTAATTTCTGAAAACTTCACATTGACAACGATTTTCATATCTAATTAGTTTTTTTCCAAGTTTATTACTTGTTTGTGTACACACAAGTTAACATGGATAGCTCACTCTGTCTTGCCAACCTTGTATGTTCTCCTTACACCTCCCATGCCTCAGCATGTCCTGCATGAATCCAAGACACAATGTACATTTTCACCTTCCTTTCTGGTCATTCTCTGTGGCCCAGTTTAATGACAGCCAACATAACACTGACACACACATCCCCATTCCTGGCCCAGCTCAGCCCTTCCAACAGGTTTTTTACCAGGCTTCTGACTCCACACAGCCTTCAGCAAAGGCTGCTCTCTTTAGGAACACAGGCCTGTGACATGGAACACGGGCATCATGCACAACTGCTGTGGCACAGATCCACTCACCTCGTATTTGTCTTCACCACAGATAGGAGCTAAGAGTTTAAAATCTTTTGCAAAATATTCTCAAGTCCAAAGTATTTTAACCATATTTCCTGGCCCTTATATTAGCAGCCAGTAGTAGAATTGTAATGTTACTTCCCAGCTGTAACCATTCTGACATATAGATGAGGTCTCGGGAACATACTGAGACAATACACTAACAAGATGTTTTGTAATTGAGACTAAATGTTAAGACAGTAAGAAAAAACTGTATTTCCGCAGTCACTGGAGGATCACTTTTCAAAGCTTCAAAACTGCTCTGAGAAGTAACTGTTTTTTAAAAGAAGGTAAGAGCCCAGTGTTGTGTTGATTGCTGGAGCCTGGCAAGTTGCAGAGCCATGGCCTTGTGTGATTTGCTGAGACCTGTTTTCAGTGACAGTGTAGAGCTGTGAGTTCTCACTGCTTGAACAAGTTCTTCCTTTGCCACACAGTAAGCCATGGGAAGAGTTCTCAGGGGTCCTGCTTCAAAAATCTCACAGAATTTTTGTCTCTCACTGTATTTCCTAATGTTACTAATTTTGGTATTAAAATGTAAATTTTTACTCTCATTATCTCCAGTGATTTGCAATCACACTCCATTTGCAAATGCCTAATCAAGTAAGCTCTTGTCTCCTTCCTATCAGGAGAGAAGCTCCCTTCTCTTACCATCCTTCAGGATACAAGTAACTTCTATTTAAAGACAGTTGCAGATGAAAATGGCACAAATGGAATCTAGCAATGGATTTCTTTCCAAGGTGATTGTCATCACCTCTTAATCCAATCCATTTCTCCCTTTTAAACTGAAAATCCATTTCTTTCTTCTAATAGCCATTTTTGTTTGCTCTCATAATAACCCACCACTGATGGTCCACAATGGACAGATCCCCCTGTTCACTTCTGAACCTGAGCAGTCAGCTTCTCTCCCTGCACTAACACAGGGCAACCCTACCTCTGTGCCTCACCTTCTGAGCCCTCTCCTCCCACATGCTGTTCAGAAATAAAAGCATGAAAAAAGAGAAGGCAACAAGCAGCTCTTCAGACCACAAGCAACCCCAAAGCTGTCATTTTATTATTTTCTTCCACAGCAGCTTTGCACACTCGCTATGAACTATTCTCTTCTTACCAGCACACTAGTCACAACCTGCCCTCTCCCTCAGGCAGGAGCAGCTGCAATGCATGAACGAGCACCACTTCCCTTCTTCTGGAAGGAAATCTTGAATCTCCTTTTTTGTGGTAGCCAGCTGGCAATGCAGGACCCCACACAGTACATTCACAAGCAGAAGTCTTCTGAATTACTGTGATTATTCACTGCCACATACATCCTGCAGAACTCCAAGGCGACTGTCACACCTCAAGAGTGATGGGCTTTTAAAATGCTTTTCTTGAAGTAACTATAAGATAGGACAAATAACCATTTCTTTTAACCAGGAATTCAAAGTGTGATTTTGCTTTCATCTTGAGTGTGACATTTAAAGTTAGTTTTAAGGGGATCTGGCAGCAAAATGAAGTGAAGAGAGAAGATGACAAGATATTATGTATGTGGCAGATTTTTGAATAGATTGTAAGTGAAGAGCAGAAGAAGGACAACGTCTAGCCAGAAGCCATTACAGTAATCAAAATGAGAGATGACTAATGATTGAACTAAGCAAACCCACAGCAAAAAAACCTGCCTTCAGATTCTGTAGGCAGTTAGCTGAACAAATGAAACTCACCATATCTGACAACTACACTACCATGTAAACAGCTTGTGATAAGGCCTTTACTGTAAGATCTAGCAGATCTTCCCCATCAGTCCATGCTACTTTGTCTCAACAGGAAAAGACTGCAAGCCATATTTTCTCTGCCTGGCTACTGCAGTCTCCTCCTTCTTCACTCCACTAATGTTTATTTGGACTCCCTTTTTAATGAAGCTGTAATACTACAGCAAAATTCATCAACTGCACCAACAGTGCCTGCTTCTCTTCACACCCTTTCCTGGTCATATTTCAAGGCATGCACAAGTCTACCCTTTTTTGCTCCTCTTAGCTCCATGCATTTTGCTGTTCATTTTAGCCCACTGTCCCACTAAAGCCTGGGTACCATCCATTTCTCCTCTGCCTTCACTTCTACTTGTCTAATGCCTCCTCTTGCCTGAGATTCTTTCATTAAGCCACTCATACTGTGCTGTTCTGCACCACGCCTTCCTTCATGCTTTTTCTTCCATCAGCACACAAACCCATGTAGAAGCATTCCTGTTATTAGAAGAACTAACAAGATATCCAATGATTTTCACTGCTCAATCACTGGCTTTTGGTCACATCTCTTCTCTGCTCTACATCTATGCATTATCTATTTCAACTGCAGCCTCTTGGGAACACAATTTTCATTTCTGATTGGTTTGTAAAGTGCGAGGCACAGACTTGCTGCCAGCACCAAACAAGAAGAGTAAAAACATACACTCATAGAGCACTTTCATAGGAAATGATCTATAGCCAATTAATGCTTTGCTCACCAGTAAAATACAGAGACCTCTGGGGTGAAATACAGCAACTCTGTACAACCACTTAGGACAGGAAATTAAGATTATTGCTATCCAATTTAAACTACAGGAGAATTTTAGGCAGACGGCCTATAATTACAATAAATTGTGTCTGGCTACATCCTACAGACAAAAATTCATAAAACATTGCATTGACTTTCTCACTAATGGCCATGACCTCCGTTTCACCTCTCTCCACTAAAATCCTGCATCTCCAGCTACACAATGCCCTCTACCAGCACGTTACAGAACACAAAAATCAGCTTTGCACTCATCACTGCTTTTGCAAAATTATGTCCTTGTTTGCTATTACCTCAGCCTGTCCCTGGAAGTTTAAAGGAAAAACATGTCTGAAACAACACATTCAAGGATTAAGAAATGTTCACCTTGTGGAAAATGGAAATGTGAAAGAAAAAAGGAACGTTTACATCTATACATGCAACATTTGACTCACATTCATTTACAGAACACCCTGGGGCAGTGCCCTCTAGTTGCTAGGGGAATATACAGGATGACCAGTGACTCCAAAAGACAACCAGGTGCCTTGTTTCAGAAGAGTATTTCTAACATTACATGTCACTGTATGACTGGTATCCATCTATTAAACTCAGCTTCTTCACCATAACGTTCCCATCAAAACTTTGTGCTCAAAGAGGATGATAGTTTGGGGGCAGGTTGTACAGAAAAAGCAGTAGAAATCAAAACACTGTCCTTCTCAAACAGAAATTACAAAGTGGAGAGAATGGTCTTGGATGCTTACCTGAAGATGACTGGGAGTAGCAGCAAGAGAGGCAAAAAAGGCAGGCAGATTTTTGAGGACAGTAGCAGAAAAGAAGCTACAGAACCACAGCTTATTAACAGCGACAGTGCAAGACAACAGGACCAGTCTGCAGGGGAATTGATTAATGAAACCTGAGGGACACACTGTTACACAAAAACACGTTAACAAGGCCCTGGCCTTGAGATCTAGAACTGCAGCTTAACTCAGCTGTCATGGCAATGTTCCTGTCATCTTCTATCCCATGGTACCATATGCTGTGTTTCTTAACAACAGGGATCTGAGGAAGCAGTTCAAGAAACCCTGTGGCACCAAGACAAGAACCTCACTACCTTCCCATACAAACCCCAGAAGATATTAATGAGGCCAGGAAAAAGGCTGCATAATGTTATTACAGAGGAGGGAAGGTTATTTAAGTGATGCACCTAGAGAAATCCAAAACATCTTCTGTGTCACCCGTGTGACTGGTTCTGTTCCAGTAAAAGGATTTCTAATGGAGACAATGGCAGAGGACCCCTGACTTACAGCAGGGAAGCTGTGTTAAGTATCCACTCTACTTAAATCATCCAGCACTGACTATAAAATTCCTTTCAATCAAAAATTGAGCAGGAGGATTGTCAATGTCATATCAGAGAATATCAAAGATTAAAAAAAAGGAAAAGTGACAGTTGCCATGCAGTGCCTTTACTTACATCAATTATTTTTACATAATTGTTACATTGAAAGAACCACCTCCTTTATTTTTCTTATTTGAAGTAGTAATGAAAAAAATTTAAAGCCTGCCAAACACTTGTGAGCAACTTCAATCCTGTGAGTAGTTCCACTGGAGAAACAGAACTACTAATGACAGTAAGTACCTGTCACTCTTCCAGCACTAAGTGACAGACACAGAATCTACTTAAGGAAGTGATACCTGTTCAGGAATCAGTTGACATCTCTTGCTCATAACAGTCTTTTTAAAGTGGGAGCAAAGAGCTACTCAACACACAAAGTAATCACACAGCAGCAAAGACAGAACTGTTTTCCTTAGTTTTGATTATTTTTGCAGCAATAATAATCACTGGCATTACTAAGAAGAGGTACAGAAGTGTTGAGGCAGAAACATGTTTGAAGGATGCCCCTTTTAAGATAGGAAAAAAACCCTGAATAGTTAGATATATGTTGCATACATTTTTGCAGTCTTGAAGTGACCAGGTAAAACTGCGAGAACTGATCTTGAAGTTTCAATTCCTCTTCCATAACCTCACGCAGACATTTCAACAGCTGCTTGCTACTTGATAGCACACAGTTTGCATGGTCTTAGCACAGAGATAAGCTTGAGGCTTTGGCTCTGCAGTTAGATGTATGTAGAGATGTCAAGGATAAAGTCAGAAGAACTGCCTTTGAACAGAAACCAAAGGCTGAAGGCATATCACAGCTTGGGCTGATTTAAGGGCTTGAGATTTATTATGAAAAATCAGTATTTGCTTTCAAAATACCTCTAAATGTCCTTTATTGAGGTTTTCTCAAAGACAGAAAAAAAGTCATGCTTTGCTCCAACAGATTTTTTTAAATTGGTGTTTGTACACAACTGCCAGCTGTAGCCCAATCAGTGGGTGCCAGAGGAGACATCCCACGACAAAATTCAACTGGAGGTTGGGAAAACACTGCTCTGTCAATGGGGGAGGCAAAGGTTTGGCCTTAGGTAACTCAGATCATCAATTTTCTTCTGCCCTAACTTCCTCCTATGTCCTGATTCACAAGGCTCCTTTGTTACTCTGTAGAGTGGATAATTTACAAGAGAGAAAAATCTGCCTTGTTCAGAGTTGCTTTCCAGATGTGAAGAACCAACTCCCCACATCAGCCTACACTGTTCAAAGAACAAAAGCAAGACTTCTGTTTCTCAATGGGAAATAATCTTGAGTGAAACAATAACGGCTTCTTCGGTGTGGTTAGTGCCATAAAAATCAATTAAGACAACAGGGTTCTCAGAATCAGGAAATCTTCACATTCTTTTGAGAGATTCTGATTTGAATTCAGAATGTAGCTTCATGGAGGAAAATTATACTTGCAGTTTTCTTTGAAAACATTCTCAGCTCTGCTATAATCACTGTGGTAATGTGAACTGAATGCAGAAAAATAAATTTTATAACTGATTATTCACCAGGTGCTAAAACACTAAATGATCTACATGACATATGCACATGCTGGAGTGACTGCATTTGTTATAATGTGTAATTTCTCAAGAACAGCTTTAGATGATCTGCACTGCTGAATCCCAGAAATGCAATCTGCTTTGTCATTATTTACAAAGTACATCCTAGAATACACATGTGAATTATTTGTAAATATGACTGACTGACTTGCTTTATTTTTAGCACAAAACTTGGGCTGTGTCTTGTGGCAAGCTTGTGCGTTGGTGATGTACCATACTGAAGTCATTAAAATGGCATCTGAAAGTTTTTCATGAACACAAGCCAAAGTCAATATCTCACCAGTTAAATAATGCATTTCATAACTATAGCAAATATTTAATTTTCAAACAAATATCTTTTTGCTCGCTCAGAATCAACAGCAGAAGTTAACATGATGGTTCACAATTAATAAGGACCCAAGAGAAAACCTCACATAATCAGTACTTTTCATCTACATATTTATGAAATGTTATCAACTATTCATGTAGTATTTACTGCTGGGAGTGGTGAATATCACAATCATCCCCACTGGAGAACTAGTCAGTTTTCTTTAAAATGTTGCAAGCAGCATATTTCAATTCTAAAACTGTTGTATAGAGATTAAGGGACATTTTTAGGACCTGAATGTTCTGCACGAACATTGTTTTCAATTAACTGAACCAAAATTTTCCTAACTGATCAATCCCCATACTCTTCTTTGGAAACCTAGACTTACAGCCACAATGTGAATCACCCTGCAATTCCCAAGAGATACCAAATCTTACAGAAACCTCTCTGATGCAGTAGTTACCTAGCAGCAAAACCTAGCAACCCTGGAGTATGAGATTAATCCCAGAACAATCATCATGAAGTAATATCTAAAGGATATTTTTTTTAAGTATGCCATCCAAAGGTATATAAAAATGCAATGCAAAAATCCTCAGGCTTTTAGCTGTTCAGCTACACAAATTAGAAAAGACTACCCAACAGCACAACAAGCTATTTGTTTTCAGCAAGGTCTCATTTGCTCAGCTCTCCCAAGAAAGACAGATAAAACCCCCCAGATTTACAAAAGGATGCACAAGCCTTTAAGATGTGACTAAGATACTCAAAACCCTTCTTTAGCTACAATTTAATGTTCCAGCAATGAAATCCCTTAGGCCCTACTGCTAAACCCTAAGTGCAAAGTTGCTCAGGTAGAGGCTCTGCTCAGCTGCTTGGAACCAAAGTCCTATCAGGGCACTCAAACTAAAACTGCCTCTCCTTTCTCTTCTACAACATGGTAAGCATTTTCCAATCACCTTAGTGTGACCAGGACATGTACAAAGACAGCCAGACATAAGCTCTCCTTGTTCTGAGCTGTCCATTTGCACTTACCCTACACTCACCTGAGAGGAAGGGGATTACTCTCAAGGACTGGTACTATGGTGCCAAGAGGATAAAGAGAGAACGTGAGTCAGAATGTAGCATTTTCCCTGAGGAATGGGATGTCCTTGCCCCAAACCAAAGAATAGGAAAAGCTGGAACAAGGCTTCTCACCTCCTTAGTAAAACCCTACCCCACCCCATAACATCTCTTCTTGGCTGTCTGGGGTGGTTCCCCACACAGCTGACTGGGAACCTACATGCTTCACTGTCTGGCTGAAGACTCCACCAGGTGAATGGCACTTAAAACATTTGTCGCAGCAACACTCTGCAAAGTTCCTTTCCAAATATAGTCTAATCCCTCCTTGAGCCTTTACTTTGTTTGCTTAGCATGCTCTGATTCCACTGAGAGCTGCATATACACTTCAGAAGGTCAGCTTGGGCCTGGGCAGCTTTTAGAGCACTGCTCAGGCACAACAGTACCAAAATCTCTGTGTGTGCCCTAGAACTCCTACCATGCAGACAGAGTTTAGAACTCTGCAACAGAAAGAGAATCCACATCTTCACTGAAACCCTTTATTTTCCCCTCATACTAAACGTTAGGCTTTCCAAAGGTATTTGTACTTGTACATTGAACAGTGTGGTTGCCTACTGCTTAAAAATGCTTTGGTATCCTTGGGTAAGGGGCCAAATTAAAAGCACGCTGCAAAACCTGCAGTCTTACTGTTAAAAGAACAGGGGAGCATGAGCTGAAGTGCCAATTTTCCTGCTTTGTCTTTATTATACAGAACAAGACAAACTATCCTCTAGTGGGAAGGGGGAAAGGATTTCAAACCTTGCACCAGTTCAGCTCTCATGTTTCCTATGGGACTAATGAAGGGAGTAATAAGATGTGGACACAGTCTGAGTCAGATTCTTGCTGAACTGCCATGTGACAGTAACAGTCATCACCAAACCATAAGATGAAATTGGACCAGGAAAAGTGATAGGAAGGAGCTCTGGTATATACCCCTGGGTTGCCAAGTCATGTATTTAACTATAAAAAATACATAATGAACTATGACAGTGCTTTTAAGAGAATGGTTTGGCCACAGTGATAAATAAGAAGCCAAAAAGAAAATAAATGTTCTGGTGGTTCTTGTCCTTCAACACAAATAGGAGCTTTACCCATGCCATGAGCACTCCCCGTGTGCAGCCCACACACACCCTGGCAAGCCACATTCTGAAACCCACACACTGACAGAAACACCTTCAGAATTCATCTGCCAGTGAGGGATCACAACCCATAATGCTGCAAGATTTGATTTGGCTTCTAATTGTTCAAGACTGACCTATTATAACACCGAATTAATTTTTCTCATGTCCAGCTATATCCAAAACAGGCACTCTGTTATAGCCAGCTCTGACTACAATCAGCAATTGATTTTAGGCACTTCTGCAAACACAACTGAGTCACTAACATCTTCACATAGCACTGCTTACCTTAAATCTTTCTGAAACCCCTTCAGTGATGCTGATTGTGAATTCAGCTATTTTAGGAGCACGGAATTTTCCCTTCTTGCGATCAGGTTCATATTCTGTTTTTGTTTTGACCACAACCTTTAAGAAAAAGAATCAATCACAAAACGGTCAACTGAAGCTGGCCACAAAAACCTTAATTATTCTTTAACTCTTCTTTTATCTGCTTACAAGCACATCTAGCACCATCTTTCCCCTTCCCAATTTGTGTTATTCTTCTTTGAAAGCTCTAAATTATTAATTATTTTTCCAGCATATCAATCATCAACTAACCTCTCTCAAAGTGGTTTTGATGGACCTATAAGCAAGACTTGTTATGCAACAGTTTCACAAAGGTTCAATTTTTTCATCTGTGGTGATACTGTGCTCTTATACTAGGCAAGGATTGGTCAAACCCAAATCATGGACCTTCCCACTTTGTGTAGTTTGAAAATAGCCATCTCCATTTGCTTCAGGAAATTCCATGAATAGGATTTCAGACTGGACACCAAGAGAAGATTACTGAAGCGTACCCATAAAAATCTTGCAGATGATGATGCCATGTTCTTTGATGGCAGGGTTTTGAGTTTAAAAAAAAAGTGAAATAACCTATGTAGTCTAGTTGCTATTCACCATGTGACAGACTATGGCCCTTGGCACTCTTATTTTTAACATCTAATTTCTGAATTATCAGTTGCAAGCAGCAAGATAAACATGAACCCTTGTGTTAATGGGATTTCTTCAAACACCAAAAGCTTTTCAGTTTATTCCTTGCTATGAACTACTGCCCCAAGCAACACAATTTAGCACCTTACCCGTACTCCCAAAATAGTCACTACATCAGTCGTATCTCTAGTGTTCTCCTAGGCATTCTAATCATACAAAATTTTCACATATCTAACCTATTTGCCTCATTTTTGTCTTCTGCATTTTTCAGGAACTTTTTCCAAGTATTGTTCTCAAGCCAGGGTACAGTTTCTCATAGTGATGGTGCTATTACAATTTGCTCAATTGTCTCTGTTTTTCCAAGGAATAAATATCTATTTTCTTAGATTTTTGAGAATCAAATTCTACCTTTAGCACAGCCCACAGTATTAACACCAAATACATTAATCACAGAAAGGCCTGGGTCAGAAGGGACCTTAAAGATTATCTTGTTCCAACCCCATGCCAGGGGTAGGGATCCCTTCCACCAGACCAGGCTGCTCAGAGCTCCATCCAACATGGCCTTGAACACCTCCAGGGATGGGGCATCCTCAGCTTCTCTGGGCCCTGTGCCAGGGCCTCAACACCCTCACACTAGACCTACTTTCAGTTTAAAGCCATTCCCCCTTGTCCTGTCACTATATCCCCTTGTAAATAGTCTCTCCATCTTTCTGAAATTAAGACAGTGACACTTCAGGTGGCCAGACACTGAAATGACAAGCTTTGGGTTCCCTTTTTCTCACTTCCCTAAATGGTACCTAAAATGTGTAACTGTACCTAAACTCAGTACCATATATTAGATATTTTCACAGTATTATACACATTTGTTCAGGACATAGGTTTAAAAACTACTGACCTATTTTCAGCTATAATCAGTAAGACAGTAGTTATTACCTATTTAACTTTATAGCTCCCAACAGCATCATGGAAGTTAACTGCCTGATGATTTCTGGAATGCTTTTTAACATTTTAGTTCCCTTCCTCCTCCCTTTATGTTGCATAATCTCAGGCAACTCAAATCACATTCAGCTGACACTGAATGTACAGTTCTAACTGCTTGGTTATGTAATGTCTTCTTTTGTTTAACATATCTAACTATGAATTTAAATCACTTCATCCCTTTAATTTAGAAACTGTCAAAATCATCAAATCCTTAGCGCTGTAGTCACTACTGTTCAAGAAGTTATGCTTCACTGCCATGCTGGAGCCTTGCAAGTGAATAATAAGCACAGATATATGAAGTATGTGTTCCTATTCATTATACATGAGTGTCTGAATACTTCAGAACTTGATCCGTGTGTCAATCTTTTCTTAACACTGTTTCTTTCTTTCACATCAGTTGCTCTGCTCCTTCCTTTGAGTCTCTAGCAACCAGGGAAGAGACACTGACATGACTAACCAGTTACAGGAGGACACGAGCAGGACCAATAAATTTAATTTTCCCCCTCTGTTTGCAAAAGGAAAAGAAAGCTAATATACAATTGGACAGTGAAGACTAGAAGAATCAATCAAATATTCCTTTATTCAAGTTTCTAGCTTAGCTGGACATTTGCTTTCATTCAAATGCCATCCAGGTGGGAGGGGTCCTGCCCCATCCTAGTAGGAGCATGGGGGCTGGCACAGAACCCCCGGGTTCACTACAGAGGCTCTGCTCAGGTTAAAGCTATTACCATGCAGATCCCTCGTTCAGACTTCTGCTTAGCAGTGCAGGAACAGAACAAATTCCTTTTGTCACTGGTCCTTGGTAATCGGTTATATCCAGTCACCAGCTGGCAGATGTATCGGACACGGTAAGACTTAACTTGTTCTAAAGCCTTAGGGTGTGATTTTGTCCTCAGTTACAAGATTTACACCCATGTAACTGAGGGCATAAAATGGACCCTCAGGCTCCTGAACAGCTGTTATGGCTTATTGCATTTATGCCTGCCAACTGGTCACCACACACAACACAGAATGGTGTTGATAGCAATTAAAATGGAGGTCACACGTTTACTTGTATTGCCTACAAGCAACACTCTACTGTGAAAAATTTTACAAGCTGAAATTCTTTACCCTAAGTTAAGATTATGTGAATTTTTTTGAGGTTTGAGGAATGTATACCTAGCAGTTTAACTAGAAGTAGAATTCAGCTTGTGGAAGACACAAGGCCAAAATATAAAAACTGTATGAAGACCATAAAGCTTTTTATTACCAGATGCATGTGGGAAATTACAAGAATTCTATTAAAACAGAATACTGAAAACCCTGACAAAATCCTACTCCTGTGTGCCTTCAGCACTTACTGAATTCTTTATTGTGAGGACAATAAACATATTTACAGGCTACCACATCACCTTTCTAAATCTTTAAAATTAAATCCCTAATAATCAAGACATTTAACGAGGAATGCAAGAAGCACATTTCCCTTCCAACCTGTAAGCAGCTCATTGGACTGCCCCATTCCAGCTACAGAGGGTATCTGAATCATCTATTTGGAGATTTTTGAACAAAATAAATTGCCAAGGAATAAACTCAATGGCCTGCTCTCATCTCATTATTTTAGCTTGTCTGGGGTTAGCATTAGTTTCTTACTGAAGCACAGAAGGAAAATGGAAGTGCTCTCTGTTGCCAGTATGCCCATGCCCATCTTACAGAGAAATAAGGCAGGGCTCTATTCCTCCGTCAGGGGGGAATTTTCTGGACAGAGAAAATTGGTATTATTCACAGAGAACACACAGGACCTTCCAGATGCAAGAAAGAAAGATACAGAATAGGAAAGGCTATAGAGAAGCTTGCATTCGTATACTATATGTTTCATATAGCAGCAGTGAAATCTCTACATGCTTACTGCTAACATTTCACACTGATTTTTAATGCAAATCACCATTAATGGATTTTCACGAGCTTAGCTGTTTGGGTTTTTCCCTAGAGGGAACCATCATGCCTTGAAACAGCCCCTATTCCTTGTCGTTTCTAAGCTGCTCTTTACCCGTAACCTATTCTTTTGTTGTTTGCCTGAGATTTGGGTGTGATTCTCCAGGGTGGAAACGAAAGCCTACTGTACCTTATCAGGAGGTGGGAACTGGAGCTGATTGACATCCAGGGGTGTGATCAGGGGGATGGTGTCAAATCCATCCTCCAAAAGGGGCTGCTTTGTGCTCTTCTCGCTGAAATTATTCCCCAGTTTCACCATTCTTCCAGGATAGAGGGATTATCTGTTGGCACACACAAGCACACACGCACAGAAATGCAAAGTATCAGAAATCAGACCTTTTCCCAGCCCTCGGGCTCGGGGGACCCGAGATACCTTCTGGAAAAAACCCTAAAACTAAAATGTGTGGTCGCTATGACTCGGTTAGGTATTGGCGTTCTAGGAAGTATCATGACCAGAGCTTCTACTATCAAAATTTAAAAAACCCCAAACCAGCAGGCACACAAAGCAGCGACCCAAATCCCCGACACGTCAGCCTGGTGCGAGCGATGCCCGCCGGCGCGGCGCGGTGCGGCATCGCCCGCAGCCCGCGGGATGCGGAGGGCTCGGGAGCCCCATCCCCGCCGCCGCCGCCCTCGCCCCCTCCCGGCGCCGCTCCCCTGGCAGGGCGGGGGCCGGCTCGCACTCACCGCCGCGGTGCCGGCCCTGGCTCGGGGCGCGTCGTTCCGCCGCGGCCGCGCGGCGATGGCGGAGCGGGGGNCGTGCCCTGCGCCAACGGGGCCGGAGCCGGAGCCACCGCCCGGCGCGGCGAGCCCCGGCAGCCCCGGCGAGGGCAGCGGCGGTAGCTCGGGCGGGGGAGCTGCGCCAAACGAGGCGGCGGCGAGGGGCCCCGGCTGCGCCCTTCCCCGCCGGCGGCCGCCTGAGCCGGGGCGAGCTGGCCAGCTCTGCTCCCTCCGGTGGCTCCTGCGGGGAAGGGACGAGCGTGCGGGCAGCGCGGTGAGAGCCCGGCCCCGCGTCCGCTCTGCAAAGCGGGGGATGCGAGCATTGGGGCCGGCGCTCGCGTCACTCCGGGGCAAAGGCGTATTGCGGAGCCTTGCGGCCAGAGAGAGGGAGAGGACATCTTACAGCTCGGCTGGCTCGGGGCGGAAAATACCCGGAGTGATTCCTGTTCACTGCGCTGTCTCCCATAACCCAAGGCAACCAGCATGCTCCTCTTGTAGTCTTGCAGGTGCATTGCTTCCCAGCCAGTGGAGGGAAAGCGCTGTGGGCGATGCAACAAGTGCCTGGGATGGCAGGCAGCTCTGAGAGAGAAGAGGCAGACAGGTGCTCAGCCTAGAGCCAGTTTCATGCTTCAGAAGCAACCAACCTCTTCTCACAGGTGCCAGCATGAGCAGCCTCTCTGTGTGGTTTGTTCCAGTTGCCCAATCTAACATGCACCCCGTTTTCCTGAGGTCAGTGGTCTGTAATGCTAAAGGCCCTTTCTGGTGTGGCACAAAGCAAGTCCTGTCTCCAGCTATGGATCGTCCTGTCGATCTCATTTATTTCTCCCATCAGTGTTCTGTCCTGAGTAAATAAAGTGTAAAATAAGCTTGTCTTACCTGAGTAACATTTCATAAATCATACTTGTGTGTGTTAAGTAGAATAAAAAAGGTTTCATTTTATACAGAAAATTGCACCTGTGACTGGAAATAAAGGGGTTTCTCAGAAAACAAGAAACACTCGGATTATTTAATTTTGGCAAAGCCCTTGTCTTACAAGTGTTCTTGAACAGAACAGATGAATAACCCACAGATGGATGAGTGCAATCCATTCATTTGTATGTGAAGCCAAAGTCACACAGAATCCAAATGACACCAAAAGTCCAAGTGATGATCAGAAGTGTATTTGACAGTATACTACAGGGAGCCCATATAACACAGCAAATGGTTTAACAAACTGACTGACTGGGTTCTTTCATCTCTAGCTTTTGTGATTTTATATTGGAGCCCTTTTGGCTGAAAAAGGTCAAAAGCTTAGGGCAATTGTATATTAAATGTGTGCCTGAGGAAGTATCAGTATTGGATTAAGATGAATGGATGTAAATTCTCCAGTTGGCTGGTTTTTTTTTTAGTTATGTGAGCATGTGCACAGGTTACTCTGTTTTAGTGTCTGTTGTAGAGAAAAGGAGAATTTTCAATAGCCTCTTTAAAGAGTGAGTTATTCTCCTTGCCACTGTGCATTTCTTTAATGGTATCTGCCTTTTAGGAACTTATACTGACTAGTCTTATCTAGTTCTCTAGTCTTTCAGGAAAAATCTTTTTTTTGAGCAACTGGACACTACACTTTTTGCCACTCAGTACTTACATTCAGTGGCTTACGTTTTTTCATTATAAGTGCACATCACCCCATGTACTTTGACGTAAAAGAAAAAAAAGCCGTGTTTTTGTGTGCATGTACATGCACACACAAATATCTGTGACTAATAGGTGTCTTTATTTGCCAGCTATGTAAAATGAACAGTTAAAAGGCTTTAATTTCTGATATCAAATGGCCAACTATAGCTTGCTACTGATGATTTTAGAAGAAAAAATGAAGTAACTTCATTACAAAAGTGAAATGCTTCCTAGTCAGAAGTTGCTGCCTTAAGAAGGCAAAAAAGTGTATATTAGCATAGACATTATTTGAAAATAAATTGATTCATTGAAACTAGCACACCTCTTTTCTCTAGGGCTCCTGCTGCAGGTCATTTTGCTATGGCTATTCAGGGGGTTTTAAATTTGGGGAAGGAACTGTCCTCTATCTTCTACAAAGTAACTGAGGTTCCATGTGCTTAACAAATTACTGACATCCCTGCTGAGCCACTGAAGTATCATGGCTAGCAATCTTTATCTCATGTTAGTTATCTCTGAGGAAACATGATAGCTCCTTGTGAGTATGTGGGCAACAAGAAAAGCAGCCACACACAGAATTGATGACCTAGTGGCTACTCTCATTAAGTCAGATTGTACCCTGATTTACTTACTCTGAAACCTTAATGGTCTCAGTGAGGTTAGAATTCACTGTGTGTATCGTCAGCCTGAGTATGAAAGCAGAAAATTTGCACTTCACCATCAAGCAGGAGTAGTACTTCCCAATGAGGAAACTGCTGGAGAAAAAAAAATGGAAGTAATGTGAAGCTTGTGTTTGCTGGCACTTGGTCTAGGAAATGATACAGAAGTCTTTTTTAAAAAAGACTAGGCCCATGTCTCACAAAATGTGGAGAAAGACCATGGGACAGCCTACATTTCACTTGCCAAGCCCTCATTTTGAAGCAGAAACATGAAGAATAAAGGCACACAGTCTCTATATATGGAAATTAAGGAAATGTTGTAAACTGCTGTGTTCCATAGGACTGGACTTCTGATTCATCATGGGCAAAACATCTAGAAATTACAGGATTTTTTTCCTGCAGAATAGTTTTTCTAAAAATGAGGCCGAAATTGTGACAATTTATGTATTATTTGTTATTTGATGATGCTTTATTCAGGTTGGCCACATGTCTTTGTGGGTTGTAGTTTACTGACACAATCAACTGAAATGGCTCTTCTGGAGCTGTTACAATTTGTTGTGTGAGTGCAGCTGAAAACACTTCAATGTGCCATGTGTCACGCTTTGTCAAGTTAACAGCTGATGTTTCCAAATCAGGATTAGGAACAGTGCTGATGCAGTGCAATGCTGCAATTGCTTGTGCAACATAAGCATTCATGAAAGGGAACAAACTGCTGCAGGAAAGCAGCACTGCCTACTGCTGTTTGTTAGGTGCCCCAGCAGTTTATTTTCCCTAAAACATCCAGTCCCTTTGGTATCTGAGGTTACTTACAAATACCAAAGTTCTCACCAATCTTTTTTAGCCAATAAACTTCAGAAATTATATTAAACTGTTGGTCAGCAATAGGGAAACTGGGATTAAGTGGCCAAAGGCACAGCAAAGGCAGTGCAGGAAATGCATGGTGAAGGCAGCCAGGTAGAGGAGCTGCATGACTACCAGCACATGGTACAACCAGCAGTTCACCTCACCAGGCACTGCTAAGTTTGTACAGCCCCTTTAGTCCCTCCCTCTGCCCAGCAAATCCAGACTGGGAGAGCAGGGAAACTGAAACTTAACTTTTTCTTTAGGATTGTTTTATTCTCGAATTTCTTTATGTGGGAGGCTTATGTGCAAACAACTCTAGAATTGTGGCATTCATGCTGAAATGGGTAATGGATAAATGAATACTGAACCTGTGCATGAACAAAAGTGATGCCTTGATGACAGAAAATAGCGATATGAAAAATAGTGGTTTTCACTTACTGTCAGATTTGTAGAACTGTCAAATGAAAATAAAAATATTGATACTGAAGAATACACATCTGTTATTTCCAAAATGACTGAAAAAAATGAGTTTGAATTCTTCTTTGGGGAAAATTGAGAAATGGTCACTGGAAAGCTGTGAAATTCCTTAAAACATTGAACCATTTTTCAAGTCTGGCATCTTTAAGTTAATCATACTGAATTGATGCATAGATATCTAAATAAGATTTTTCAGAAAGAATGTAGTCCACACATTGGAACAGTGCTGAGACAGAACAAGTTCTAAGCACTTAGATTCTCAAGAACAGCATTTCTCAAAGGCTGACAAAACCATCAGTGATACACCCACCTGAAACACAGGGCAGTAAAAGCCAGAAGGATTGCTCTGAGAATCAGTGCTCTGAGCTTGCAGGTGTAGCAGAAGGGATAAATTGTGCAGCAAGGCAGATTATGTCCTGTGCCTCCTCACACCATCTGTAGGCCTGCAGGTTCATCCCTTGGTGAAGAGAAGGTGCCAAAATACAGCAGGGAGATGAATCTGGGGAGAAAGGGAGGGGAGAACCAGTACAGGCAGATGAATTGTTCTCCAGGCCTCCAGTTATTCCCAAATATCAGACACCCCCCACGTTGCTCTGTTGGGGCAGAAAAGTGACAGTCCTATGAGGGGGAGGCAAAGCTCTGTCTGGCAGAGGGATTTGGGGAGACAACAGTGATGGGATATACTTAAACACAAGGAAGCACAGCTTTAGGGGTAAAGTGAGGTTGATCTTTTACTGATCTCTTCCCAGGTTAATCCTGCTTATGATTTAAACAGTCATTTGAATGGCTAAAGTTACCTGATTTAGAGAAGCACAATAATGTTTTGGTTATCACACAAATGGATTTCAAACAGCATCTAAGTAACACAAGGTCATGCAGTCCAAAATGATCCTCTATTAATTTAAAGTATTACATGAATTTAAAGGATAAGATCAATTCCAACAGAAGCTGGACTTAACCACTAAACCATTTATTCTTTTTTTAAAACAAATTGCATAAACAAACCTTTCACCAGGAATGCTGGAATGTGCTCCTAGACTTCTCTTTGGCCTTGAACCACTTCAAATTAATTGGTTTGCAGCCAAAGGAGGTGCATAATATAACATCACAATTTATATTTAGGAAACCTCATTAGAAATGAAAAAGTTATGTAACTCCTCAGAGAAAGCAACAGAAATATAGGACAAATTATACTCAAACACTGCAGTTAAATTATTTTAACAGCAGGGTAGCTTTTAAAAAAAACCTGTTAGGACAACAGCCTACATAGCACGAGGAAAAAAGCTCTTATATCTTACTGTAATTAGAAACTCATCAGGTTAATGGGACAATTTTTCAAAAGCTGCCATTTAAGTTTTTGCACATGGCATTGATCTTGCTTTATTTCAGCTTGCAAATAGAACTTGGCCAGAGGGGGGATAAGGAACAATCAGACATTTTCTAATGTACATGTAAATTCAAAGCTCTGTATCTTTTGTGTCTGTGCTCTTTCATTCAATTTGTACTTGTGATGGAGTTCTAAGATCTCACTTTCACTTCAGTATTCACTGACTGAAAGTGCTCAAAGCACCAAATGATTTTGGGGGATCTCAGTCTTTAGCAGGGAATCTCACGGGGTTCAAGGGAAGAAAGCCAGCTTGTCAAGATTCACCCTTTTTTTAGGCACTTAAATCTGAGGCATAGGATATTAAAGATCACTTTTGATAATTAAGGTCAGCACTAGAAAAACACGTTTGATATTTAAAGATATGCTAAGAAGAAATGCTGAAAATGATGGAAAGGAGTGTAACATTGTGGGAAAAATTGTCCAAAAGAGTCAAATGACAGAGGAGCCTAAATCTGTAGGCAATTCTGTAACTGACTATGGCAGGTTTTTGAGGATTTCTTAATATGCTTATTTACACAGATATCTAAATGTCAAAAGACAAAAGGGGAGGATGTACAAAACATCTGCTCACTCCAGTTGATTAACAAGTGAAAAATAAGAGGGAGCCTGCAAAGCAGCTCATGAATGAGCCAGCCACCTTTACTGAAAGGATGAATTATTCATTTTAGAAAGTAATGAATTATTAGAATTAGGTGCCTAGACTGCAGCAGCTATGCACTGAAGTTTTTTCTTTCAATATGGTACATTGAAAAATAAAACCGAAAACAGAGATGTTACTAAAAAATAAGGTACTGTGTTTACTATTATATTTGTTTTTGTCAGGGTGGGTGGAGCAAGGTAATTATGGGAATGGGACAATGGTATAGGACAGTATAGAATAGAGTATTTCAGCTGGAATGGACCTAAACTGATTATCTAGTTTAACTGCCTGACCTATTCAGGGCTGAGCAAAAGTTAAAGCAAATTATTAAGGGCAGTGTCCAAATGCCTCAAACACTGACAGGCTTGGGACATCAACCACCTCTCTGGGAAGCCTCTTCTGGTGTTTGACCACCCTTGTGGCAGAGAAATATCTCCTAGGGTCCAGCTGGAACCTCTCCTGGTGCACCTTTGAACTATCCCCATGTGAAATAAAGTGACTCAATGAATGAAGTAGAAGAGTAGCTAATTAAATAATATCAGAAGGGTACCCTTGGATTAAAAATGTACTGCTATTTACATATAATATCATTAGCTTTATATTCTCAATGGAAAGGATTTTACACTTGACTGGGTTTAAGAACTGTAAAAGCAAAAAGCTGTGATATGCAGTGCAGCTTATTTGCACTGCATATCACACTCATCTGTAAGATTAGAGCTTTAAAAAAGCAGAGTTTTTCCTATCCTGGCAACCCATTTTGCATTCCTTTAAACTGACAATCCATGCAACAGGAGATACTTTGAAAAACAACGACAAAAGGATGTAGCAAGCAATTTCAGTTGTAACTTCAAAGAAATAGCATTAACCCTGCAGGATATGGTTGCCACAGGAATAATTCTTTCCCTGCTAGCTGAAAAAAATTAAACCCAAGACCAACTACATCCAGACAGCACAGATGTTGACTACCACAGGATTACTGGTACTTCACAGCAAGAGATCTAAGAACTTAAACCCCCCTATTTGTATTCTGTAAAATGCACAACATTGTCACCACTGTATTTGAATTACTTACTTTACTTCAGGAAGCTGCAACTGAAGGCATTAAGCACCCTACACACTAAGAAATCTAAATCCAGTACTTATGAATTTTAAATCAACTAAATCTCTAAACATGGTGCACATTTGAAAAAGAATTAGTCAAAATGAAAACACTCTGCAAAATAGAAAATAAGAATGAGAAATGAGGAATAATTCCAGAAAGAGAGGATTCCCACTACACGGTAAAATACATAAGCTGAAGAAATCTACCAAACACATTCAAGGCTCTCCATAAGTTGGGTTCCTGAATCAATGTCTTCAATCAGAACTGGCAGTAAAGACATCCAGATGCCTTCTGTGAACACAAGGGAAGAGAGATCTCCCTGAATACTCCACTAAGGGCTTTGGAGAGCAAATGTAGTATTAGTTTCCCTGAGGAGAATATGGGCAATTGTACCAAGTAGCTTCCAAAAATATTTTACATCTTCAAAGCGCTGGACAAAGATGAACTAACAATCCCCTGTTCTATTTCCCATTACAGACAAAGATGAATTCCAAAAGAAAAGCAAATCAGGCCTCAGGCTTGAGAGATGGAAAAGGACAATTCTTCAAGGGTGTTGGGATGGCTAAACTAATTAATAGTAGTAGTTTAGTGAGAATCTCTGGGTGATAATTCCTACAGAAAAGTCTAAAGTGGTATGTTTTAACACATTCCCAGCTGCCTAACTTCATTTTGCTTGGCTGAAATCAATCCAACTGGCTCAGACCAGAAAACAATTTGCAGATAGCCATAGGCTCATAAAGCAACAGCTCAGTGTACATAGAGAGGAGCAGGTGGATATTTTTGTTGTTTCCCAGTAGTCCGTTCTTGTTTTCATCTGTCACCAATTATCATATGTAAATGTCGACTCCTAGAAAATCAAAAAGGAGTGTAAGGGAATATTTGGCAGTGACAGGGAAGAATCTATCACTTCTCCTAAAGGAGGACATCAGCCATGCAAGAGCTATCCTGTCCGTTCTGCCAGTCTAGTCCTACTGGGCAGCTCGGGATATTACAGAACATTCTAGAAGTAGCAGCAGCAAGGACTGGTTGCCTTCTTCCCACTGCAAGGGAAGAACTTTTAATCCATATAGACTTATTTTTCTTAAACGAGATCAGACTGAACTTCAGTTAGTCTAAGTCTCTAATATTTTCTTTTGGGGAAAACTTGTGATCTTAATGCATAGAGGCTTTTAATTACTTTCTTAAGACATTTTTCTGGAAGATCAGTGTATTAACTCATGGAATTTCAGTGAAATTTAAGCCTGGTCAAAGCACGATTTTTCCTTAGGCTGCAGCTATATGGGTTTGGGACATGGTTTAGTTTTTTTTTTAAAAAAAAGACTGTCGTCATGCTTACAGAACACAACACACAGTGGCAGTTCCATTTCTGGAAAGACATTTCATCCTCATCAAGCTTATTCTTCCTCTCTTTTGGGAAAAATTACATTTATGTATGTCAAGCATAAATAATGACTCCAAATAACAGTGACTACAAACAGAGAGCAATTATGGACCCTACATTAATTCAGTAGTGCACCTAACACAACATGCATTGTATATACAAACTCTAAAGAAAACTGGCTCTGCTGGAAACTCAAAGCCAACTTTTAGAGGTATTTTTACATATTTCTATGGTTATAGGTAGGTACAGGAGGGTATATTTTTGGGACATTTCAGTGTTTTCATAAGTCTAACAAAGAGCCTGAATATCCTTTACATCTAATGTACATAACTCATTTAAATTACCTAAAGAAAACCCAGTTAACAAGAAAATACTATTACCAAAATACTAAAAATATTTGGAAAATAATTGTTTTCTAGAAAATAATTGGTCCAAGTTGATTTAGAAGGATTTTTTGGAACAGCATTTGAACAGATCTGTATTACAAAACTGCCTACTAAGAGAAAAATTGGCAGTGCTGGTAGAGCTGAGTACTTACAATATGATAAACAAGAGCAGTGCTTGTGGTTATCAGCTGCTGTGCACTCTGCAAACTTTTGAAAATTGTTACTCTGTGAAAGCACAGTGCTTTCAAAGAGTAATAATGTGCAAATAAACACATTGACATTTACTTAAGATTCCCTTGGAAAAATACAACCGAACAGAGCTGAAAATGTTACAGCAGTGAAATCCCTGTTGGAGCAAGAGGGAGAGGCACATCCTGTAAAACTTTTAGCAATCTGCTGTTCTGCCATGGCACAGGTACTACCAACAGGGCAATTCCAGTTACAGCCAGCACTCACCACAAGTGGTACAGCAATGAAATGTAGCTGGGCGGTAAAGCCGTGGTATTGACAGTGTCATTCTGTTTGACTCGACACCTTACAGATACCTTTATTGCTGCCAGATGTGTAAGCAGATTTAAAACTAATGACAGTGTTTGAGCTGTATCTATTACAAAGTTGTACAGCCAAAATCACAAAGCCAAATATTAAAACTCCATTATCAAGACATCCTTGGAAATTACATGTCAGGACCAAAATCCATACTTTGCACTTTACTATTAGAGTTTAGTTTTTGTAAATTTTTAAAGAGAATTTCTGCTTACTCTTACAGGAAATACTTTCAGATTTATTATTATTATTATTCTTGACCTATTCTCCTCCTGTTCTGGAGAAGACGTTGCTGAACAATTTTAATTTTGCATTTCCCACTCATACTCTAATTATTCTGAACACAGACTTCTCACTGTTTATGCTTTGTCCAGCTTCTGTGATCCCTGCCCTTTCAGCCTGAACACATGCAGCTGTGCCATATTTTCAGATCCTTGCCAGAAGTAGAAGCCAAAACACTAATTCTGTAGGGAGAGTTAGTGGGGAGTGACTTCCTAAGTTGGCAGGTGGGCATCATACAGTCAAAGAATGGCAGAAGGTGGCTACCAATAAGATCAAAATAGAGCGGTGTTGTTGTGCTGAGCATTTGCGCTTCCTGTGAAGAGTTTGTGTGAAAAATAGTATCAGGAAATGTAAGAGGTCCCCAGAGCCCCCAGAGCTCTGCCAGGGGCTCGGTGTTTCCCAAGGGACCTTTGCAGGAGTGCCAGGGAACTGGCTTGCTTTGTGTGACAACCTGCAGTAAGAGAAACAGCTGGGAAGGGCTGAGGCAGGTGGCGGGAGGGCACGGTCACAAAGCACAGAGATAAAACATCACAAAACTCTCGGTGTTCGTTGTCACTCATCACAATATCCGCGAGACTGAAGCACGGCCGCGCTCCGGCTGTCGCCAGCACTGCAATCTCCAGCTCTGCTCGGCAGGAATGCCCAAGGGCAAGAAATCACATCCTTGCAGTTTATTAAAGATGCGGACAACAAAACAGTTAACACATTATCCCTTCCTAACAAAACGGAAGGAGGTTTATCACTGCTGATGCCGCCGCAGCCTGATTGCCGCGGATGTGCGGGAGGCGGGAACGACCCGGCCGGGGCCGGGGCCGGGGCCGGGGCCGGG
>WAAE01023396.1:127068-161735 GCA_013400495.1 Nicator chloris
TCAGCCCAGCCCAGCCCAGCCATCTCAGCCCAGCCCAGCCCAGCCCAGCCATCTCATCTCAGCTCAGCCCAGCCCAGCCCAGCCCAGCCCAGCCCAGCCCAGCCCAGCCCATCTCCTCTGTAGCTCGGGCTTTCACTGCCACCCGGCGGGCAAACGGGCTCGGAACCCACTGATCGGGAGCGGTGCATCAGGTGCTCTGGCTCTGGGGATTCGCGGGAGAAAAGAAACTACTCAGCTTACACTCATGGAGGAATAAGGGACAGGTAAAGAATCTATTATTTGATACGAACCACGCCTTCAAAAATCATGTGGGTATATGCTAAAGCATCATGAATGTGACCTACAGATGGCCACAGATATTTTGAAATGCTTTTTGTCTTCTGGTTTCTAGGCACTTAAAGTATCTTAGGCTTTTCTTGAAATGACAAGGGCAAACCACTTTCAAAGGCAGGTTTTATTTAATCCTCTTTTCAAAGGGAAGGATTTTTGAGAACAGCAAGTAGCACAAATCATATAATTAAGCTTCTGAATAGTGGTGATATGATTACTGGTGGCTGTCAAAGCTTCCTTGTTTAAAACAAAACTTTCCAACGTGATAAAGCTTTGATGATTCCACTACAGCCAGGCTACTCAGCAAGATGAAATGATATACCCGGGATAGTCAGAGCACTCAAGGTATTCATCCATATCACAGTCCACATATAACAGCACTCCTTATCAGAAGTACATTAGATAGTTTCCAGAGTTCAAGTATTGTTCAGTGTTTTGTCACAGAAAGGTTCTTCTAAGCACTTAAAAATACAAAGGGATGTGACATCAAAGCAGCAAGAACGAAAGTTCCAGATGCAAACGTGAAGTGGAAGTACATGGCTCATAGTTTGTATAACACTTTCATTAGGACTTCAGAGAAAAGCATCTTTTAGGGTTATTGCTTCTAGTCTTTGCAAAAGTAAACATAACTTGGCCCTGGGTATTTAAAAGCCACATTTTATTTGGAAAAAGAAAGTGCTTTCCAGCTGGACACAGTCAGGATTCCTGTTTCGCCCATGAGCCAATGTAATCATTTGGATCTGGAGCTGGAGCTCAAAAACTTGTATTCCTGACAAATATTAACACTACCAGAAGAGTCACTTCCTAACCAGTGGTAGAAGAACAAAATTTTCTTCCTCTTTGACTTATTACTGGATTGTTCCAAAGGCCTTCCAGGCACTTAGTAAATATCCTTGGTGCCCTAAGGCCCTGGTGGGCATCCTTTTGCCAAAGAATAGATGAGAAAAACAGAGGAGCTTTTGAGATCAAAACCTTTTTGGTCAATCTAATTTTTTTGGTAGCTCTGAAACCTATGATTACAAGGAAAATAATTTATCAGCTCCATGATTATGTTCTCTGACTTTAGGAATTGAGCAGACAAAAAGAAAATCACTGTCAAAGCTTAGTTCAGCTGCTGTTACGGTGAAGTAGATTAGATTACACTATGTTTGCTTCAGAGCAGTTACTTTACAGCCTGAAACAAAGTGAAGTTTGAACTTGAGAGGGTGCAGAATACAATGGATGAAACCAAAGGCAACATTTATATGAATCTTAATGAAGTTGAATTCTCAAGCTTCAGGCACCTTCAAATCTTCTACAAGTCAGACAATATCTGCATTACATAAGAACTTGATGTAACATCATGATAACTCTCACAAGTACAAAAGGTTGTATTTTCCAGTACCTGATTCCCCTGTGACCCAGCTTTTAAAGTCATGATTATGAAAGGTTTTGGGAAGTGAAGGAACTGTGTGGAAAAACAGTGCAAATTGTTTGCTTAACAGCATTTGCTTTTAGAGCACGTCCTGAAGTGTTAAAAATATGCTTCAGATGACAGGAGTGATTCATGACTAGACAGCTGCTGAGAGAGACATCACTGACAGGAGAGAGAGGGGGAGAGCGTGTGTGAGAGAGAGGGAGAGATTTGACATGCAAATTACTTGGAGAAAAAGAAATTAAATACCATTTCTTCTGAGCTCTAGAAATTAGGAATTATTTTAATGACTTTTGAACTGAAATTAAGTTGCATCTCCTGGAGCTGTCGGAATTTCAGTGCCCCTCAGATCTGCTCCACAGGCTACTGTTGTTATCCAGCTGATGCTATCACTGTCTGCCATTGCTTTCTGAGTAGGAGAAGGTAATATCCTTTTGTCCATTTGGCATTTTGCAATATTAAGAGACTGACTGCTGCATTTCCTGGCAAATCCCAGCTTCATAAATAATGCAACTCGGACATTGGTGTCAATCTTCAGTCAAAAAATTAAATAGAATTGGCTGGAAACAAGTCCCTGCTCAACAAGTAGAAGGGATACTTTCCACAATCTGCATCCACAGACCAGATCCAGAAACTGATTGATTGAAATCCAAATCCAAAAGCAATAACTAAACAATTTAACAATTGAGTTTGAACTTTGATATTCTAGTGATATACAACATTCCCCATCTAAAACAAATCATGGCAGAAGTTCCCACCTCTGGTTGGTACCTACAGTCCCACTGCTTTTCCCTATCTATTTAGCATGGATCTGGTAGTACAGCCCTCAGCCTGTGGGCACAGGACTTTACTGTAGCAGCTGACCAACAAAGAGCAGTCTTCACTGATTTTCTGCTTTGATATTGCTAATTTCATATATGTTTACAGTGATGTGATGTTCCCTGAAGGCCCAAACTTAAGTTTTGGATATTTGTCAAAACTAGTTAGCCTTAATCTTGGCCTTTTCACAACTCCACATATACAGGCCTTCTGGATGATTTAATGGTTATGGTTGTTTTGTTGGCTTTTTTTTTCCTGAAATACTATGTCTTACTTTTTGTACATGGCAAGTGAATATGTGGAGAGCATTTATTCTGAAGTGGAAGTAAACTGCAGTAAAATCAGCTAGACCGCTTTGCACCTAAATTTTACAAATTTTCAACCACTTCTAAAATAAGGATGTTAGATATTCATATATTTGCATTGAAAAAGCTAAGCTGATTTTAGAAAACCAAAATGATTAAATCATAGGCAATTTGTGCTGACCACCCCCTTTTGAGAAAGGGCTTTTTTTCACCTTCTTTGTTTCACCAGAATACAGATTATCTATTTGAAATACATGAACTGAATGGACTTCCCATTGAGGTTAGTGTATTCTAGCATTGTAATAAAGGTTATGAAAAGATGTCCGAGCACCAGCTGGCCTTCCTTTGATCCTCTCCATTCTTGTGATGATACATTTTCACACTTAAGATGATTCCCTTCTACCTCAAAGGCTGAGAGCTGCTTTGGTCCTTACAAATATTAACTGCAATCACAATGACCTATCTTTCTGGTTCCAGTCATCTGTTTAATATAGAGTGGAAGGTCAGAACTACATTAAAAGGGTCTGAAAGGCTTTATTTCAGTATACTGCCCCATGCAGAGCTTCACAAAAAGCTGGCAGACTTGTAGTTCATGCATGCACGCTCCTCAGCACTGCATTGTGTGCTTCTATTAATGGGCTTTTGTAACCTTCCAGGAAAAATTCCCTCACCAAGTGAACAAAACTGTTGTCAGATCTGAACACACATGTGAATATCAACTACAAAAAAGAAAAAAAAATTATATTTAAACAATAGGGGTAGTGTCTTCAGAAAAAAGGATGTCTGAGTCACTAGCTTGTGTCTTCACTAGGCTGTGTTTTAAACGTAGTTCTTATCTGTTTTCTAGGATGGAGATTTAATAGCAGAGGTGGAAACCAACTGTTTAGAGAAGGCAAATTCAATAATAGATGTCAGTAAGGATTAATGAATAAGGCTATGGACCAGAAAGCACAAGTCTGTGTGTACCAATACAAAGAAATCTATTTGCAGCACAGTGGAGCACAGGTCACTTTGAAGTCATTAGCATACTGAATTACCAAATAGCTGCATCTAAGGAACTTCAGTTGTCCTTAGAACACATTTCCCAAGCTATCACAGTTTTTCCTTTGAATGTGTCTATAAAGCTCATGTTTATTTGCTTTCTATTAAGTCTTCTTTTCAAGCAAGACCATCAACATGTCTTGCCATGTTTATCTAACATACTACTTCTCAAATAAGCTCTTTAACTAAAGAAAGCTAAGTATCCAAAATCCCAGCACACACTCCAAAACCTGCAGCCTGAAGAATTTATAGTTTTACAACTCTGTTTACCTATATGCCTCTACACTTTTCCTTACTGAGCTTGAATACATTAACCTCTGGTCTGGATTATGAGGGGTGGGTAAGTGGCATGAAGTGAGCAGCAAGAATTGAATGCAGCTGTCCACGTATGAATGGAGCTACCCACAGTGGGGAAGACAATGCAAGGAAATAAAAAAGTGGATTCCAGAAGCAAATGGCCTATGGGGCCAGTTCCACTTGATTCACACTGATTTTGTCTTAAATTTGGCTTGGTCTTGTATATGCCACTTAGATGTTTTGGGAATACTTCATGTGTAGCAATTACTTCCCTGTAAAATTATCAACAGGAGTTTAAGTGTATTTGAATTTGCTGAAGAAGCCATGGAAACAAAGCACAAGTGCTCTGTTCGAAAGCCTGACCTCTGAATTTAAGAAACATCTAGTGGGCCAAGTTTAAAAAGAATGTGAGAGAATGCAGATGAAGTGTCAGACCACAAAAACACTCTGTGCTCAATGGCAACAGGTAATAAACAAGCAGTAAATCCTTCCTAGTGAAGTTCTTCTTTCTTATACAACATTTTCTGTTCTAACTAAACAAGAAAATAAGTCTCAAGCAGAGGATTGGGGGTTTTTTTGCAAGGGGAGTTATTTGAACTTATATGTAATTATATGATGTCTCCTCTTCCTATGTACACACAGTAAACATCCTCCCATAAAAATGGCAGGTGACATTTTGTACAGATTTAATGCTCTTTAATCAAAATAAATTTAAAAAATCAAGGTAAGTAAATAAAAGAAATCAAGATAACCACAGTAATGCCTTCCAAAGTCAAAACACTAATTTGATTTTTTTTTAATATTGTTCAGGAGTCAAATGACAGATATTTCTGCCCTGAACAAACCCAGACGAAGCCCTGAGTGGTTGCCTGCACCTTCTGTAAATAAAAAAGTGATTCAGGTTTGCAAGACGAAGAGCAGCTCTGAGCTGCAGGATAATTGTTGCAAGAAATAACAATTAGTAGGCTTCCAATTTTACTTCCTAGGCCAGGTTGGTTAACATCCTCTTCCCAAATTTTTTTTTTTTTTTTAATAGCATGTCATTTACATCAACTATAATGGCATTACTGCACTGCCTGGTACTGGCCAAAGGACCAATACTTATTCAGCCCCCTCAGCACCCTGGCTGTGGTATTTGTGAGCAATAGCCATGGATGGGTGTCTGCTGCTTGTAAAATACCATTGGCTCAGCACTGGTGTCACGGTTTCCACCTGTTCTTCAAAGCCACGGAGTAGCTGCTCCTCTCCAGCTGTGCCAGGTTTATGGCAGCATTAGGACTATCAAATCATATTTGCTCTTCCCACTCAAGCATCCTCTTCACTACAGACCTACAGGTTGGCAGGAAATTATTAGGATATAGGAAAGATCCTCTTTCGAGGTTATTTTCTACTGAGTCTCCCTGACAAAATCTCAGGCAATACTAAATTGACATGACAGACTGTATTTGATTTTGGAAATACAACAGCAAAATGCATTTTCTTGCTGTCAGGCAGTGATATTCTCACTGCAGAGAGGCTGCAGGGATGGGGCTTCTTAATCCAAAACTTTTTACTCAGTACATAAAAATTCATCTTCTTCCATCTGACTCCATCCACCCACTAATCTTTTGAATTTTTTCTCTTGCTCAGCTTTTCCTTCAAGCCAGCTAGAAACAACAGTTCTTAGTGCTCCTTCCCAGTGCTGCAACTCCTTTTTCTGGTTCCAGCTGCATAAACTCAGATGGAACAGCTTCCTCCCACCAGTGTTTGCTCTACTTCCTTCTCAAAGATGCCACATTGCAACGAGGTGTTTTAACAAACCCTTCAAACTGCAAACAGCATTCACAGTCTGGTAGCAGTTTTGAGAACTTTCATGTTTTTGGTGTGAAACGACTCTCACAGAAATACTGCCAAGCAAGGGGAATAATCCTTAATGCAACAGAGCTGTCCTCTTGGCACAAAGCAACTGATAGTAATCAACGATCTGATCTAACCTATGTGTTTCAAAGTATCTCAAGTTGCCACTTTCCCTTTATGACAGTCTTACACATTCCTCCAGACCTCCAACACAGTCAGAAGAGCACAAAGGTTGCATGCAACATGGTTTGATTTAAACTTATCCTATAGTGACTCCTCAAAAATACAACAGAGAAAGTAAAATCACTGTGGAATCAGAGACAGCTAAAAAGTTAGGAGGTTCTTAAATTGCAGATTTGTCCTTTCTAAGCAACAAAATCCTTGTGGGAACAGGGTCAAATTTCTATTTTCTCTCGGGATAAGTAAATTTTAAAATAGTTTCTGACAAGAGGAAACCTACAGAGCTAGTGACTGGCAGATACCCACATTTTGCCTCAGGCACCAGAGCAAGCAAAGCAGAGTGAGAGGGAGCATGAGCAGACGTGGTCAGGGACACAACTGTAATACCTGGACTGTAGAATGGCACATGGACAATTCCCACAGGGAACTGCAGTGTTCCAAAGCAAATGATGCAAAAGGCAAATCATGAGGGGAGAGCTAAGGGTTCACATATATAAAGTGTTACCTGCTTTATCCATGTGGGACTGTGTTCAGCTAGACTATGTGCTATTTTTAACACACACACACCCTGCAAAAAGCTTTTGTGTTTTCACTTCTCTGGCTGGAAAAATAGTGTTTTTAAGTTTTCTAGTATATGTGCACTAAAAGAAAAGAAAGGTGAAAAAAAAATCCCAATTTGCTCTCCAGTGCAGCTATTTTTGTTTTTAAACTAATCAGTTAATGTAGTAAAAAAGTTTTTCATAACATTAAATGACTATTGTGAAAAATGTGTATCCTTTGTGACTCACACAGACAGAGTAATGGGCTGCCCCTTTTGTTTGAAGGTGTGCTATACTCTGACCAGAAATACTCTCTGATTTTAACTCAGGTTGAAAGCAGTTCAGGAAGGTACAGGGACCAACTAAAGGAAGTAAGGAAGTGAACCCCCAAATTGTAGTGTATGGTGGTTAACACAACAAGAGATGAAACAACTAGTTTTGAACTCTTGGGGGAAAAATTGGTGAGCACCTTAAAAAGATACAATACTCTATATTCCAAGCTTTAAATTTCCACAGAATGTCATGTATCTGTAGCAAGCAGTGTGAAATGCAGCAACTACTCAAAGCACCAAAGCAGAAAAAGACCTCTAAGCAATGTTTCTATCCTGTAATAGTCTATTTATTCCATTTATCAGCCAATGTTTTATACTCGAATATTCAAGTACAAGACAACCTATTGGTGTATTGATTGCATTTATTTTATAGTGCAGCTCTTCTTGTGATAGCATCCCCTTTAGCATTGTAAAGACAATACCTAGAATAGATGGAACTGTTACTGAAAATCCTTCATAGAAAGACGAAACATATCAAGCAATGTAAAACAATTTCCCTTTATTCACAACTTGATCTTGGCTTTCATTGTACAAATAATCTGCTGTGCAAAATAGTTTATAAAATACTAAAAAAAAGCTTTTATTGTAAAAAAATAAAGTTTCTAGATATACAGTTACTTTGCACTATCACAAATATTACCCCGTATTTAACATTTAAATTTAATGCCACAATACTCAGGTCCTGTAAACCGATGACCCTACTGGTAAGAAAGCCACTACTGAAACTCAGGTTCACTAGGGACTGGTTAAGCATTTTCCTCCTGTCATATCTACACCCTTACACAGCTCTAATGACCCATACTTGGAACTGTACCCATATAATGAACTTAGACTGGCCATCCTTTCCTCCATTATCAGGTAAAAAAAAAAATCCAAGTTAAATGGTAAATTTAGTCGGCAGCAAATTTTAGTAACTCATGGAAATAACACAGGAGCTACACAGTGCAGTCACAGAATGTCCCCAACAGTGCATTTAAACTTTACTGAGAAGCAGTGTAAATAAAGGCAGCCTACACGTGGTCCTGGGAATGAGCACTTTGATTCCTGTCAGCATCCAAGCTACCCAGCTTAAGAACTCTCTGTCATCTCTCTATGCTGCAGTGCGATTGCAACCACGTCAGCTTGAAATGCCTCTGGGAAGTTTTGGCTCAGTCAGCCGAGCCCTCATTGTTCCAATTCGCTTTCATTTTGCAAGGTCTTCATGGCCAAGCCCCAGAGGGTCATGCTGGAGAAGAAGGGGCCCTCGTTACTCTTGTACGCGGCAGAGGAGGCCCGGCTGCCCAGGGCCTCATTGCAGTGGCCGTCCAGGCCAGCCACGGAGGAGCGGATCATGGGAACGCCATCGGCCTGCAGGGGCTCCTCTGCTGAAGGCACATCTACGTCTGCGTAAGCATACAGTGGGGGGGGTGGTGGTGTCTGCTGTGCTTGGCCTTTCAGGAGTTTAGCAGAATCCACACCGAGTTTCTCTGCGTTTGCCGAGTCGTGGTGTTGCATCACTGATCGCAGCTTACAGTAAGAATCCGCAGAACTGTCGAAGTCAGTGGAGTTTCCAGTTGGGTGAATGGGAAATTTAACAGACACTGGTAACAATGTAACAGACATTTCTGGGCCAAAAGAGTCAGAACTCTGGGACTTGTCCAGGTCAGACGTTTCAATCCCTGGAGTAAATTCCTCGAGTGCGTTGGGCCCCTCCTCAGAGGCTTTGCAGTGCATCTTCTTGTGCCGCCGCAGCACGGCCGAGCGAGTGAAGCACTTGTTACACGTCTCACAGGTGTAGGGCTTCTCCCCTGTGTGAGTCCTCACGTGCCTGCGCAGGTCACCAGACCCTGCAAAACATTTCCCTACAAGACACAAGTGACCGATTCAGGTATTGTTCTCAACACAAGCGAACGAACACATTTTAATTACAGAAACTATCAAGTGATAAGGTATCAGATGTCCCATTATTTATCTAGAACAGGTTCAAACAAGTTCCATCTATTTCTACAATGCCATTAACTTGTTTCTTCTTCTTGATCTGATTTTCTAACTTGTGTTTCCCAATGAATGGGTTTAGCTTTTGTCTCCAGAGACAGGAATATCCATTAGTTCTTGAAAGCTGTGAGTGCTCTCAGTTTGTTTCAATCTTCATGGAGAAAAAAAAAATTAAACTATGAATTTAATTTGTCCAGAAAAACAGTATGCTGATAAGCTTCTAAATATAGTCTTCCAATGAGAGCTGCATCACAGAAAGAAAAGGTTTGTTCATTACCAAGGAACTACTCTCAAACTGCTGACAAAGTTAGGTTTTTTGTTAACTTTAGGGTAACATAACGCAGCAGTCCTTTTTTATATTCTAGCCAGAGAATGTGTGAGAACTGTAATTTTTTTATTGCTGTAAATATTAGAATACAGAAAAATACTCAACTGTTTGTCTCTCTTCAAAGCTACAGACTTAAATGAGCGCAATCACCACACTAATGAAAAGTATGAACACCATGCTAAGAAAAGTCCATGCTGAACCATGCTGAACCAAGGCAAAGTGTAGAAGAAGAAGCAGAAAAAGAGAGAATTAATTTCCAGAATTGCCACGACTCAGACACCTCACACTCTTTAAAACAGTAGAAGTAAGCTTGTGATTTTTATCTCATTTATTTTGTGAGAACCGATACCAACTAAAACCAACTGTATTAAATGAGGGCCCAATAAAACTGCAGTCTCAATTTTCAGCAGCATACTTTTTATTTTGCTGCACAGATTTCTCTTCAGAAAAGCCATTAAACAGTAATGATAAGATTAAAAATTACTGGAGTAACACATCTGGATTTTTTGCATAGTGTGAATGATTTCTTACTGCTTCATCAGATCCTCTTTGCACAATTTTTGTCTTTTCAGAATAAGATGACTTGGCTAACATCAAAAATATTTCAAAAGACCACTACAAGACAAAATGAAAACAAGCTTGTTTAATGACAACAACACAACTGATTGTTTTTACTTTTGTATCCTGTGTATCTATTTCCTCATTCTGATGCAAGACCTTCTGATAATATTGGCTTTTTCTTGTGCCTTAAGACAGTGCAAACAAAAAATACTGTAGTTGGATTTAAACATATGAAGGTATCTTCCTCCAAAGCTGATTCCTCAAAACACAAATGAAATTCTGCCAAAATAGCACATAATGGCAAAAAAAAAAATACTATGCAGGATGCTAAGTAGCCTATGAGATCAGGATGGACCTGATCAAAAGTGATTTTCAGACCTCCTGGCAGTATGGCCTATCTAACAGATTCTGAAAATGGGTGTTCTGAAATATTCCAGAGGCTGAAGCAACGTAACAAAAGGTTGTTATTATCAAACTGTGTGGATGAATGGAGTTAAAATCAAATGGCATGCAATTGGAAAAGAAAAGAAAGAAAAGACCCCAAAAATAGCCAAGTGATGTCAAACCTAACTTTCCATCAGAAAGGACTATTCTGAAAATAAATCTATTTCTGGAGCAGCTACTATGAGCAGCTCTTCAGCAAACATGTTAGCAAACACATACAATGTTGATTCCTCTTACTTCCTTTCTCTAATTTCCAGCCGAAATTCTCTTTAAACTTATGAGAAACAAAGGAGTTTATTACACCAAATGAAAGACTATGAAGCATGCAAGACAGAAAATTTTGTGATTGACTTTCACAACATGGTATTTCAATTTAAAACAGTTTTGATTAATTGTTATTCTGCTGACAAAGGAACTTTTACTCATCATTTGAAAAGCAAAGACACAACCAAGCAATGCACAGTCAATCTTACCACAGGCTGAACAGCTGTATGGTCTCTCTCCAGTGTGCCTTATCCTGTGCTTTACCAATTTTCGTTGCATATTGAATGACTTCCCACATTCATCACAGGTGAATACTTTATCTGCTGTATGGGTCTTTTTGTGCTCCTTTAAATTACTAAAGTTACTGAAACCTAGAAAAATATGACAGACTCTGAGATTAAAATGACTCCTCACTTTTCAGTCAAAAAACCTGAGGCAGAAACTTTGGTCCTTACACACCTCTGCCACAGATATCACACAGGTGAGGTTTTTCTCCAGAATGAATAATTATATGACGCTGAACATCACCAGAAGCAGCAAATCTGTAACACAACACAGAAACCCAATTAGTGTCTTTATAAGGCACTGTATTTCCCTAAACTATCATATGGATATTGGCTTGAATGAATGCCTGATGTTCTGAATGAAGACTAAGACCTAAAACACAGATAAATTGATGCAACTGAGAAAACAGTTTTAATTTGACAATGTCCACATAAATTTATGCTAGAAAAAAACCTTCAAAAACCATTACTATTACTAATTCATTCTGCATTTTATGCTATTCCTGCATTAGTGTATTTTCTGTCACCTGTTAGCTAGCAGAATTATTTAATGCTTTGATTAAATTTGTCAGATTTCCCATACCTCAGAATTCCATAAGATGGTATCACAAAATAGTGAAAAAAATGCGAGGGAAAGGTACAAACCTACATGATTTATTGTGACTCATACTGTTCAAAATACATACAACAACATACAACACAATATATATAACACAAAAAAATACACTCAATGCTGCTCTTATCTACATACCAATACACAAAAAATTTAGACCACAAGCTCTGGTGACATGATTATCTTACTCACAAGTCAATTGCAAACATTTATGTATTTTAATCCCATCAGCACACACTTAACACAGCATCTTCTAAACAAAATTGAGCAGCATGCTGCTTTGGCTCTTGGCCCCTAGTTTATAATCAAGATTAGTAGAAAATATGAACAAATTGTTTCATGCTAACTTTACTAAGGTGAACAATTCTACTCACCTTTTCCCACAGATTTCACAAATGTATGGTTTCTCACCAGAATGTCGACGTAAATGTGTCTGGAGATTACCTGCCTGAAGGGAGAGCAATTTAAGCATTTAAATTCAGTTTGCCTGTTGTTGTATACAGATAAAAAAATCAATGATGGGAACTATGAGACTGGCTTTCTATGCCTACTTCTCAGGCATTGAAGACTAGAAAGCATGTATGAACTCAAGCATTCTTATCTAGTAAAGACAGACTACCATGTACTTCAACATCAGATTGCTTATGTATGCAATTGTCCATTGACAAGAAGAGAAATAGGGGACAAAAATAAAAACAAGAAGCCTGAAATCAAATGCTAAGAGAAAAGAAAAACCTATAATTGAAAGCAGATCAAATTACAAATTAAAATTACACTATCTAGAATGCAATGAAAGAGTAAACTTACTAACTTACTAGCAATATGGTTCATGTTATTCTCACTTTGCCTGTCCTACAAATAAAATATGCTTACACAAGGATGTCTGAATTCATCTACCAGGTGGTTAAAAAGAAAAGAATAGGGTGAGCATTTTTCTCTCCATAGAATACGCAGATGCTCCAAACCTGAAATTATTTACTCATACCAAAATAAAACAGAACAGGAAGTACCGAAAAATCCAAATGGGACTACTGCTAACAATTTTATTACACATCTTTCCTCTCTCAATCCTCTAAAAATCATGCTAGTCTAGCCAGCAAACCAGACAATGACTAAATAAAACCTTCTTACCGAGTCCAACTTTTTTTGAAATGTGTTAAAACCACTGGTCCTTGTGAATGGCTACTCCACTGAGTCCAGTTCTCAAAGCACAAGACACACCTTATAGAAGAGCTGCAGATGTTCCATACATTGTGCACACAGTCAGTTTTTAAACCTTTTTGATTGATAATTGCCTGGTTTTTATTTAACTAAGGAAACATCAAGTCCTTTACATCAGGAAAGAAAATCTGGGATGCACAGATTATCATATCCTCATGAGTCACAGTAATATAACAAAAAGAAGATCCAGACTAATTCCTTCTCATTTCTTCTCATGAGACCCAGACTCATTTAGATAATAAATTACCTATTATGATCTATCACTGTAATCAGACCTTATACCAGAACTCAAGTACTGCAGACACACACACACACAGGACAGTATCAAATGGATCAATGTTTGAACCCTGAAAGAGCTTTCTTTAACCTCTGTAAATTTTTTCAGACAACAGTGTGACTGAACTGCTTTCTAAGGCCAAACTTTCTAATACTGAAATCCACTCAAAGAGAGGCATTAGGTACTTATTTCTGGGGAAGAAGAAGGAGATGAACCATGGAATAACTTTTGCTTTTCAAATACAAGGGATTTTATGCCACAGTGCATTTTAGGAAAACATACAGAAAAAAAGACAGGACATTTACTTCTATCCATGTCACAAACAAACCCTATCATGGGCATTTGAAAGTTATTCCAGATGGTGAATTCACATCTACATATCCACAGAGGGTGAATTTGAAGTGCAACAACTATTTTGAAATAGTTCCCACAAAGGCATATTAAGTAAGAATGAAAACATTTTACAGAAAGCAGCAAGTAGATCCATTTCTTTATTACAAGCCTATGTCCTTTCCTCCTAACGAGGGCAAAGAATGTTACTCACTGTGCTAAGACAAAACACGGTACAAACATTATTAGCTTGTAATCTTTCTTAAACTTTAAAGCTGGCACCAACCTCGGTTAAAGTATCACATGCCATCCCAATGAAAAAACACCTAAGGGGACTTCTGCTTGCATTTCAGTGCAAGAAAAAAAATGCTCAGAAGAATCCTCTAAATGGTCACACAGACCTCCTCACAAATTTGGAGACTAGAGAGATACACCAGACTTAGTCCTTTTGTAAATGGCAAGCTTTCAGAGTGAAGCAACTTATGCATGTGGGCCCCCAAAAGAATCTCTGCAGGAGCAGGTAAAACAATATCCTGGCTCACCAGCCAGAGAGGGTTCACATCACAAGCTGTGTCCAAGCAGTAAGGGAAGATGCAGCCTTGGAATTTAAAAAGGAACGTTTTCCTCAAAAATTAAAAGACTTTTATGGTTTTTTATTCCTAGCTATGAGTTCCCACATCAATTTCCCCTACTTCTTTCATTTTCTGCTCCACATTCCAACACACATCATATCAGCTACATTCAGAAGAAGCAGACATCCCACCAGGCCCAACAGCTGCACTGTCTCAAAAGCACAGAACACGAAGGCTTAAATAAGAAAAGTGTTTCTATTTATGTGCCTACAGACAGAGAAGATAAAGGACAAGATCGGAGATGGTATTTTAAACAAAAAGTAGATAGTAATTACCCTTGCATCTTACTTTCTGGTAAGTGGAATCTTACTTATTTGCAGGATTCAAAAGCAAGTACCTCAACAATATGCAAGACTCCTTCATGAGCAGAGAAAGAACTGCAGCACAGAGGCTGGATGCTCTGGCTCCTAGGCTGGATGTGTAGGGATTGTCCATGAATATGTATTTATCTACACCTTCAGGCAAGTGAAATAACAGGGAAGCTGTTTGGGAGGGTTTAATTAAAAGGCAGAAATTTCCAGCTTTGTCAGGGGCTTTGTTGGTTTCTGTAATTAAACAGGAGGAAAGCATATTTCATGAGGAGTCTGTCATGCCTGTCATACACTGTGTGACACTTCCCCCTCTTCCCCCACTGCAGTACTACAGAATACCACTCTATTTGCCAAAAGTCCTTTTAATGGATCTTGAAACATCCATGCTTTTCTTTTAATAACTAGAAGTTCAGCCATCAAAATGAATGAAAATGCTCTTCTTTGCCTGGAAAGTGTGCCCAGTTTTGCTGAAAATTGCCCGATAAGCACAATGAAAGAGTCTTGTTCACTGGATTCAGTCTTATATTCATATTTAGCAACAAGGTGGAGGACACAAAGGCATCAGATTCATGGAGAAACAAGGCCCACTGGTGGGCTGTGAAACTGAAGCAAGAGCAGCACAAGCAGTGGTGGGTGGGTAGGCAAAAAGCACATAGCTCTAGTTCTTAAATCAGGTACTATAAGAAATGCCAAAGTTATTTCAATAATTATGTCATCATAGTATAAAAATGTGGACCTGTTTACTGTCTGCTGTACTTACATGTGCACATCTCAACAATGAAATCGGAATGGAAACAGACATTTTGGAAATGTCAGACAACTAGGCTCCAAATCTGTAGAAATACAAGCTAATTGTTGTACCCAGAACACAAATAAACACTGGGGGGCAAATAAAGCAGCTAAAGCTTAGGCCCTGTATGTAAGTATGGAATTTCACAAGAAGTTTTTTTTAAATCATAGCTGTTTTGTCACTTCAGACAGTAGTGGTATTCTCACTGAAAGAAACTTGAGCCCAGTTATATGGATACAAATTCTTTTTATCTGACTCAAGTCTACTTAATAATTTATGCCATTTAGGAAGATGAAACTATATTGTGAATACAACATTATATAGAACTTGAACCTGCACTTTTTTCCAGACACTGTAAAAATGCTATTCACAACTACCTCTAAGCATAAAGCAAAAGAACAGTTTGGAAATGAATGTTCTTTATATTTCAAATATTGCTCTGGCTCTGTATACTTAAACATGCATTTGAAGGTAAAATACATAACACATCTACTGAGAGCAGACAGAATCAAAGACATAGAATGCATCAAAGAAATCTAAAACATTCAAGATGTTATTTTCAAATAAGACATTTTAATAATTTATCCCTAAAGTGAATTCTGTCTTTGAACAAAAAAAAAAAATCTAATCTTAAACACAAGATTTTTAGAATCAACACAGAGATGCATTTCAAGTGTAAGTACCATAATATATAAAATATTCCCACCTGTGAGAAGTGTTTCCCACAAATGTTACATTCAAAAGGTTTCTCACCTAGAAGAAGAAACAGAACTTAGAACATCTAATAGTTGCAGTAGAACAGAAATGTTTAAAATTGGTACATTTCCTTTTAAAACATGTAATGTAAGAGTAAAAAATATCCCCCAAAGGACATTTACCCATGTATTTAAGGGGAAATTCAAGAGGGAAATACAGCTTTTACCACTAAGTTTGTAAGGCAGACTTGCTCAGAATTTATCTTTCAAAACAAGTAGAAGAGTTTTGATATGAATGGGTGCAGCTTTCAATCTTTTTAAAATACTTTTGATTCCAAACAAATGGAGTATCACATCACCAGGAAGAACAGATGACAGGGCCCAACAACAACAGTGACGTTCAGAAGGGCAGCTGTTTTTTCACTTGCACAGAGACACCTTCTTAAAAAGAAGGAGGAATGAAGGGAAGCTAATTTGGAAGAATTGTCTCATTCACTTCCAGAAAATATATATTTGCCTTCAAATTCTCATCCTATATGTAAGAACCTGAAGATTACCCAAGTATTCTGCTCCAAAATTCTGAATTTATACATGTAAAACTGTTATCCTTGAATCTCCAAAACCAGATTAGCAGCTTTCGTAAAAATAGGTGCAGCACACTTCAGCTTTTCAAAATAACTTGACTCTCAATCTAGATTGTGACTGTACAACACTTCAATTCTCTCACTGGTAATTTAAGACAAATATGTTTTTCTAATAACTTTTTCTCCTCTATAGTATTTCATAAAGGTGTTTTTTTAATTCTCCCTGCTTAGTTCTTGGTTTCCTAGTTTTTACACTCTTGATAAAATTTTATGTGCATCTTTTAGAATTTTGAAAACAAAAATGATGCTCAAATGCCATTGATTCAATGACAGTCACACTTATCATGATCTTTCATGAGTCTAACTGCACATTTAAGGGACATTTATAATCCCACATCTGCAGGGCAATGAAACTATTGTAAATCCATGTGATTTTGAAAACAGAATATTTCCAAAGGGAAAAAGAGATCTTACTCTGTGCTTCATATTGGTCATGATTAAAACAAATCTGTCTAAAGATTTTTATTTACTTCTTTAATTTTAATTTTCCTGACTTTACAGAACACCTCTTGGCTTCTCTTCCATTAAGTATTCTCTACATCAGTATTTTTCCTCCATCCTTGGAAATGTTACAAGCAACATTTCCCATATCCAGGTGTGGGAATTCCACTTTCCTTTCCTCCTGCCAAATACAGGTGAAGTTCTTNAGATAATAGGAAATGAAGGATAAAAAACACTAGTAAGGAATTTTTGCAGAAATTACCTATACAAAAAAAAAAGTTACTGGAGACCTAAAGAATAGTATCTGAATAGGAATCCACTCTGAAATGACTAGAGGGAGAGGGAAGGAATTGGAAGCTCAAATTTCTCCAAACTATTATTGTAGGCTGCATGCAGCCTCATTCTAACTGTACTGATGTATAAAGAATTGGAGGTTTTTCCCCCAAGATAAAACAAACAGGGTTTTTTTTGAAAAGAAACATCAAATTACTTTTTGGTGAACCATGTTGCACTTGCATAGAACTCCAAACCACTGGGCTTATCAAGTAACCTATTGCTCAGAAGCAATTAGCTTCACTGTACCTCAGGGTGTACTAGTAAGAGTGCAGCTAATAAGCTGAAGATTATTCTTCTCTGCCTATCACCTGTAAGACCACATCTGGAGCCTTAAGAAAAGAAGGCCAACAGGAAATCTTACTGCTCTCTACAGGCTTGGGAAGGCAGATGCAAGCAGGTTGCTCCTGGTACACAATCTTAGGACAAGAAGTGACAGACGCAAGTTTGATCATAACAAATTCCAATTAGATATATGAAAAGAATACTTTACCCCACGAGGGTAGTCAGACACTGGGAGTGATTTTCTGGAGAGGTTGTGGAAACTCTGTCCCTGGAGATGTCCAAAACCTTCACTGCACAAAGTCATGAGCAAAACAACCCGATCTAATTTGATGTGCCTTGAGCAGGAAACTGGAGCTAATTACCTCAGGACATCCATGCCAATTAAAAATTATTCTATGATTCTACAACTGTTAATAAATTCCAAACCAAAAACCTCATCTGAGAACACCAGGATTGTATCCTTCTTGTTCAACACCCTGCAAAGAAGCTAAAGTACACAATAGTGGGATCCATGGCTGGATCAACAGCAAGAGAAAAACTGGGGAGAAGCAGTAACTGAATACAATTTAGTCAATCCTTAATCCAAGGGACTTCACTTTTGAACCCTTGGGCTGCCTTGTGTTTTCCATCTTCTGTTGCTCAACAGAATCTTGTTCAACATTCTTGTTCAACCTTTCCTCGTTCACCTTTCTTGTTCAACATTCTGCAAGAGGTAAAGATAAAGTACACAAGAGTGATCAAAGCAGTGTTGTGGCAGCTCCAGAGAAGAAAGGCATGAAGGCAGAAGTGGTGTTCCTGAGGAGATCACAAAGGTGAGAAGCTGTACTCACTAAGGCAAGGAATGCTGGAAGTTGCTCAAGCAAAGCTGGGAATGAAAAGGTTGAGGATCAACAATGTATTAGACGGCAGTGCTACTCTGTTCCTGTTGCATTCCATCCTGCCAAGAGTTCTTTCCATTGGCCCGAGTTTGTTTTGGGTTGTTCTTTTGAGATGTTCCCTGAAAATACATATAACACCCCAACAAAACCACTGGTTGTTCCTGGACAGGTATGGACTACATAAAAGAGATATACTTGCTTCCTTGTCTTCAGACAAGTCAATATAATGATAAAGAACAATTGTAACATTCAGACAAAATAATCCAAAACCAGTGTAGTAAGCTCTATTTAGAGATTCCTTTAAATATCCATGAGCAACACAATTAAAACAGCCAGACATGCCACTGCAATGACTGATGAACACAGTTTGGCTGCCTTCACATAGAGAACTCATCAATGCACCCATGCTAACCTGTAAATTCTTTAGTAGTTCCCAGTGTTCAGGGACAGAGAATTTTAGACGTGCTTTTTCTTGACAACCAGACCACCACAGCACTTGTGTTGAAAGAATTGTCATATTTGGGTTAAAAACAAGTTTGCCAGTGTGACATGTCCATTTCAGCTTCCTCCATCTCTTCAGCAAAGCCATATTGGGAGGGCTTTCAGTGAGCACTAATACTTTGCCATCCCTTTTGCTTAGCTCTAGAAATTGATTAGGTAGCCATCTGCTATGCTTTCTGAAGTGGCAGATGAATAGAAATGGCTTTTAGCATAAACTTATATTAATTAACTACCAGTGTACCTAACAGTAATAATACAGATGTGCCCTGTAGCTTTTGCTACAGTATTTCCATATCAACATTTTACACACTATCCACTGCAATTTTCCAAACACTCTTTTTGCACTAGTTGGGTATTTAAAAGTTAATTAAGATTAATAACAAGGAAATAACAGGGACTAATTCCCAAAACTAACAGGGAAGCAAACATGCATTTCTAGTCATATCCTTGCCTCAGGTTTTTTCACCCTTTGATTGTGCTTATTATTTGTTAAACTTAGGCTCTTGCACTTTTGCCATCTTAGCACATCCATGGAAGAATGCTAAAGCTTTATTAAGTAGCATTCAAATCGGGAATTTTTGAAAACTACTGCAAGAAGATGGTGTGTCAAAAGCAGCATGAGAATTCCTGAATCCTGGGGTCTCTCTCTAGCATAAACTGATATGTTACTGCAGTCTCCTCCTTAGCTGGGACTCGTCTAGATTCTTTTGTCTTCTAGCTGATCATCTACTTTCCTGAAAATCTAGGATATTAAAATATACCTGATGGTACCAGCTCAAACCAGATAACAAGATACAAAAAAATACAAGGCAAAGAGAGGATCTACGTAAGAGCCATATGCAGCTCTTTCACGGGAGAAAAAAATTAAAATAAAAAAGTATTATAAACATGAACATACAGAAGCAGGTAAAGCTAACAATTGAAAACTTCAGGAAGCTAATGCAAAACGTTCATATTTTCAGGTTCTGGGAAGATTTTTCTACACATAAAATAGAAGAATAAACTTTTAATTCTAAGGATCATTTAACAAAATAAATTTTGCTAAGAGAGTTTCATATTTAGTGTCAAAGTACCAATACATGTATGGTCATTTCCAAAGTGATGTTTATTTGACAAGATTGAGAGAGATGCATTTGTATATTTAATACACGGAAAAAGAAAAGCAAAAAATATTCAACAGTATAACCAGGAGTAATACCATCTCAACGACTTTGAATCAAAGGTGTTACCTGCCTAGCTAAGGTAGTCCTTAATAAACTCTTCTAAAGAAGCATATCCAGTAATCGGACATGCTGGTTAAATTGAACAGACAAATTAATTAATTTGAAGTTAAACTAGGTCTTGTTTTTCCCTAGAATAAAAAGATACTTAGAAATAAATCTATGTTAGGTTTAAAAATATTACCTGTGAGTTTTTAAAACAAAGTACATTAACTCAAAATTCCAATTTACTCTGCAGCTGGCAAGAGCCTTACTCTCTAAGTAAACACAACTGAAGTTGTTATAAGGCATATTTCTACAGGTTAAAAAAATGGACTACCAAGCCCCAATCATTTGTATCTTACAATGAATATATGACCAGAGAGAACAGAGATATTCTGGTATACTTATAGTACCATTTATTCATTTACACCTTTTATTGTCATCTGGCTCAAACATCCAGGCCAGCTGACAAACTGACTAGAAATGACTCATCTACATGCAGGACAAAACCAAAATTTTCATTGAAATTTCATTTTCATCAAATTCACACAATGTTCTTTGAAAAAGGTCTCAAACCCCCAAATACATAGGAGAAATCTTTTCTACAACTCCCAGCAAAACTGAGTATTACAGTTCTTTATTCCTGTAGGATTATCCATTTAAAAAAAAACAAACCAAACCACAGCCTTTTGAAAGTAGACCCTTAACCAGCATCTCTGAATCAAGAGACACTGCAAGATATTCTCTGTAACTATTTTGCCTGCAGACCAAGTAACTGATAACTGTACCTGTATGAGACCTTTTATGTAGCTCCAAATTGCTTGGATGTTTGAAAGCCTTCCCACACAACTCACAAGTATATTGTTTCTGTGACTGAAGAGTCTGTGATTGTCCTTCTTGTTCCAAAGGACCTTGAGCTCTTTCCACTTCAACAGTTTGTTCAAAATTCTCTGAATTCACTAAATCTTCAGCTTCTTTTTCATCAGTAACTCTAACATCTGTTGTGTCCGTGGTACTTTCGTTTACAGGTTCAATTACTTCTGTTATTCTGCTGTCATCTCTTTGGGGCTCAGGCGGCTGCTCTGCCGATTTCTGAGATCTTAGAAAATTTAACTTTTTGAGGTGAATTGCCTTTTTCAGCCGCATCTGTCTGGTGGGCTGCACAACTGTGCTCTCTGCATTTTGCTCTGGAGCAGCTTCACTTGCAGACTGAACCAGAAAGTTTGACGGTAAATGATCAGACGTTTCCAGAATACACTCAGAGTGACTGACAGTGCAAGAATTATTCTCCACTGTGTGTATTTCTGTGGATGTGTTGTAAGAAAAGGATGGTTCTGGTCCTCTCTCGTGATCAGAGCAAGCATTTTGTTTATAGAATTGTTTGCTGTAAAAGTTGCGTAGTTTATAGTAGTAATTTGGTTGTTTAAATGGAAGCTCTGTGCAGTTGCTATCCAAGGAATCTTGTGGTGCCTTCTGTCCATCACCTGATGGGGTGTGCAGATTAACAGACTGTGATGCATGTGAGTGGTGCTCAGCCAAGACTTTGTTAGTCTGTGCGTCAGCTGAGCACTCAGGCAATAGGTTTGTCCCATAGCTGTCACCAGCACAGCTGTGATCCGTACCCAAAGTATTCTGCAGTGAAAATACACTATTACATGGCATGCTGGCTGCCTGCTCCACAGCTGTGGAAGACTTTAAAAAGGTGTGGCAAATGTTCAGCACATTTTGCACTTGCAGGCACTGTGCAATGTCCAGCATAGCTTGTACATTGTCCTGACTAAGATCCAGGTGGGAGGTGTACATGAAGTCCAGGATCTGGCCTATGCCACCTACATTTTTAATGTCCAAGTGAAACACATCATTCTTCTGGCCTGAAGAATTCTGGAAGAGGGTCCTGATAAAATAAGGCAAATATTCAAATACAAACACAAATAATTCACAAATACTTCAACAAGAAAAACATATATACATCTCAAATAGGCTGCTTGGTATGCAACAAGTTTGCACTCTAAAGCTTTACCTAGATTGCTGTGTTTTTGAAGATGGATTTCTCAAAACTGCTCCATTACTTGTCTTATTAGTCCTACATTATCGCACTTGAAGTATAAATCAAATTAAATGATCCTTTATCTAACTTTAATTCTGTATTTTTTTTTATGTTTTCAAAAAACACCCTATACTTGAGCTTCTTATCCACCACTCTTCACATATTAGTGCAGTGGTGTATTTATGGACAATTTGCAGAACTGGTTGACTCAGAATGGTTTTTCTCATTTCATCATGGCAAATTAAACAAGGCATAAGAAATTTTCTAGAAAAATGGAGAAGATAGACCTCAAAGTCAGCTAAAATCTTCTCTGGCAACTGAGCTTGTCCATTGAACTCCATCAGTAAGCATATCAAAGTTCTTAGAAGTAGTTCTTTCTCCACAAATACACAAGAGGATGGCAATATTGAACAAGAAGATGGCATTATTTTCAGTTTATTCTCTCATATCAAAAAAGGTACATTTTTACTGGTACTGGACAAGAACGAAGTAAAAGAATAATGAAGAGTACAGGTACATAATCCTAAAACAGCAGTGCAACCAATAGCCACCGAATTGTCACTGAACCCTTAAAGTGAATGAATTCACAAAAGTTCTCACTATTTGATGGAAAATATTCTCAGCATCAGATATGTAGTTCTTCATATGCACAAGCAGTCCTAGATTAAGTGGGTTCATATTCTCTCTCAGTCAAGAACTTTATACTTTCCCATTAAAATCCTGATACTCCCACAGTAAACAATGACATATAAATGGGGTCAGGTCAATCACATGTAGTTAGTTTCCTACACTAAAAAATGCCCCAAAATTGATGGTTTGTCTTTGTGGGCTAAATCTCAAATTTGGTTTTGTTTAAAGGTGGGCATGATATCAATGAGCTCTAAGTCTTAAGAATATGTGAGTCTATGCTGAACCTTTAGACATGCAGGGGATACTCTGAAGCCAGTGCCCACATCCAAATTCTTTCATAAATCTAGACCATCTTAGCTAAATTAAAACCAGAACTATAATGAACAGATCGGGGTTGAGAGCCGAAATTAATTAGCCACTTATATCCTATTGAATTTTAATGGGACTTGTGCTTAGTTCTTTTTAACAACTTAAAAAATTTGGTGGTCTTTGAGCATAATTGCACTTCATCAGCATTACACCTCTAGAGGAGAAAAAGTAACCCCTTATCTTTTTTCCCCTGGTCATAACATAAAAATAGGTTTCTTACAAATGAATTAGCAGTCAAGCTTTAGAGATGTTTCAAAAAACAAGGTCTAAAACCTGCCAGATCTAACAGCTTACTCATAACTAATATAAAACACTAAGTTGGGAGATCCAGCACCCTCCAAAATTTGGAGGCACAATTGAGGGCAGTACAGAAGGGGAAGAAAGCAGTGATGTGGCATAATGGGCCACCTGTATACTTTAAAACACAGTTGTTGTCGCCGAGAATCTGAATAAGCAGAGATTCACTAATAATCAATATAGTCACATTTTATTTAGAATATGATTGATGAAACAAGACCCATTATGTGGAAATGGATAACATTTTATCAATTATATCCCTTATCTGGCTCTGTTCATATACTCCACTATGTTCCTTATAAGCAGTTATCTTTTCCTGGTGAAATAGTGAATCCAGGTCCATGCCAGAATCCATTATATGAAGCACCACAAGCAAGTAAATCATGAAAAGGTCAAAATCAAACAGCATACTATGAATACTTGACACAGCTTCATCTCTGGACAAACGATTTCCTTTTTCTCCTTATACTCCCAAGAATTACTCAGTCTGCGACCAACAGAAAAAAAAACCTCAGAGAAAACCTGAGCCAACAGCATTTCATTAACTTTTTAAAGAGAAGAATTTTCTATCACATACCTGAAATATTGACTGAAAGCAGCTAATACATTTTTGTGTGCTTTGAAGCAGACGCCCTTCACCACCAGCATGCAGTCACAGAGAAGCCCCTGAATGCGCTGTTCATGTAGCTGCTGGAGAAGATGACAGCTATGGCTAGCAACAGTGTCCATGCTAGAAAATCACCTAAATTACCTATGATGAAATAAAATGCTAAGGTGAATATTAAATTGCACAATTAATTTAAAATATTAAGAACATTTTTACAATTTATTTTAGCTTTCAGAGGAAACAGACTTCAGTTTACACCTGCAATTTGATCGTTAATGACATTTTTCTGGTTAAAGATGAGTCACAGTATCACTCACCAACAGATACACAGCAATATATGAATACTGATTTTAGCAGAGCCTTGCTTACAACAAAGAGCATCTGCAAGAATCTAATGGTGCTGCCAATAAACTGAGCTCCATAACCACAAAACAGTGCACCCCAATTTAGACAACTTCCACAATAATCAGATGCTAATGTGAAAATATATCACATATACAAAATCAGTAGCATTTGTAGAGGAAAACTTCAGTTTCTTCATCCTCTAAACTCAAAAGGGAGAATATAGTATTATTTGAGACATTTGTTGCTGTCCTAGCTACATACATTTTCCACTGTGGATCTGATTAATTAGACATTGGTATTGTTTTTAATTGTTGTTACCACGTTATTAGCATGGTATTGTTTTTAATACAACGCAGTATCTAAATGAAAAAAAAAAACCCTCTCAACAGACTGAAAATACAAGTCACATTCCAACACAACACATTTACATTGAATTCTGTACTTCCTTTTTCTTTTTTTCTAATAAGGATGTAATGCTTCCCCTGTGTGCTTGTAAACATGACAATTCCAATTATTAATCAATCAGAATTTCTAGTCTTCTAACTAGGAATGAAGGAGGAAAACCACTTTCTGTTAAGCGTGACCAGATACTGGTCACCCCACTCCAAACCTCATGAACGATAAGCGTTCCACATTTTAATTTATCCTGTTTTACTCTGTGATTCCCTGCCTCCTGCTGTATTACATAGGGGAGCTATTATATCGTACTTTTTCTCTATTAATGCTTATCATGTTTTGACCAGGCTTTAAAATGAAGAAAGCACATAATTTGCTTTCTCTGTGAACATCTCCCACCACGGCATCCTGCAATTACTTTGACAGGGAACTGCCTCTCATCCATCAGATGCGTGTCTCCCCACGGGCCGGCGGGCACGGGGAGCCGCTCCCGATCAGGGTGAACGCCTCCGGCATCAGCCGCTATTTATGGTTAAGTTCCCCTCAGCCTTGCCCAGGGATTGCCCAGGCTGGAGGTGCCGCACGGAGATGGGGCCAGAGAGAGGGTTTACCTCCTTGCGGCCGGCTCTGCCCGGGGACAGGGCGGGCGAGCGGCCAGTGGCGGGGTCGGGGGACGAGGCTGCGGCGGGGGGAGCACACGGACACACAGCCCCGGGCGGGGGAACGCGGCGCGGCCTGGCACGGGCGGCACAGCCGCCGAAGAGCAGGAGCCCGCCCTGCACAGCCCAGCGCTTACCGGCTCCGGCCACCTCCCAGCTCCATCCCCGCCTGCGGCCGCTTCCGCCGCCGCTCCCTCCCCTTCCCCTTCCCTTTCCCTTTCCGCTGCGCGGGGCCGCGCGGGGCGGTGGCAGCGCAGGCGCGGGGTGGCGAGGGCCGGAGGGGACGGTGCGGCACGTGCCGCGCGGGGCGGCTGCGGGAGGCACCGGCGGCCGCTGAGGTGCGGGGGAGCGGGGCCGGGGCCGGGGCCGGGGGCGAGGCGGCATGGCAGGGCACGGGACGGCACGGCAGCAGCCGGAGCGCGGGTGGCGGCCACGCCGGACTTCCCACCCCGTATGGCCCGGCCGCCCCCCAGCGCTGCCGCTCGGCGGGGCCCAGCCGAGACGGGTCTGCAACTGCGGGGAGCGGGACAGAGCGGCGGGGGCCCGCAGGGGAAAGGAGGGGGGCGGAGAACGCCGCCTGCGCGGTGTATCGGCGTGAGGGGCGGTAGGGAGGTCACCGTTTCCGGGGCCGTGGTGGTGGGTGCAGCGCTTACTGGTTTCTCCGTTCGAGTGGTGGGTATGGGGGTCACCGGTTCCGGGGTTGGGATGGCGGGTGCGGGGCTTAACTGGTTCCCCAGCTAGAGTGGCGGGGACGGGGGTTACTGGTTCTCCAGTTTGGGTGATGGTACGGGGGTTACTGGTTCCCTGTTGGAGCGGCGGACACAGGGATTGCTGGTTCCCGGGATACTGATCTCCCCTGCGCTCAGGGAGGGCATCAAGTGAAACGAGCTCCTGCGTGTGCAGCCCCGGGCTGCTCACCCTGTCTGTCAGTGGGCACACTGGTGCGTTTCACTTCGGCCCTCCAAGTGTTTCTTTCAAGCTGTAAATTAAGATCTTCTTCTTGTATTCCTAGAGTTGCGCTTCTGTGGGAAGGAAGAAGTTCCTGACCACTCGCCAACATGGTGGTTTTCACATGCAATGCGTGTGGAGAAGCTGTGAAGAAAGCACAGGTTGAAAAGCACGTGAACATCTGCAGAAACTGTCAGTGCCTGTCTTGCATGGATTGTGGCAAGGATTTCTGGTATGTAAAGGATGGGAAATAGCCTTGCTCACTCTGCAGACACACTTGCTCACTCTTGTCACAAATACAGGAGATGCAAGTCAGAAACTTTCACTGAAACCTGTAGCATGACAGAAATGTCTGTGGTCTTACAAGCATATACTTCAAGCACATCATATTTTAATAATTTAAACGTTGACAGTAGTAAGGTTTAAATTATCCATTCATTTAAATTAAATCATCAATTACTTCAGCTTGTTGGTTAGCTATGTGTTGCATAGTTTGAAGACTGAAGCATTTCAGTGAACTGTGATTAAAAATCTCTTATGTTCAGGGGTGATGACTATAAGGAACACGTGAAGTGTGTAAGTGAAGACCAGAAATACGGTGGGAAAGGCTTTGAAGCCAAAACTAACAAAGGAGATGCTAAACAGCAGGAGTGGATTCAGGTACGGTTTGTACTGTATACACCTACACTATTGTTTGTAATTATCAAAGACAGAAAAGAGCCTCAAGTGGCTCAACCCAGAGATCTGTTTTTACCAATATCCTCAGCTATCTTCTGGCATTTCCTTGGTAGGTGTGTGCTTATCGTGGTAAGAAATGTGTCTTTTGTTTTGAATCTATCTCTTACTGGTTTGATTTAGTTTAATGTTCCCAACTGCATACAAAGAGACATTCGTAGTTGTCCATCCTTTTTATGCCATTTATGCTTTTGTAGACCTCTGTCTGCAGACATCCCTCCCCATCTCATGTTCTTTGTTCAAGGCTCAAAAATTGTACCCTGCTCAGTTATTCTTCATACATAAATTATGTCTTTGGTCTTCTAAAATCTTCCCATTCTACTGTATGCTTGTGAAATACTGTTCAAGATATGAGTGAAGCATAGATTTACCTTGTGTCGTAATTGTGTTTTCTGTGTCTTTTATTCCTTTCTAACTGTTTTTTGTCAGTTAATATACTTTTGGGTGGTTTTTTTGTTTGTTTTTTTTTTCACTGCTGCTAATCGTTGTGCTGGCATTTTCATGGAATTGACTATTTTAACCCTGCAATCTTGTATCTAAGCTCCAATGGTCAACTAAAGTCTGCCATTTTAGAAGGGAAATTGAGATGGCTTTTCCTTTTCTTCTTGCTTTACATGAATTTGTGTTGAATGTATTTCACCTTTTTATTACCTAGTCACTCATTTTCTTAAGATCTTTCTGGAATCCTCATAGTCCTCATCCTAAATAGCATTCTATCATTGGGAAAATTTTTTGTCTTCTTGTCAAATATTTTGTAAATATGTTGAACAGGAGAAGCTCCGGCATGGATAGAGATATCCCCTACCCTTTCAGTCTTACACAAGAACCTACCCTCTTATGGCTGTCCTTCAAAGGTTTTTGGAAGGACCTCAAACACCTCTTTAAAAGCCCACTAGTAATAAGTTAGGTCACATTTATGCATGGAATTGTTGATTTCTATTGTGTAGAACACGTCCTAACAAGGTGCTAAGTTACAAGCACACTTGAAGCATATGGTGAATACCATTAAAGTCAGAGATGAGCGCTCTTGTTGAGATTGAACACTGTTTGAGGACATTTGTAAAGGCAGCATGATGTGAGTGCTGTTGCTTATGCACATTGGTAGCCTGCCTCAATAGTAAGTGATTCCTATGTAGAAAGATGAGGGATTATTACCAGACATCTTTTTCTGATAGTCTTAACATACTCACAAAGCCTGTCAGTGATCAGATTTTCAGGAGTACACATAGGCTGTACAGTGTCCAGTGACTGCACTTGCTAAATACTGGGGAGCCCAGAGCCTTTTTCCCCCCACGAGCAGCAGTGCTGTTCAAGGGACTGCCATTAAACCCTGGTCAATTCTCTCTTCTCTTGTGCTGACACCCATAGCACAGGAATATCCAGAGCTGTCATATAGGGATAAATGCTTGTTGAATCTGGCACTGCTGCCAGAAGAAATGCATGTCATCTCTGGCATCAAAAGTAAGCCAGATTTTTCGTAATTAACTCCAAAACCAAAAAGTGGCTTTTCTTAATGCAGGTCTTTTTCATGCTGCAAGAATCCCTTCTGTGATACAGTTACTTTAGTTTGAAATGTTTTAATTACAGTTTGTAACTTATTCATCAGAAAGCACTGGTGAGCAGTCCTCCTTGCCTCTGCTTACTACATAGGTATAAATGTTTATATGGATAACTTTGACACATCTAAAGAGCTGTGATAGAATGAAAGGTCACAAAACCAAAATGTTTTTGAACACTTCCTATGAGCAGATTATACCAGCTGCGGGTGCTGGGTGATTTCTGCCCAGTGGATTTCAGACTTGAACACCTGACATGTACCGTTGGATCCTAATGCTGCTTTGCTGATTTAATTCTGTTTTTCTTCATTCAGAAAATTCATGAAGTCATGAAGAAGCCCAACATAAGCCCTAAAGTGCGGAACATCCTGGAGCAAATGCGTGCCTTTGATAACATTCCAAGAAAAAAAGTAAAGTTTCAGGTACATTTCAGTAGAGATTTGCAGTAATCCATGCAGTGAGCATAAAAATAGACTTTTTTAGGGAATGCCACTCTCTTTACAAAGGTGGGACAAATTGCTTATTTGGGCATTCTTATGGATTGTGTAATAACTGAATTTCAAATAGGCAGTGATTGTAAAATACATTTATTTGCTTAGAAGGACTCTTGGTATACCAGTTGAATTAGGTATTTTGCTAGAGACTTACCTTTTAAGCTTAATCTCCATATGTAGATTTGTTCTGTTTTCAATAGCTTTCTTTTTTGACTATATGCTATTTCTGTTATATGTCCAAATTCTTAGACATACTTTTAAAGATTTCTTATTTCTTTGGCTTTGTTTTTTCCTGAAGGCAAGATCCTGTCACTCAGTATTTTGACAGAATCTCCCGCTCTGCATGCTTCAGTAAAATAAATTACAGATGTGAAGAATTTACTGTGTTTGAAGAATTTCATTAAAAGTAAAGAATTACTCACAAACTGGCCTTTTTTTCCCCCCTCTCTGTTTGTGCCTCGGATTGTGAGGCTGAGAGAAGATCAGGCTTGCTTCCAAAGCACTTAAATAGAATTTAATAGAGCTGTGGTGAAATTGCTGGTAGCAAGTTGAAGGTTAGAATATTTCCCTACAGAATTAATGTTCTGAGCAGGAAAAATGGTATTTTCCAGAAGCCTCTCTTTTTGATAAGATACATTGAAGTGGAAGATAAAAAATTTTTGCAGTTAATTGTTCCAGTTTACTAATGCACCTTTCCTGAAGTTTTCGTTGCAATGCAAAAATCTTTACATTGCATTTAACATTGAATGCCACATTTCTAAAAGTTGATCTCTTGGAGATAGTGTGAACGGCATAATTTACTGCTATATTTTCATTTTCACCAGGAACACCTGCAATAACCCAAACAACTTTCAAATGTTTGCGTTGAAATATTTGCTTAAATCATACTCTCCTGTAATAAACCAAGATATCCATTTAGGACTGTGACCATATGTCCAATACACAAATAAAAAAGATCAGATCATTAATATTTTAACTCATGGAACAGTCAGAAGATTTGGTAGGACCTTGACATAGCCATTTGTATCGAAAGCTTGAGGATTATCTTTTGTATATATTTACTACACTTACTATCCTAACAGTACCTAGACATTATGTGAAACAATTTATCAAGGAGGCTTGATAGATTGATAGGAGCAACCTCTAATCAGATCTTAGTCAAAAGCAGTGATTAGATTCTTAAATGAAAAATAAAAAACAAGAACTAATTATATGGTAAGGAAGAAAGAAAATCAGAGGTGCATGTTTTCAGGTTTGTTTTTTTTTCTATGCACAGAATTGGATCAAGAACAGTTTGAGAATTAATGACAGCAATTTGCAAGATCAGGTGTGGGATGTTTTCTCTGAAGCAACCAGAAATGTAAGTTTAACTGGAAGTACCACATTATAAAATGGACATGCACTCCAAAATGACGGAAAACCTTTCAGACTCCCTTTGTAGATGTTAGTGGAAACATTGTCTCCCATAGTTCCAATAGATTATGTTATGATGTAATATTTCTTGACTAAATTTTTTACTTGTGGAACACAAAACTGTTGCTGAAGTAGTTGTTCAAACTGGGTAGGTTGTGATGGAAAACTTGGATTGTGCCATGATAATCAGAAGGCTAATTTATGCTACTAGTACATAAAAGGAAAAAGCACTGCCTTTATCTTTGTTCCAATCTTTTAGCATACACTAAGATGGAATAAGACATCTTTCAGGGTTTGTTGGCCTCAATTTTATGTGTATTGGAGTGAGAAATTAACAAGCACACAGTTTACCTATTACATAGTGGGGAGAGATAACCTCCTGTTTGTGGTGCAAGTTCCTCCCATTTCTTTGTCCAAATTGTGGACTCACTTTGACCTTTTGTCAGTGCCTAATTCTTTGGTATTTCATTACTAGCTTAGCATGTTTTGGTAGGGTGTTGGTTTGTTTGTTTGCATCTATTGCTGCTACTCGAAAGCTGTTGGAGACGTGGAGGATGAATTTGATGTAAAGATGCTCTCCCCTCTTTCCCCCACATTCTTTTGAGGAAGAGCTTAGGCATAGCTTTGGCCTTAATCCCCTGTTGATGATGCTTTGTGTTTCTGATTTGATGATTCCCGTTAAGTTTATTTGCAGTTTTTCTGAGGAATCCAAATATAAGAGCCGGGGAAGAAAGAAACATGTTTACTAAAGGATAGGAACGTAACAAATTGTGTACACTGAAGTACACCGTTTTGCCAGAGCATTAATACTGAGTTGATACAACTTTGCTACAGTCATAAGCCGTTCCCCCTTGACTTAAACTGATTTTTAAGGAAGTCTTCAATCTGAACACCTTTTATTTAATCACAAATTTAAACAATTACACTGTCCATAGAGCATAGTGTTAAATTAAAATCTATAACACAGCATTTCAATTCACCTTTAAGAATTCTTGAAAAGATCTTAAGATATGATTTGTAATACATACCATGAAGTGTATATACTCAATGGAAATTCTTAAGCAGGATTCAAATTTAATTAAAGTATCTCTTTATAAAAACATTGGTGTTAAATTGCTTGTATAAAGATCTATTCTCTTTCTAAATAGCTACACTAACATTTGAGTAATCGTATTCCACTTGTAATTATTAAAATTAAAGTTTAAAATGAACATTAAATTTTTCATTAATATATTAAATATTCTACAAGAAAATCATTATGAGCCCAGGAACATTAAAAGGAGACCAAATATATTGAGAAAAGTACAATTAAAACAACCAGGAGTGCCTGTCTTAGCATCGTGCCATAATGGTTTGTTATCCCAGACACATCCAAGACAGGGAAGTGGATGGCAAAAGAGATTATTACAAGGGCTGTGTATTTGGGTCTAAGTTCTGCACCTTGCTGTAATGTGCTGTAGTTCTGTTTGTATAAATCAAAAAGAGTTGTCACTTCCTTAATTACATTTAGCAAATTTAAAACACAATAGACACTTACTTCAACTAGGAATTTACATATGTTGTAAGATAACATTTCTTCTGTGGTGTTAATTAACATTTAGTCTTTTCAGTTAAAAGAAGAATCAGGCACATTATTTCACTAGTACTGCTTCTCAGGTAACTGGTGACATCACATGTGAGTAATTTAATTGATTTCAGGATATCCATGTTCTGAACGGTTACCAATGATCTAGTAGAGGAAAGTTGAAATGTCAAAAAATGCATGTAAAAACTGTAATAATCTTTCTTTCAACAAAAGATTTCAAATGAAAAAGAACAAGACAAACCCCAACAGAAGGAAGAGCAGCAGTCTGCAGAAACTGGGGAAAATACAAAGGCAGAAGAAAACGGAATTACAGATGCAAAAGCTGAGAGAAAAAAGAGTAAGAGGGAACGAAAAGAAGAGAGACAAAAGAGCAAAAAGAAGGAGAAAAAAGATATGAAATTAGAAAACCAGGCAGAAGTGAAAAAGAGTAAAAAGTCCAAAAAAGGAAAAGAGAGCGTGGAGGATGAATTTGAAATAAATGGAAATGGCAATCACAGTGAAACTGAAGAGGAAACAAATGTAAAGAAACGCAAACATAAACATGTAGAAGGTATCTGTCATGCAACTTATATTCTTGTTGGTTTTGAAGATGCTTTTTCCCAATTCCAAAGCTCAATAAACTACCTAAGTAGAATTTTAAAGTAGTGCATTTGATATACAAATTAGATTATTTTTAACAATGATTGCACATTTCTTTTATAAAATCTGAACCACTTTGCAAATATAAACTCATGTTACAAGAACAAAAACTTAAGTCATGTCAGAACTTCTAGTTTTAAATCTTTCTTGTGTATGTTTATCCAATTCTCTCTAGAGGAACCTCATGCCAAAACAAAGAGAATGAAAACCGAAAGCATTTCAGAAGACATGGAAACAGAAAACATCAATGACAATGAAGAAAATGTGGGAACAGATAAAGGTATTCTTAAAGGAATGATTTAGATCGTTACAAAACTACTCTGCAAAAGACCTAATGCATGATAAAATTCAGCTTCTGTGGCAAGCCATGAAATTAATTGTACATCAGTATGCATAAATGTGTGTATATTAAGTATACACATCTGTTTCAGAGTAAGTAGCCTGTGCTACTCTTAACACCTGATAACGAATTACTGCTCTTATTTGTTGTTTGTGCTGTGCTGGGAGCCTTTGGCTATGCTTGGTTCCAGTGGATGCTGAGGTTTCACTACAGTTGGTCTCTTCCCTGCTGCCATGCACATTAGACAACACAACAACTCTTAGACCTCTTGGTATCTCTAATATCCCCATTTTTGCTCAGTGAATCATAAATTGGACTTCAGATATGTTGGACCTTAGTTTATGCTTAGATAAACTCACTTCTGTCTATCAGCTGACACACTGACTGTGAACATACAGAGCATTTATTTGGAAACCACCAATGACCTATGAAGGTGGTATGGTCAAATTTAACTGCTTGTGCTTTAAGTGGGAAGAGACAGGATCTTAACTATTCCTGCATTATTTAAGCATTTCTTAATAGCTGAAGTGGAGAAGTTAAGTAAAAACCATTCTGACCCCTGTTGTTCAGGTACTGTGTTGATTCTTAGTCTCTATTCCATTATATATTCAGGAATAGCTGATGTTTAAGACACCCTCCTGTTGTAGGGTCAGTAAGGTAACAACTGTTGTGGTAGCCAAACTGATTCCAAAATTAGGAGGTTGATGGCTGGTTACTAGTAAGAAGAAGACCCAGAATACCTCCTTTTACTAAAGATGTTGTACACCTAATTATTTTCTAGGTAAATTCAACTGGAAGGGAACCATCAAAGCGGTTCTGAAACAGGCTCCAGACAATGAAATTTCAATTAAAAAACTAAGAAAAAAGGTACTGTACGACATGGGTTTTTTTAATCTCCTTTGGTCTTATGAATTTATTTGTGGAATGCTGAAGCTCAGAAAATTCTGGCTTGCATAAAAAAAAACATTCAGCATTTTATAATGGAATATCAGTTAACTGAATGTCAGCTGAAGGACAGGTTCTTTATTGCTTACTGAATTACACAAGAAATTCAGTGCTAGTTCTGCAAAGTAATAATAGAACAATAGCTTCCATGCCACTTTTAATGCAGTAACGTATTATTGCTTACAATGGAATCATCTTCATAGACTAAAAACCATTTTTCTGTCTTTGTGCAGGTGATAGCTCAATATTATGCAGTAGCTGGTGAACATCACAAAACGGAAGAGGAGATCTTAGTCATATTCAATAAGAAAGTGAATAACAATCCCAAATTTAGAGTTCTAAAGGACAAAGTCAAACTTGTGAAATAAACAGTTTGCATACTTTTCATAGCTGTTGCATTTTAATCTTGCAGATGGAGTGAAACTCTTCTGTCAGCTGTACAGATACTATGCATTGGTATCAATTTAAATTGTGTATGTGAAAGCAGAATTTAACTTTTAATACTGGATTCCTCCCCTTTTTCTAGATTTATCACAGAGAATTTTCAGATATTTTATTTTT